>VYXC01004873.1:1679161-1758073 GCA_013397175.1 Platysteira castanea
CCCAGTGCCTTCAAGCTGGTTTTGAGCAGTCCATTGCACCGTTCCACTTTCCCAGCTGCTGGTGCACGGTAAGGGATATGGTACACCCACTCAATGCCATGCTCCCTAGCTCAGGTGTTGATAAGGCTCTTCTTGAAATGAGTCCCAATGTCAGACTCAATTCTCTCGGGGGTACCATGCCTCCAAAGAACTTGCTGATGTTCCAGGCAGTAGTGTGAGGCACAGGGTAGGTCTCCAGCCATCCTGTGGTGCCTTCTACCATTGTAAGCACATAGCGCTTGCCTTGGCGGGTTTGAAGCAGTGTGATGTAATCAACCTGCCAGGCCTCTCCATACTTGTATTTGGACCATGGCCCGCCCTACCACAGGGGCTTCACCCGCTTGGCCTGCTTGCTAGCAGCGCACGTCTCACAGTCATGGATAACCTGGGAGATACTGTCCAGGGTTAAATCCACCCCTTGGTCTTGTGCCCACTTAGAGGTGGCATCTCTGCCTTGGTGGCCTGAGGCATCATGGGCCCATCGAGCTAAGAACAACTGTCAAATCTTTTGACAGGAAACTGTTGGCCATTTCTACTCCTAAAAAAATATTGATCCTTTATTGGTGAAGAATTTGCTGTCTGAGAGCTGCCAGCAGTTTGTAGTGTGCTTAACTGCATAAGGAGTATCTCATAAGCATCACATAAGGAGCACATTTCAGTGGTAATTTCTGCCTCAAGTTGAGCATTTCAGCAGTGAGAGATTGTTTTGACGCTTCTTACGTGTTTTTCCTCTTTGCATCCCAAGAGTAGTGGACAAAAGCAGCTCCGGAATAAACAGATAAGATAGTTTACCTGACGAAATGATGATGGCTCTTAACAAAAACAGATTTCTAATTCTTCTTTAGAAAGAACATGAATTCTTTTCCAACACGAGACACTGCCATGTCCTGTTGAACTAATTACTGCACCTGACACATTAGTTCATGTAACAAAGAAAAGGTCATTGTATTAGTCAGAACTAGCAAATACATTTTGAGTACAGAGTCTGATATTTGGCTCCAACCCCAGACACTGGAGAGCTTTGCTCCTCTCTCCTGCACCATGACTCCATGGGCAATGCACATGGGACAGTGGGTTTCAGTGTCCTGCACTAATTGTGCTCTGCCCATGAGAACACACCTTAGAAGAGGCTGCGCATCTGCATTGCACCCCTGAGGAAACAAAATCCTTACTATGCAAAAACATGAGGTGAGAGTCAACTTGTGAATGTGCCTCTTGATGTGTGTGACTTGTTGTGTGTCCTGGTGCACTTCCATGGAGGGGGAGGGTAAATCAGTTCCACTGCAGAGGGATTACAGCAACTAATGGCATATTCAGGCAGGCTCTCATTTTCCCCAGTGAGCATGCAATAGGACAGGCTCCAGCAAATAATCTGTGGAAAAACATCCTTTTCCCTAGAGCATTTTGTCGTATTCCCTGGGTTCTACTCCCAAATTTAGTCAATTATTTTCTCTTTTCTATAACTCATTTTCATATTCAAATCACTTACTTCACTCCAGTGCTGAATCAGTGTTGTTCTTCTTCCTTTGTGAGCAACATGGAACTGCAAAAGCAAGATTCTGATTGTTGCCAACTGATTCCATCTTCTCTCAGAACAAGGAGATCCCTACAAGAGTGTCCATGCAAATGAAAAATAAGCTTACTACATAAGGGGCATATGGTATAGAAAAAAAATTGTCAGTCTATTATTTTTGTATATTTCCACTACATCATGACTCTGTGCCAAACTGAGTCTCTTTCTCCCTAAAATCAAATTAAAGTATCCTTGCTGGATGGCATGACTTCTTGGTGGTTTTTATAGGCAGCCACAGGAAAATTAAGTTATGTGAATTTTAGTCAGAAAGCCTTGTTTCAGGTTCAACAAAACTGGGAAGTGATTAATCCTCCTCTAAAATATTCCAGATGAGACCTGACGCATAAAAAACCCCAATTCCAAAGTGGTTACTCTCCAGCAAGGCGATTCCTTGTCTAATGGCTGAAACCGTACATGGAGCAGTGAATAAAGCAGCTAGATTTTTCAGTGCCAATAGAACAGTACATTAATAAAAGATTTCAACTTATGTGTTTCCTAAATATAAGACAGTAGCAGACACTGAAATACACCATATTTTACTGGACTTTACAGTGAGCTCAAGAGTAATGAAACACCCAAGCCCAGTTCCTAGAGGCCAGGGCTACACAAAGTAACCACAAGGAACACAGGCCATGTGAATCCGGAGAATCCTCTTCTGGAGCACTATATCATATAACCTTTTTGAAGACCTCCTTTCAGTGCATGCCCAGCATTAGGGTTTACTTTTAGTGTGGATAGAACATACGTGTGGAATCATTTTCTTTGATTGCAAACATTGAAGTAAATTGTGCAGGTCAACGCAGCAGCAGGAGGGAGGTCATGGCTACACAGAGTGTTCACTATGTCTCCCTGTAGCTACCTTGCCACCAGCCTGCATTCCTGAGCTTCCCCTGCTGCACAGCACCAGCAGTATATTTGCAGCTCACAAGGCCATATTTCTGGTCCTCAGAGCTAACTTGCTATAGCTACACAACGCTGCATTGTGTCATGTAGACATAACTCGCATTTCTGGTAATGCAATCTCAGTGCTAGATGGAGTTATGATGATTATGTTTCATCGACCTTGCTGCTCACAACAATTTAATTATGAAAAAAGCTAACAAAACTCCAAAAATCGCAGACTGAAACACACCTCAGATAGACAGTTGTAATCCTTGTTCTCAGTCAACTGCCGTTGCTTCAGCACTGTGCATTAGCGTGCCTTCATGCGTGATCCAGTCACTACTGATCAGTAAGAAAGTTCAGCCAGGCAAAATGGAATTAGAAAGCAGAATGCCATCTGTATGCTGAAAATACTCCTCACCTTTCCAAAGGTCTCACATACACATTCTGAAGGAAAGAACAGATCTTTTGGAAACATCTTACTGAAAGAAATCCTTGGCATCTTCATTTTCATATGTGTGTAGAAGATACTGTTTTGTAATCTGAATCTGTTAAAAATGCATAATTGAAACAAATCTCTCAATTTTTTCCAAAGGAAGGAAGGACGAAAGAAAACACTAATAGTTCGCTTTCAAAGCTTTGACACTGACTTGGCATTCTGCTGTACTTAATGATAGCTCTACAAAGAAACAAGTTACTGTCTTATGTGGGAAAGCATATTTGTGGCTGAGAAAGTGCTGCAGAAATTGCAGAGAGCTTTGATAATTTTATACCACATTTTCACCCCTATTTTTACAGCCAATTCATTTAGTCAAAAGTCATGTTTTCTGCTGCTTATTTTTTCATTTCATATCTCCTGATTTAATGTTTTAGTTCTGGGCAGAATATCATTTTGTGTGATGAAAGGTACCAAGACACAACTAAGGCTGTAACACTTTGTGAAATTCAATTCCTTCAGCTCCTTCCACGCGAGGGCTCTTGAATCAAAACACAGGTTACATTGCTTTGCTCTTATGTTCTCAGCTCTCTCCTAACCCAGTCAGGCCTCTTCCACTGTGTAAATGCCTTTATCACAGCCACACTTTCTAACAAATCTGTTTTCCACCAGCGCTTCAAAGTTCCCTTGGGATGCAAAACGGGGTGTCTGGCTGAAGTTCAGACACAGCTTGTTCTATTGTGTTTCATTCCACTCAACTGCAGACTTTTTCCTAGTTGGAGCTAATGAAAAGACAAGATTCCAGCTCCTAAGTTTTTGGAAGAAAGACCCCAAGTGATTTTGCATCTGATTCAAGCCTCTGCAGTTTCTAGTAATTTTTTCTCTTGATTTCAGACAGTTTTCTACTGAGTTCTCAATCGATTTCTAGAAAAAACCAATATATTGTGAATTAGGTTGTCCTCTATTGCTTCATCACTAGAGACTTCCTGATGGAAGGCAGATAGCAAAGGCCAAACCCTTAAATCATACAAACCTCTGGAGAGGAACAGTTAAAGGTTGGTCATAAGCTTCTTGATTTTTGTTGTATTTTAAATGTCACGGTGTTGTTGCTTTGGCTATTGTGTTTCCTATCAGAATGACTTTTCATTTTAAACATCTTATGGTTTAATTCATATTTCCTAGGATTCCCTATTTCTCTGAATTTCCTCAGAACATGTAAAATGAAAGCTTTTACAACTTAGCTCAAGAGACAGTGGTTCTCCACTCTCTAACAAGGGCTCTTTCCTCCACTGTGTTAGCTACTAAAGCTAAATAAATATTCAAAAAAACTAAGAAAAACATTTAAAGGGTTCTCTTTTTTTTCTCTCCTAGATTATATGTAATTATTTTATTCATTTCACAATTATAGCCTTGCCTTTCAAGCTGGGTAAGAAGGTTTGTTTGTTTTTTTTTTTTAATATAAGGAACAAAACCACATCTTTCTTCCTTCTTTGCTTTAAAATCTTCCCCTATCACAGGCCAAGCCTTCTATAAGGGAGGATAAATATTGCCTGGACTATGGGGATGGGGAAACTGGACCTTGCTCTCTCTTCTGTAGGGACCAGTTAAAAGTTCTCTGTTTAAATTTTTTGCTTAACCCCTAACCATATTTCTTGCCTCAATTTAGTAGACACTCACAAGAGAAATCCAGTTGAGAGAGTCCATCATAACTGTTCAGCTGTGCACCTCTCTTCTTGTGCTAGTGTGAAGGGTATGGCTCCCTGTCCAGCAAGGGGAACTAAAGCTTACTGCTGAGCACTGCTGCTATTCAAGTGATTCTGCCTTTTTTGGGTAACAGTAGTTGGATCCCCCATCCTCTTTCTCTATTGTCAGGAGTTGCTGTTGAGGTCCAGACTTTCAAACATGAAGAGCTGATGCAGGGATTCCCTCTCTCGCATGGTTTAACCCCTGTATTAATTCTGTGCAGCCTCCAAACTAAGGAGCCCACAAAATGCTGGTGCATCTTCAGGTAATCTGTCAGGCAGGCAGGAAAGAGTTCCACGTACGTGCTTTCATAAGCAAACCCCACATCATCTTGCATTAACTCTTCACGTCTCCAGGAGATTACATCCAGAGGCTGGGATTGGGATACGACATATTTTAATGCAGAACCACTACGGTATGATCTCCAATGTGATTAGCACAGCTCAGCCTTAGTTGGAATAGATTATTCCTATTAGTTTCCAACTGATCTTGGAACATAAGTATTACATCTGATTCTAATGAAATGCAAGACTTTGTTGTCTCCAGTCAGCTAATGAAACAGTTGAACCTTCTTGCTGTAATTATACCAAAGGCTGTGCATTATCATGAACAATGCCAACCTCTTTATGAGATGCAAAGTTAATCATCCAGCACTTGTGTATTGATATGTTTGGAAATGTAAACTGAGGAGTGAAAGGAAATCAGTGCTACCCTGGTGAAATGAGAACCTACCTGGCACAGAAGCTTTCACACAATACACTGTGGCACAGCTTCTGGGTTACATTTAACCTTATGTTAACAGGAAAAGTCACTTTAAAATATGTTTTGTTCATGAAAGCCTCAAGCACATACACAAGTTAATCACATTTTAGAAGATCATGTTAAGGAACTTGTGAAAAAACAGAAGTGCATTATGAGGAAAAAAATTCAAGGTGGAGAAATTTCCAAGTAATTTCTTGCTTTCGACAGCTTTTTCAGACTCTGGCAAGATGCTGTACTTTCAAAACTAAAAACCATTTCCATCGGGTGGCTTGCTTGCTGGCTTCTGTAAAACAGCTTGGTGGAACCAGGACAGCTCTTATTGGACTAATGTTCTTCACACAAAAGCCACGACTCTGATTTGCATTAACTGTAATTGGCATTAACTGTTCCCTGCTTTGGCAGCCTCATCTGAGAAACCAAAAATCAAATTCACAATGTAGACTGAATTACCCTTAATGGCCCCTCCATACCAGCGTTAAGGGAGGGCATGCTAAAGGTAAGGAAATGCTTTTGTTTGTTGAGGCAGGCAGAGAACTGCAGTTTCTTCAGCTGTCCAGTCTGCAGAGAGATTAAAGTTCTACTGTGTGATCAATCAAAAGACAGAACACTATCAAATCATCTTTGGAAAAATGGGGCATTTTAGTGGCAAGCATTAGGAAACCTCTCTCTGCCACTGGGCTGCAAGGTGGTCATTATCATATCAATCTCTGTGCCTCTGTTTAAATACCAGCAAACTCTAGTACAGGGTTTCTCAGAATTCAGAAATCCTATAACCCTTGGGGCGGGGGTGTGGGAATAGCAAGCATCATCCTGTGTAAAGTTACCCTGTTCCTGGTTACAAAGCAATACTAATCTGAAAGGGTTCAGTCTTTGCCTCTCTTTTCCCATTTCATCTTTTTTGCTTGTGGGCAAAGGTGTGTGTGCAGGTCCTTTCCATATATTTAAAGAGCCCCCAAGGCTCCACAGATCAAAGGCTGATAAGCATAAGCACTGACCTGTAATAAACCCCTTACTGACAGAAAGAGAAGGAGTGAATGAGGCTGAACAGGGTGCATTCTGCCCAACGACTGCAGCTCCATCTTTTGTAGCTGCACTGGTGGCTGATAGGCACTGCTACCAAAGGCTCGCTTTATACAGTAAGAAAACTCTAACCATGAAAAGTATTTCAAAATCCCAGCCACCTTCTCCTTCCTGCTAAGCTGAGTTAGGGAGCAACTACATAGGTTCCATGACACCAAGGAGACAGTACAAAACCATTCTGCCAAAAAACGTGACCTCCATATTAGCTTAAGTCCACTGACTTCACATAGGCCCGAGGCCATGAAATCTTGACCCTGGATTTTGGAGGGTTTCCAGTGAGAACAAACAGCCTGTACTGTCAGTTCTTTCCACGCAGATAAACAGTTCTATACTAGTATTTAGCAAGATTTTTACCACAGCCTCGTAACTATATCCTTTCCTTAAAAAAAACCCTACATTTTTCAACAACAGCATGGCTAAGAACTACTCCTTCAAATGAGTTAAGAACATTAACAGATGGAAAATGCAAATGCTGTTACCTACAAAAGGTAGAGGCAAGGTTCATGCATCCTTGCATGAGAAGTTTGAATATATGGCTTTGCTCAGTCTGCTTATGCCTTCAGAGCTGATATCATTCAAATACTATTTGTAAATGCAGTATGAACAGATTTCCACCTTGCCTGCCCTGTATTTTCACACAGACAAATGTACATACTAACTTCCCAGCAACTAAGTATAACTACTAATTTCAAATGCAATCAAACCTGCTGTTGTCAACTATTCATTTGTATGGCCATGTCACAGTCAGAGATCACTGTTGTGTTAGACTTTGCATCGGTACAGAAGAAAAGAATANCTCATTTGTATGGCCATGTCACCGAGGATCTCAAAGTCAGAGACCACTGTTGTGTTAGACTTTGAATCGGTACAGAAGAAAAGAATAACCTGCTTCAAGGAATTTCAAGGATGTAGCTATGCACTTTTAAAACTTCACAACCTCCCAGGCTCACAACAAACAAACAATTACTGATAAGCTAACAGTGGTAACCAGTATTTAAATCAGAAACCATAAGCTTCCATATATGTAACCTTGTGGCTATTTTTTAAGGTCTGTTAACCAAATCCTATTTAAATCAAAATCACCAGTCCAACTCTGTATGCCAAGCTGGATACCCTTTCACTGATGCCATCTGTCTCCTGCTGTGTCATTCCATTTGGAAATAAGAAGAGGTGTTGGTCTGGAATAGATCATGTCCCTTTACTATTAGAGTCTGGGGGTAAAACAGATCATTATGAAGGCATTAGCTTCGTAATATTACAGGGATCAGAGGTCTACAGACAGAAGGAAACTTGTAAATATTGTTGATCTATCAGCACTCAGGATTGCCCTCCTCACCATTAAGTTTATAATTCCCCTTCCCCAGAATCGAGGACTGTGAGGACTATTATGTTTCTGTAAATTAGTTTAAGTACTCCAGTAATTTCTGTCTTATATACTATATTCATTCTCTCTCCACAAATGTGCTGGAAGTATTTTTTTTCCAACTTTTCTATAGTCACATTTGTGCTGAGGTCTGCTATGGAAGAACATGAAATTTTCAGAGTAGAATTCTCTCAAACTTTGAAGTCCCTAGAAGACATCCCCAAACAAATAACTATCTTATGACCTAGTCTTTCTTAAACCATAATGATTTTCCTTTTGGGATTAGGAACACTGCTTCCTTTTCCTCCTCTGACCTATTTTATGGTACTTGTTCTGTTGTTTTCTGATAAATACACTGTAGAAATAAAAACACAGATTTATAATAAAAGGACATACATTTAGTTCATACAACTAGTATAAAAATGGCCAGCCTCTCATGACACCCTGCAAATACAGGTCTACAAAATTATGGGTATTTAGATGGAGCTTTCTGTGGCAGCAAAGCACAAAAGCTGCCATCTCGCTGTAGCTACAGAGCTTCTAACAGACAAGACATCATAAATAATAATGGCTCACACTCCGTGCCAGCAGTGGCAGACAAGAGTTTCTGCTTTTGACTTGTAGTGCTCATGTGGCTGTGAAGTTCAGCCTTTGCAAGGGTTATCTTCCTATACAGGAAACAAAGCAACATAAGATTGCTGCTCCTTTGGGGCTCACTTTTCTCTAGCCAGCCTGATACAGGCCACTTCAAATTTAATTAAAACATCTTAAATGAACTTCGGGCACTTTGTAGTATAAACTGAATTAAAACATCTTAAGAAACCTTGCACCAGAAAACTGGTAAATTAATGAGTGGAAGAATAGTAGCATTTCTGTGTGAAGAAAGGATTCCAGTTCCACTATCTTGTAGTGCTGAGGGCTGCAGGCAATGAAGTGCTCTCTTTGACTGTATCTCTCAAAAGCCTGATCATTGCTTGTTCAAAGTTCTTTTTCTTGACTGATCAGTCCTACTCCCTGGTAAGGAGTGGCAGAATGGGTGAGGTTGGAAGGCACCTCAGGATATCACCTAGTTCAACACTGATTCTCAAAGCAAGGCCAACAGAGCAGGTTGCCTGGGATCTCTTCCCAAGACAGAAATACTACCTCTTCTTCTGTCACTAGAATAAACCTCAGGATTCCAACAAGAAAGGAAGAAAGACTTTGTAAGCCTTAACTGTTACCTAAGCTCTCTTTATGAATCTGTGAATCACTCCAAACACAGTGAGCACTACTGATAATACAAACTGTGTCAAAGCTCTTAGCAAGAAATCAATAAACCTCCTTATGCTTAAGGCCATGAGAGACACAGAAGTCAAGTGGTTAAAGCTGAGCACTCAGAAGCCTGTTGATTAGCGTTCTGTTCCCAGTTCATATCGAGTTACTTCAAAAAATGAGCTGCACTGTAGAGTGTTTTGAGATCCTGTGGATAAAATGGTCCTCAGTCTCATTCAGACACACAGGAATTCATGGCAGGTCATGAAGTGCTGTTAAAACTACCTTGCACCCCTGAAAACATGATGCATGTGCCAATTTTTTTAACTGTGCTTATTATCAGATTATACAAAATTACATGCAGAGAAAATTACACTTCATTAGTTAATTCAGCATAAATGATGCCAAACTGCTCAGGAAGATAATTCCTAAAGAATGCTACAGTTGTTATAGTCCGAAAAGCCAACCCAGCCCATCTTAAGCAACTATTAGAACAAACCTAGAAAAATTCTGTTCTCATGAATGTTGATACTTTTTATGTCCAATTCATTTGCTTGTATCTTATTTGTTAGGCTGTTTCACCAAAGACACATTATAGTGTCAAAGAACCTAAATTTAATGATCTCTAAGAGAATCATTACTGACTGGTGATACGCTCATGCAGCATCTGCTGATAGATGATCTACTTTAAAAGAAATGCTGTAGCCAAAAATCTAGCACCAACAACTATAAACACAAAAGTTACCATGAACAAGATACACACTTCAGGAAATTAACAACAAGCGGAGACACTTAAAATGGTTACACTAATTTTTCATCAAACAATACTGGCTTTCTAAATCAATTTATAAGGAACCTCTATTCCTCACATTTTCATTAAACTAGACTCTATACAGCTATGCTGTGTGCTAAGCAAGCACTTGTGGGAAGGGTCTGGTTAGGTCAAAGTAGGCTACCTAGATTTTTTTCCCCTCTAGTTTTTAGTTATTTCCTTGAGTACTAAAGAAAGCACAGCAGCTGCTGTTGAAAGAAAGATTCAGAGGCCTTTTGTCTGTAAGTGGATTTTCAAGAGACAGAGAACTTTGACATTTTTTTGATGACAAAAAAATGAAGAGGCTGATTTTAGAATTCAAGTCAGTAGCCTACAGAAATACGTAGTGAACACTAAACTGATTACATTTCATAAGCTGAAAAGTGCTTCCATGTGAATTCCTCCTGCTTTCTTGTGAATGGGAGAGATGGAAAGCTACTTCCAAATTTCATCTAACCTATCAGCTGTTCTAAACATGCTGCTGTACAGCCTAAAGTGGAGCTTACAAAACAGTTTTGAAAACTATTAACTTCCTGCCTTCTACAAAATGTAGCTGAGTGACAAGCAGGTAATTTTCCAAAGACCCTACTTTAACTGAGAATGGTCAAATTAAAAAATAGAATAAGTTCCCTCTGTGTCATTTCTTCTGACAGACACATCCAAATTGTGATACCAGTATAACCTTCATGCTGAGAGAGAATAGGAGGCCATAATATTGCATGTTTTTCAACAAAGCAGAGGATTAAATCTTTCCCTATACTGTGTGTAACATTTAAATATAAATAAATAGGCCAGTTGTGAAACAAGAGTACGTGAGACAAGTTTGCAGGGTTCTCTGATTGACAAGGAACTCATTTAAATTGAAATTAAAGTAGATGATCCTTTTTTCGCTATTTTATATAGACTCATTTACACAGTACAAGCCTCCACTATGGATACTAGTAATGATACAGCACATCTTCCCATGATAAAACATTCCAAAAATAGAAAAATCAATTTTGTAAAATCAATTGTAAAATAAAAAGAAAACTAAAATTTGTAAAATAAAAAGAAAAATTAATTTCTAAAATAAATAATCCATAAAGGTATGAAAAAACATCTGATAGCCTGCTTGCTCCTTTGCTTTATAAGATTTTTTTTTTCTGAGTAGGGATAATTTTCAGTATCAAATAATGAGTAGCCTTGTTGGATAATCACAGAATCATCTTTACAGCAGCTATTTGTATTATTGTATGCTTAGGTTAAGAGAGTCTGTTGTGAGGCAATTATATCATCTCCAGGGTTCATCACACAAGTTCCTCACTAGAAAGTGTTTTGATACCCCCATTTAACAAATACTCATCATGGCTTTTCATAAAGTTCAGTTGGAAGGTGGATACAATAGGTCAGGATATGGTGGCTTAAGGATCTTAACTAACTGTTTAAAAGAGTGTGCACAGAAATGGGTTCATTTATTTAAAAATGTAAGAAATTTCAGGTGACTAAGGTCTGATCCTGAAATAAAGTTCATATTGGCACAGTGCATATTCTTTCTTCAAGACTGTGGATTAGCAGCATATTTTCCAGGGACTGCAGCACAGAAAAAGGAAGTAGGAATGCAATGTCTGGACTAAAAAGAAGCCATTATTATTACTATCCTATGAGCAAGAGAGCTTATTTTACTTTAATAATGACACAAATAGTGTGTTTGAATGTTGTGCATTTCTGTAATTGATTACTGACAACGTATAATTGAATTCTGTAGCTGCAAAAGGTGGCTGTGAATTACTGCTTATAAAAACAGCTCAGTGTGTGAAGCAAAAGATGGAACGACAACATTGCAACCAAAAGGACATCATATTCTTGAAGGACATCACATTCTTCAACACATCACATGAGTTGAAGGCCAACTCATACAGATCCTCACTACTGTGAGGATGTCCCTCCCCACAGTTAGTACAATGCCCAGTGCCAAGCAGTCACAGGATTAAGTAAGGCATAGTCAACGGAACAACCAGTGATGAAGTGCAATAAAAATGAGTGCAAAAATTGCTGAAAATTGGCATGTCATTCATAAACCCCCACTCTTGCAAAAGCTTCTCTTAGCCCGAACAATTTTCTCCACTTTGAAGGCAGAGAAAAAAAACTCCACTTGTAGCAATCGTAAGACCACACAGAAACACCAAGTATTTCCAAGTGAGTCAGGCAGACAAGTGTTATCCCAGCAGTATATGGGAAGAGGAAGAAATTATATAATATCTTGCCAGACCTTCTCAAAGCAAGATAAACCAAATGGCTATCACTAGAAGATCTCCTTAGAGGTTTTGATTGAGTGTCATTGTAGAAACAGAAGAGTTCAGGCCTAATAGAACAGCAGGTAGGATGCTAAAAGCAGAGAGGTGGTTTTTGCTCAAGCAGTGTGACGGGGAGGGGAAGAAAGAGAAATGGGGTTTGCACTCTGCCACAACCTTAAGTGTCAGGCACTAGTGGTCTAAGCTGAGGGAGTGAATTCTGAGCCAGGAAATACCTTGAGTAGCCTACCTAATATAAATTTTCTGTTAACCACTCCTTTTTGTTTACCTCAGGTAGGCTCCAGTGACATGTGCTAGGAGATTTCAATCACAGCACAAGAAATGCCTCGAACAGTGGTTGCAGGCTCATGCATTACCACCCTCCTGCACTGTCTTTTGTTGCAAACCATCAGGAGGGTGCTCCCATAAGGTCAAACCAAGGGCTGATTTTAAAAATCTAATCCATGGTTTAAACTATACTGCTTTCTGATATTATTTTTTCATCTCCTTTCTCATAGTACCTTTAAAAGATTTGGAGACTTGTCTCCCCAACGCACTTAATTGTTGCCTAGAAAGTTTATTACATAGTTGTTAACTTTCAATGTTTCTAGTAGTCAGTTGGAATTTAATTATAGCAACTATCCAAATAAATCTGATTCTGTAGATTAATTAACAGCTACTCTTGAGTAAATAACATCTGAATATCCTCCCCCTTTCTCTGTCATACATAAGCATTACATGGAATACTAGCAACCTTGCAAAACATGCTATTTCCTAGCTGTTTGGTCTCACTAGATATTGCTCTAGCAGTCATTTGTTTTACTAGAACCCTAGGATCATTTGGGTTGGAGAGCACTTCGGGAGGTCTCTCGTCCAACCTCCTGCTCAAAGCAGGCCTAGATACGATAAAATCAGATCTAGTTGGGATAGATACACGGGACGGGAACAGGGTGATTAATGGCTGATGGCAGTGAGCATTGTGCCTTTAAGCAGGGTGGGTGTTCTAATTCCGACCAGCATGGACTAAGGAAACTGCTGTTATAGAACGATCATTTGGGGTTAACGTATGATATTTGGAACATCTGAAACCTGTTATTTTTCCTAGCTGAGGTTTATCCTGAAGCTTCATAAACTTTCCATTTTAAATTACAGAGCTTCCTTTTTTAACTATAATAAACTTTTATCTTAAAATGGTGTGTGCCTTTTAATCATTCCAAAGTATTTACTTTAATTAGGTTTTAAAAACCCTGCAGAAGACAGCACTGTTCTTAATTTTGGCTGTGAGAGTTTGCTCTGCATTCAGCTAGCAGCAGTTCCTAATACTCCTGCTGAACTTCAGCCAAACAGAGCATTTGAGGCAAAGCAAGATGGCGTGAATTCAAAAAAGAATACTTGTTTTCATGAAAACATTGGTCCAGTTTCACGGCATTAGCTATAATCCACTGGTTTAGCAGAATAAAAGAGTTTTCATCTTTCTCTATAGGCATGTAGCATGTGGCATTCTTAGAGTGTCAGTGTTTTCCTTGGTTTTCCCATACATCATTAAAGATTTGAAGTTTAGAAATCCTGAGCATCCCCAACCCAGCAAAAACCCTGAGAGCTGCAAGCACTTACCCCTTAGCAAATCTGGTTCAAATGATATGTTTTAACAGAAACAGGAAAAAAAATTGCGGGAGAAGAAAAGGTTCTTATCTGGGGTTGCTGAAACTTCCTGCCTGAGGCTATACCTGAGACTACAACAGCAGCAAAAACAAGACAACTAAGATTTAAATTGAGGTTATCAGTTAAAGTTACTGATAACTGAGCAGCTCAAAGTAAGCACTATCCCAAGCTAAAAACCAAGATGCCTTTTTTCTCTGGCATTTTAGATCAAGGTAGTTGACCTGGCTGAGCCAGTCTGAGTTAGCATAGGCTACAACAAATTTTACAAGTATAAGACTTTTCTATCCAAGCACTCACAACGGTTCTGTCCCTTTTCTGGTGTACAGTCTTGCAAACAAGGCCTGAGATGGGACACAGACTATGGGTTGGGCTAATTTCTGCATCACTCTTACTGCACCTGAGGTTCTCATACTGGGCTTACTGCTGGCTACAGCCAGAGGTATTGAGATCAGCATGAAGAGGTGTGGGATTAATGTTCTCCTGTTCATTCTGAAGAGACATTCTAGCAAAGAAAAACTGCTACTGCTTTTTCTTTAGGATAATCTTCAGTGGGCCAGAATAACTGGAAAGCATTAACTCCTGCAGAGCCATTTTGTAAGGACTTTCTATTGCTCCAGCTGTACAAGCAGAACGTCTCTCCATCTGCAGAGACTTTCTGATATGAACAAAAGAGAAAGTTGTTTCCTTCAGATCTTTTTGGGAATATTGTAAGAAAGGTTACCAACACAGTGAGGCCTATTGGCTCTCACTCTTCTCCCACTCAATGTATCTGAAACTTTACAGGCTTTGAAAGCAGATTTCTTCTAAACTGGACTGAGGAACAGGGTTGTCAGTGTTCAGGCACATGGATGAGTGAGTGCTTGCTTTGGCTGGGTTATAGACCTTGGCCCTCAAAAGGAGAAAATGGGAATCAAAATACCTTAATTTAAGGACCAACTTAATGTAAGGGTCACAGAGTAATTGTGTTTCCCTGGAAGGCTACTGCTTGAGAAATAAAGATGCTTATAATGTAGATTCCTGGGTTTTAGATTGCCTAATGGTATGTAAGATTTCTGCATTAGCATTAGTTTCTTTTTCAGTTACGTCTTTGTTCTCGTCTGTGCTCTTAGATGTCAGTTCTGCACAGGAATAATGAGCCTAATAAACCTCACAGATGTATGCTTGCCTAGTGACATTTAAGAATTCCAGAAAGTGAATCATATTATTTATTAATCTGGCCTCTAGTCCTAATTTAGTCTCAGAACAATAGACTCTGGTTTCCCACCTAAAAAGAGCTAATGTAGTCCTTAGATGATATGACTTAAAGTAGACTTGTAACTGAAGGGTAAGAAACATCCAAATAAATCACACATTCTGAAAATGCCAACCTGACTTTTTTTCCCAAATTTTGCTGAGCTGGGGCTAAACATGCTCTCACTTCCACTAGTGCAAAGCCTCAGTTTGCACTAGCCTAAGCAATATAAGGATACACTGAATTTTATACACATCGTTTTCTTCAGCACGTCAGCATGGAACTACTGAAATACACAACACTTGCTATGTACTTAAGCATCTTGCCAATGCATGACCCAAAATAACGCTGCATGCCACTAAGGTCATTGCAGACTTTTAAACAGATTCAACCTGATAAGTTGCAAAATCAGCTAATGGGTTCTGATTACTTCTTATGTTACATGGATGTGCTTTCTCTTGCAGTGTGCGAACACCTGAAACTAAATAACTTACCAATAATATTTATAACAATTCCTTTACAAACTGGTGCAGCACATTGCTTTTGTCCACATAGAAAGCACAGTCGTTTTTTGCCAACAGCTAGTACCTCCTAACTTAATTCACATCAACCATGCAAAGTTTGAGACAATCATTGAAAGAATACTGCCATCATGTTTTCTTTTGTGGTTTTTTCCCTCAAAATTTAGAGCACCACTGAGTTACTCAACAGAAAGAAAAGAAAGAGAAGATGCAGACAACAGAGTGGAAAAAAGAAGATAGGAGAGTACTTAAGTTTTTTATTTCTATGCTTCTGAGCATTTTCAAGAGAAGATTCTCCACTGTAGAAATTGGGGTTTTTTCTTATTTATTATGTAAATAATCTTAGATTGATCTTCAAAATACTCTTTCAGGTATTTTTTTCCCTATAGATCTTTCGTGAAGGCAACTGAAACCAGAACTGGGTCCTCTCTACAAAGAGAATTCACAGAATTTTGCATGAAAAAAGTGATGGCTTAGTGGCATTACAACATTTTTCACTTCTTCCTTGCAGATATTTATGGGAGTAAAACTGTTCACAAGAACATTGATAGAAAGGAACAGGACTGGGAATGCTCAAGTCATTCCAGGGTTCAGCAGGTAAACGGTCAGGAAGAGGGAATCCTGCCGCATGACTTAAGTGATGAGGTACACCATAAAAATCAACTACTTTTTACAGTAGCCATCCCAGGAAATTAACAAGTTATTCACAGGCTGAAACACATTTAAAAAATCAATCACGGACATTCAACTAATTAAAATAGTAAAGTCTGCTCTTGGAAACTTCAAGCTGAAGTTACAGCAACTAATATTTCCTTTGTTCCAACTGATGCAGGACAATTCAAAGGATTTAATGTCATTTGCAGTCTTTTTGTAAGATCCTTAGCAACTAGAAAATTTTCATAACCCCAGTGACTTCAGGGAACTCATAGACTTGTCTTGGCTTCCACAGAACCATGCAGATTCAGACCAGCTAATCACCTGATCTTACACAGTGGTTGATTCACTACCGATTTTTATTGTGCTTTTATGAATACTATATAAGCACCTTGAACTACAAGTAGGCATTATTTTTTAGACTGAAATAAATAGAAATAATAAGAGCAATTTGGCACTTTTCTTTTACTACAAAGTAGTATGCAATTATAAGTCATTTGGAAATTCTAAGAGAAGCAATTTGGAACAAATGTTGCTTATACTAATGTTTAATATTTAAACTGCTGGGTCAACAGAAAGAGTTACAGAAGTCATTCATGGTAGCTAATTGAAGCCTATGAAAAATGTATTTATACTCAGTGGTGATCCCCTTTTTCCTCTAACAGGCTTACTGATCTATAGATTCACTATTTGAGCAGTGCATCTGGCTCCACAGGCTCCATGGCCTGTAAGCCACAACTTACTAATAAGCACCCTGCTGCCTGTTTGCTAAACAGATCAGTGCTGGCAGGCACCCAAAACTCTAGCCTTTGAAACTTGGAGCTTTTTTGACTTGCGCAACCTATTGTGTGGCAAGAAAGACAATAAACTATGAACCTCATAAATGCTGAGCAATTAAACATAAGTAAGTAATACAGTTGTGGTAACAGACTTCTTACCTCGATCCAGTATATGCCTCATTTGTTCTTTGTGTCATTCCTGCTAAAAGCCAACCATAAGCAGTTTGCACAAATCCTAATGGTTGAGACTTCCTTGTAAACAAGATGGTGGCCACCTACTAAGGGAACTCCATCATCCAAGTAGCAATAGGATTTTGCATTCACTCAAGCTCCCAACCCCTTATGTTTTAGCACACTGAGAGAACTTCCATTGTAGATGGAAGTTCAGCTCCGTGAGCTGAACACTTCCCTTTGCTTTTCTAGAGAAAAAGTGATTTACTTAT
The DNA here is from genome assembly GCA_013397175.1 of Platysteira castanea. Lineage (NCBI taxonomy): Eukaryota > Metazoa > Chordata > Aves > Passeriformes > Platysteira > Platysteira castanea. Next base: position 1,696,662 of record VYXC01004873.1, read on the forward strand.
GGAAATATGTTTTCAGAATCAGCAGCTTTCATTTAAAACTGACGAGTATCAAATGAGCTTGGTTAATGACTCACTCCAATTTGAGAACGGATCATATAAGAATCAGATTCTGGTTTCACAACTAGGCACTGCTCTGAGCACACAGGAGTGAAATCTTCATTTCTCCATGAGTCAGTTCTGCCTTGGTCTGACCACTGTACAGCCTAGCAAAAAAGTAATGCAAAAAATTATCCTCAGGTGTTCCAGAGACTGTAAAGTTGTTTAGGGAGAAGCACTCAGGGAAAAAGTTAATTCATCCTTTGTACTTTTCAAGATTTTCAACTCAATAATAGTTGTGACCTGTGAAGTAAATTCAGCATAGGTATTTTGAAGGAACTGCTAGAGGACAGGAAAAGGTCAGAAACTCTTCCTGAACTGCTATCCTTCTAAATATACTTTGTGCTTGAAAAAACAAAAATGGAAGAATGAAATAACAGGAGAGAAGGAAGTCTCCCATATGTAACAGCTCCCATTTCTAAGCATTGAAGTTATTAGTTTTCAGCTGGATATTGGGTCAGATACATCTCATATATTTATGAACTATATTTGGTGCCCAGGGAAGACCTTTGGAAGGAGAAGGGAGCTGCTCTGTGCTAGCCTTACTATTTTAAAAAAAAAATCAGTTGAAAATTCTGCTTTTTTCAGACAGGACCAATACAACATGCTCTATGCAAAAAAGCAATTGTTCTTCATTCAGTCCAGAGTCTTCCTCTGGAGACTACATTTTTAAAGTACAAAGGCAATCTAAATTCTTATTCATAACCAGAAGAGCCATTAGATTGATTTTTCTAACTAAATTACTAAAATATTTTCAGCATCTGTTTATTGAGTGTGGCCAAAGACGAGACCTCTATCACAGCAGACCTTTATTTAATATATTTGTTCTCTGTCCTGGGCTTGTACGCCTCTGTATACAACAGTGCACATACCAAACGTGTCACACTCGGATGAGAGGCTGTTTTGTTTCAGCAATGTCCCTCTATGGGAAAGTAAGGGGCATAAACATTAGGGCACAGGTATTTTCTTCTGGCTTACACTGCAAATCCTATTAGCTGAAGAGTTAAAATGAGTTGCTCATTTATATACATCCCCAAAGTACACATCCTCTGGGGAGCTCCCGGACTGGAATAGAAGATGATTATGTCTGTGTGTGTTGGCAGAACAACAGTTTATCACATAAGCTTACAGCTCCATTGAGATCATTCATTCTACCACCGTATTTCAAATCCTAACCCAGAGAGGCCCCTGCAGGGATGGGGAGGGTGGTGCACATCCCAGATCACTCCATTTCAGTGCCTCTTTTAGAAAGGTCAAGAGTGCCATATACAGAGGAGGTTTTAGGGGTATACACATTACTGCTAAAAACAGGACAGAAGCTATCCAACAACAAGTACCTACTAACCAGTTCTAGCTAGTACTAATCTTGGTTGGATACAAACCTGTAACATACAGGGGAAATAAGACCATGCAATCTCAACCCCCAGAGATCTTGGACCCTTCCTGAAATCTCCGAGTTTGTATATTGCTGATCTAAGTTTTCTTCACAGTACTAGTATCCTTATTTTGATAGAAAGCAGAATTATCCGTAATGCCTTCATGTCTCACGTGAAGCAATCTACCCATAATGTTAATTGCTTGGATTTTACTCTGCCAGCAGTCCAGTCACAAGAGAAAAACAAGTAATCAATTTCCTTATTTGAAAGCCAGAAGCATATAATGTTTATTAATAGAGAGTATGTTTTACATAGATTTTACTGTTATTGACCATAAAATGTTGTATACTATAAGCAAGGGTAAAATTTCTAACTAATTAGCCTGTGAAGATCATATTTAATGGAGTATATAAACTTAGGCTCTTTACAAATCTTTAGGGTCTTATTCATTAAGCGTGTGCACTTGTAGTCTTTATGCTGAAACAGTATCTTGACACAATTCAAGGTTAAATAATCTACCTTGAGATTCACAAAATAGAAGAGTTTACACATTGCAGTTCTTTTGGCCTATAAGAAAGGAATCAAGTGAAATATGATGCGTCTTCCTTAGCCAAAGGATTCTAAATACATCCAGGGAAAAAAGCTGTAATCACGCAGATACTTTTAAAATGTTGTCAGCAGGAGAAAAATAGTGTTTGCAATATACACTTTTATCTCCTGGTGCCCTGATTCAGAATACAGTTTGTTAACTCTTACAAGAAAAGCCCCTGCACATGTTTTGCTTGGACCATCTATTGCCACTGTGCAGGCTGACAGTCTGGCTGTACTGAAGACCTAACAATTTAGACTTCCTTTCACATTTCTCCTCTCAGCAAAACACTCTAGCACACACAGAAACATCACTGACATCAGTGGGACTTGTGTATAAATTTGCAAGCATTTTGTTTAAGTAAAAATCATGTGGTAAAATGACTAAATCTGACATGGGCCCACTCAATTGGGACAGAATTTGGTCATGGGCAGCTAGATGAGGAATGGCTAACCTAAAAATTCTGCACTCAGGGCAGTCCTCATTCAGTCAAAACTTTGAGAAAATTCCCTTAAGCCTTCGGCCATAATATAATTATACAAGTACTTGCCCATTTTAGTCTAAATCTTGCATCTGGCTCCATCCTAGATTCAGTCAGCAACTGGTATCTTAAAGTTTTCCTGTTAAAAGAGATCCTAAGGAACAGTGTGGCACCACCTGTATCAATACCTAGTTTGTATAAGCTGTGACTTCAGAGCATATCAGTCATAAAATGCTCAGTTTTGGTCCTTTTTTCATTTTGTTCCATTTTTATTTCAAAATACCTGTAAATAGAAGGCTGTAGGTGTCATAACAAGTAGAGGTGTGGTAACCAATATTCTGAGAAATGTGTTACTATTGGAAGACAACAAATATGTTATTGCAGAGACACTATAATGCTCAAATAAATCTGAATTGAGGATTTTATTGTTATTATATCAGAATACAAACTAAATTCTGCTTTTAAACGTAACAACTGTATTTGTGTCACCTTTGGATCCTCTCCCGTTTATACTGAAATCCTTAAATTAAATGTGTTGCCACTTCTTTAGGTTGATGCTGCCCTCTTCTGAATACAGCAGATCATGACATTCACTACCCAGAAACTTCAGGACACTCAGAAAGTAGGCAGTTAGTTATACAGCAATCTCCAAATAAGAAAAAAACCCAAACATTTCTTTTTAATCTCACATACCTCGAACTTAATCAGCATTTATTAAAAAGGACTAGGCTAAGAAACGATTTTTATTCCAATTTGCAGTTGGAATGTCAACCTTTGAAACATCCAGAACCTGAGTTTCTCATTCACCCAGTGCAAGAATTTAATCTGAAGCAGACTTGTATGAACATGAATCATAATTTGAGAGTGCCTCACTCAAATTTGTAGAGGATTCTTTACTGACCCCAAATCGACACTATTACTTCCTTAGTGGTCCTTTGACCACTCAAAGCAGATCATTGCATTTTCAGAAGCAATTGTGAATGTCTGTCATTCTTCCCTAAAAAGGTACTAGGAAGGTTTTATTTCTGTGTTCACGCCCTCCAAGGTTTGCTTTGAGTTTCATGCCAGAATCACCAAGGTTCTTACACCCTGGGTCATATAGTCACGGGAGCTATTCATAAAGCACACAAATGTTTTTATTTTGGTGGGCTTGGCCTCACCAATCCCACATAATCCAAATGCTTATTGATCTCTTTGGAGCAGTTTCTTCACAGCAAGCACTTGCAGGAGCAGACCTCCAGACTGCCAGGTATGGAATACTGTATTTTTAGGGCAGTAAAACCCCTATGTGCAGTTCACACGACCAAATGCCCACCCAGACCAGTAAGAAGTTTTAATAATAACTGGGGCAATACCAGTTATTTCAAAATTTGTTCCTGATAGTCAAAGAAAAATGACAGTTTAAAGCTTTGAAGTGTATTCAAATAAACTCCAAATTATAATCATCTGGAAATAAGCTATTGTTCTGACAAGATACTAATGCCTTTTAATAGACAGCCCAGATAATCTAAGAAATCACGTATCATCTGCAACACTGAATTTTGAGGTTATTTGTAACAAAGAGTGTTTAGACCAGTGTAGAGGTGCAAACCTTACCGCAGTCTTCCAGAGGGCACTTCTGTGTGTGCGTCTGAAGTGGAGCCTGAAGAGTTAGGGCAAGCAAATGCCTCAAATGTAATTTCTCTGAAAATGGGGTGTAACAGCAGAGCGAGCAGAACAGTCTAGAGATACACTTGGTGCTGAATTCCCTGGCACTTTCTGGCACTGCCATGCAAAACTGGAGTGGATGAAAGGAGTCATTTGAAGAAAGAGATCATTAAAGAAGAAATGTAACTTATTGTGTTTGCTGAGAAGGAAATGGCTAGCCCCTAACACTACAGGAAATACAATAACATTCCTCAGGATGTTAATTTCTTTTTCCTCCCCCCAGTCTGGAAAATTAAAGCCAATATTCCCAAGTTTGGAATTAGTAAATTGGTAACTAGGAACTTTCCATGTGCATTTTCAAGATTAATTTAGTTTATTTGGAGAACTAGAGTTTCTCATAAGGAAAAATTAAATTCTTTTGCAGCTCCAGGGGAGAAGAAAAAGGAAATAGTCTTGCTAAAAAATGTTCTTATTTTACTAGTGCTAAGCTATTATCATGTTAAATGTGATATTATCCCCTGTTTGCCCCACATGACAAAATTGGTTCTTGAGCAGCACAGTCAAGTATGTCAGCACTTTCTGCTGTTCTGCATTAACTAAAAATAAAACTTTACTTCTAATTTTGTCTACTGTTTTTCCTACTTAAATATTATTTCAGGATGAGGCATTATCTGCTTCCTTCAGGATATAAATTTATCACAACATATATAGTGATAACTGATATAAATTCTTGAAGTCCACTCCAATGCTAATAGGCACTAAAATCAAACAGTGCAAAGTTGCTCTTGGGGATTAAAAGATAATGAAGATAGAATAATTAAAATTCTTTGATGCTAACAACAGGATTGTCTGCATTCAAATAGTTAACCATATCCAGACAGAAATTTGTTGAAATAACACAGGAGGGAATTTCTTACCAAAAGAAATGGAGCAGAGATCTGAAATTGTTCAGCTATCTGATATGAGAAATAAATGAAAGTGAGAGTGGTTTCTCTACTTCTTTACCCATGGAGTTAAATGTGGGACCACACAGGCTGCCATAATAAAAGCCACCTGATACCTAGCCTAAGGCGCTGATTATTAATATATTAAAGCTCCTTGCCCAAGCAGTAAATTTGTAATAAAGACAGTACTTCACTGGAAGTCAAAAGGGCTGGCCATTAGGCAGAGTACGTGGATGTGCCTGCAATTTTGCACACACGTTCTGGCACAACCTGTCTTAACAAAGATGTCAGACTTGGGTCAGAGCCCACTTATTTCCTTTATAATAAATATTTCCTTTCCTCATATTATAAGCCTCAATAGGACTGAAAGATCATTGTTAATATTCAAGACTCTGATTTGCAAGCCACCTACAGTGTTTGATGCCCAGTTTCTACTCACCTCAATGGTATTTGAATTCACAAATACTTTAAGTAGCATTGGAAATCTCAGCCCAAGTCTCTGGGCTCATTTTGGGCCCATTTGAAATCTGCATTCTCTCCAAAGAGACCTTGATTGGGATTTATAATTAATCCTACTACATGGGTCAAATTACACCAGCAATATCTCAGCCAATTCCCTGTAGTTCCTCAAGTTCATCAAATCGGGTCTTTAAACTGATGGTGAATTATTTAACCACACCAGAGCCAGCACATCACAGGGGCTTCAATAACTTCTATTTGTGTTCTGAATATGCCCATAGCAGCTGTTAAAGTGTGAATAATGATTTCCATAGAGACCTTCTTTGCCTTCCTGTACTAAGCAAAAGAATGCAAACAAACTGGGTATTCTATAAATCGCACATCTCAACCTTAAGAGTGATAACAATCACTATTGGAAGAATTGCTTCACCAGGGAATATCTTGATCTTACAAGTCCCCTGAGGAGCCACACTGACCACCTGAAAAGCAGTTCAGGTCAAAGCAACCACTTTGGCACACTACAATGAACAGGATTTTCCATGAAAAGAGCAATGTCAGTCAACACTTTCAAAATATGTTTTTGCCCATTGTATTTCAGTATCATAAAAATTACTTGATGTAGAAGTGTTATTTTTTCATATATTACATGAAAACATAATAAATTTAGTCCAAAAATGTTCATTCACTGCTAACAGAAGTCAAAAACTGAAAAGCAGTTTTGAATAAATTTGAAATATATTTTAAAAGCCTACTGTAGTTAAGGAATAATATATAAAATTAAAAAACTTTAAAGTAATAAAACCACAAAATGAAAACAGCGCAGAATTTTAGCAAACATATTTTAGAAGTTGTGAAGTCAACTTTGAAATACTTTAAAAACAGGCACATGTTAAAAACTTTGATTCATTTTTGCAATATACTCTATTGAACAAAGAGATTGAGGAAAATAGTAGGTAACCTTGAACAGCTTCAGAATTCACTGATTTGGATTAATGGTCTGTTTGGCTGAATCTCCCCAATGTAAACAACGTAACATCTTCAATCTACTGGTTGAATGTTGCCAGCAAAACTAGTTCATGGGAACTGCATAAATATTGTTGCATTTTGCACGTGCTGCAGGCAGACATTAAACAAGCTGATCAAAGGTACACACATCGCATGAACTAAAGGTGAAGCCTTGGCTCTACAGAGGTGAAGAGCCAGTTTCATCAATGACTAATGAAGGCAATAAATTTCCTCAAATTTATATATCAATCTCATTATCATCTCTGGTCCTATTGCCATACAGACCTAGATCCAAAAATGAGCAGTGAAAAGACATGCTTTGTCCTCACCACCCTGCTTCTGTGAAAATAAATTTATAAAAGTCATTTTACAAAGTTATAAAAAGGAAGCCTCTTGAGGCTCCCAAAGCTATTCCCCACTCCACTAGTATTTGTCAGTCCTTCTCCCTACCTCCTTGTTTTTCTGAAAGCAGACCAGCAGTAGGAGTCAGAGGGAATTTACCACTTCCTTTCAAGGAAACAAAGTTCCATCTCCAGTCCCTTCATTGCCTGTCAAGTTTTGAAAGAAGTGTTGCTAGAGGCAGGAATACTTTTAAAAAGCCCAGCAAATTTCTAAAGTCAGCTTTAAATGTGTACTTTAAGAACTTCCCTGAGGTGTTTATGGCTTATATTGCACAATTAGCTGTTTTATATTGCAGTATTTTCTTCAAAAGCAATCTTTGACTAATTCTAAATTCTTAGAAATAAGCTTCACATTTTAAAAGTCCTATTTTTACAGCTGCAATAAAGTCCTCTAGGGCACATATTAGAGCCATAATGGCACACGGCTGGACTTCAACACTCACCCCATCATCATGATGGGTGTCTCCAACTAATTAGCTGTACCTAGCAACAAGCTGATGTTAGCACCTATTGTCACAAAATGGATTTTAATAGAAATGGGGCCAAGCTGAATGCATTTCGGGAAGCTCAGTTCTTAGGGCTGGCTGAGTCCCTCATAAACATGAGAAGGCTTCATAAAATCTCAGTGTGCACAGATCCCAGGGTTTAGTGGTTTTGTCACTGAACTTCAGTTAAACTATTTGAATGACCAGCCCAAAGTACATTTTATTCTCATTTACACTGGACAGGTAAGCATGAATGCCATAAAACTGGAGGTAGCCGAAGTTCTAAAAATTTAAATGCAGTCAGCTCTAGTACTTAGCTCTTGGGATAAATGCTTCCAGGTTGAGTTCAGTTTTGAAAGAATTCTGTTGATTTTCTATATGGTGTTTTTACTTGACTATAATAGAATATTACTATAATAGAAGAACTAAAATTTTATAATGTCCTCATTAGAAAGTGACATTCTCCCCATAGTCACTTGTGTTACAACAATAGGTAAATAAAGTGTATATTGCGGGAGACTTACATTCACCTGAAACAGTCTAATTTAGTTTGCATAAAGAAAACTTTTCCACCTTCCTTTTTTCTACTCACATAAACATTACAGCTATGGTCACAGTGAGCATAGTCATAATTGCATATGATTTCAAGATTTGCCTTGACTGAAATTATTTCTTAATACTTCCATATTGGACTCTTTGAAGTATCAATAGATCACTTCTGCTTATGCTTGTTGGTTTCTATTTTGATATGCGTGTTTTGTATTACCCAGACTATATTTTATATACTCTCCTGACTGAGCTTACACAAATGAGAAGCCAGCATACTTCAGCCTGAGCTGCATGGCAGAACTGGGGCTCCCATTCAGTACAGCAAGCAAACACATCCTGAACTTAAAAGCTGAGGGCACTCATGCTGACACAGCTCAACTATTCCCATAGTTTCCCCTTGCTTTGTGTATTGGTAAAGTCAGATTTGTTCTACACATTTGCTTATCAACTGACACTGCATAAACACCTGAGCTCTCTGAGTGAAATCTGCTATCAGAGTGAAATAAAATACTTATCTAATTCAATTATAAACATTCAGGATACAACTCTAGCTATAAGGGTTCTATCAAAATTAATAAACCCAAGTAAGACCAAAAATAATTTGATTAATAGTACTGTGGCACAGTAAATATTTACATGATGAAATTATTAATACACTTCTAAAGAAAAAAAATGTGGAAATGAGGCAAACCATGAACATGAGGTAATGATCTAAAGTCTGGGATTCAGGGTAGCCCCCATAACTAGTGTATGAAAAGCCAGAGCACTGCAACTGAGAGATGAACACAAAACCTGAAATATCCAGAGCTTTATGCTAGCCTAGCCTGGCTCCCTTCATAAAATCCCTCTTTTCATAAAGTATGTGACTAACATTAAGAAAAATTGTGAATCACTGGCCAATAACATACCAACTTCCCAGAATCCAGACTCTTCTAAAAGTTTAGTGCTGAAGAGGTTAGTTATGAATTTCATAGTTAAGTATATACATTTATGCAAGCCTCCCCACTAATGTACTATGATGCTCTTTTCTGTAGCAGAGAAGACTAATTCCCATCAGACCATGCACTGTGGCCTGGAAGAAGACAGAATAAATAATCAAGATGCTTGCACCTCCTGCTCTTGAAAACTGCCAAGTGAAGTGCTAGGGATGTTGAACGACGTGAACAGACCAGAACAATCATCAGAGACACACCCCAAGAAAACAAAGTAAGGCCTTGCTTCTCAGCTCATGTTAACCTGCATGGATTCAATACAGTAGAAAAAGTTGACACTGATTTTTGCCAGCTGAAAATCTGCCCTGAACCTTAAAGCAGCTTGGGAACATGGCTGAATATCAGATGCCTTCAATTGAAGTTACCTACCATTATCCAGATAAGCTCTTTATTGGAAAGTTCTATTCTTTGTGTAACTGAACACTGCTTTATAAAACTGATATATTCAGTGGTTGTCCAAAGAATAGGCTTTTGTTTGGAGAGATCTAAATATATTAGCCAACTTAATATCAATGGTCAAAAAGCATGCATTCTCCTTGAAGGTAAAGAACACCTTCTGAATGAAAAAAAACATGCAATAATCTTAGATCCATCTTCAATTTAGACCTTGTATTTTCCCCTGTTGTCAGAGTTTCAATCGCCTTTGCTATGAGCTCTGGGTTTCAATTTACAGAGCATTAGCCCTAGGCTCCTCATCAGCATCTTCAGGTCTACTGGGACATGCATTCCAAAATGCTGAGCAGTTGGAAGAACAAATCAAAGTTAACAAATCCTGAGTGACAAACAAAGCAGACCAGTTGCTCAAGGATATGGGGAGGTTTCCTCAAAATTTAAGAGTGCCAGGTAGATCCAAAACCATAGAGGCCAAAACAGTTTGAAGATGTTGACAGGAAACTGTCCCTAAGAGAGAACCTCTACCAGTTAATTCAGATAAGCAGCCTACAAGCCAGGGAAAACTAAAAAAAAACCTGAAAAACAAAATCATCCAGATGGAAGCATCAAAATCACAGGTATGCAGAGATTCAATACATTTTTGTAGCTCATATTTTGTAGCTCTTATTATTAAAATGTGCAGCACAAAGTGCACATAATATGCATTATAATAGGAAACAAGTAAACAGGAATCATGAGGGTCACTGCAAACAAAGATGAATGCCCATACATAAAGCTTTACTTTCCTTGTTTGATGTTTCACTCCTTGTGCTGCACTGTGTCCAGTACAGTGCACCAGTCCAAGCACTCGAAGGAGACTTTGCAGTGTGCTCCTTCTTGGCACTGACTGCACATGGCAGCTGCAAAGCTTGTAGTCAGTGAATTTTGCAGCTGGTCTGGTAGCAGTTGGCAAAAACCTAGTGTCCAGATGGACATTAAACTGACATTATTTATAATGCTTCAAAAGTGAAAAAACCTACATGAAAGTGACTTATAAGGACGTTTACTTAGGGACTTATTTCTGACAGTTCTAAAGCCACTTTCATCTGAGCAATGCTTAGATGCTGAAAGCTTTACTGGCCCTTAGGAAAAAGTTCCACACTTGATCACTGTTGACCCTTACATAACACATGTGGAAGAACTGGTAAATCCTTTCACAGTACTTTTCACAGATTATGACCTACAAGTAAATAGACCCATTTACAATCATAGTGCTTGAGTTCAACAGCATATATTGTATAAGGATCTGGCCAGCTGAAGTTTTCCTACTTGCAATGTGAAAGAATGGAGAAGAAGCAGGCTACAATTTGTAGTTTTCAAATTAAAAAGTAAACAGTCACTAGAAGGGCAAGCCACTAGGACAGGCACCCTGATTTTGGCTGGGAGAGAGTTAATTTTCTTCTTAGCTGGCACAGTGGTGTGTTTTGAACTCAGTATGACAATAACATTGATAACCCACTGATGTTTTGGTTGTTGCTAGGTAGTGCTTACCCAAATGAAGGACATTTCCGTTCCCCATGCTCTGCCTGAGAGGAGTTGCACAAGATGCTGGGAGGGAGCATGGCTGAGACAGCTGACCCAAACTGACCAAAAGGATATTCCATACTACAGAACATCATGCCTGGTATAAAAATTGTGGGGGTTGGCCAAGAGGGTCTGATGGCTCAGGGGTGGGCTGGGCATTAGTCAGCAGGTGTTGAGCAATTGTGCTGTGCATCAGTTTATTCTTCTCTCTCTCCTTTTCACTGCAATTATTATTATCATTAGAATAGTTAGGTTTTGTTTTGTCTCAGGTATTAAACTGTACTTATCTCAACCCACAAGCTGCACCTTTTTCCTGATTCTCCTCCCCACCGTGGGTGGGGTGGAAAGGGACGGGTGGCCAAGCGCCTGTACCGTCCTTAGTTGCCAGCAGGGGTTAAACCACCAGGCCTGACAGACTGATCACACCAGACAACAAATAGGTTCCCTGTAGTGTTCCCATCTCCCAGCCAACTTTGAAAATTTGCCTTTATCACATAGATGGTAAGACCCACAACATCCATCGCTCTTCAGAATTCATGGAAAGCAGTCATTCTTCATACTGAAAGTCCTTTAGCTTTGCAAAAGTGGGATAAATTACTGGGATGGAAAATGATGAGGCATGGCCGTTTTTTGAACAACCTGAACAGAGAAATAATATCTTTCGCTTTGAAACCAACAGCCTTTAAAAAGAAGGTAATATTCATTTCTATCTTCTGTTCTCAGCATCTGGGGACTGTCATTATACAATCCATTTTGCCAATAGAGGCTTTCAAAAATCTGAACTAAAACTCTCTGAAAACAGGTCACTGAAAGATCGCTTTTTTTGCTATAGAATGACAAATCAAGATTCCTTTAGGCCCAAACAGTAGAACAAACAAGCACATTATCTCTTTCTGAAGCTACTGTCAGATCAGGCCATTGATACTGCTTCAGTTCCTTCCCAATACCAGCTGTGAGTACATCATTTGTATCATTTTTATTCTCTCCTCAGGAGATAAAGCATACTAATAATACTTTCAAGCTTGTGAACCAACAATGTAGAGTACACCATCATGAAATCCCTAGTATTCTGACAGCATAAGCAGACTGTACAGCTCACGTTATTTAGCCCTCCAAGGTCACCTGCCTTACAAATTACTCATTCCTAGATTCCACATCATTAAACACCTGATTCTGTTCACTGAAAAGAGCACAAGCTTCACTGAGAGAAAAATTATTAAATCAGCCATGACAGCTTTGCTATAGATTTGCTAATCTAGGATAAATAGGGTGTCAGTCACAAGTCCAACAGGATACATTTGAACAACACATCTCAAGCAGTGGCTGTTAATCACAGTTAAATAGCTGTTCGATGGAGATGACAGTTCCAGTCTAACAATAAGGCACTTCAGAGGCACATGGTGCTGAAGGCACTGCTGTCTGTAGTGTATCACCACTGATTCTATAGCCTGCAACAGCTATTTGTATCTTCACATTACTGAACTGTGCAGTAACACAGAAAAAAACCTTAAAAATGCTTAATAATTATGGTATTGTGCATTGAAGAATACAACACTGGCTTGATGTTAGGCTTCCATTTGGAAAAATAATGCTATAAATACAAAAAGTGTACCGAAAAGCACAACTTAGTTACAGTAGCACAAAGGAAGGACCAAGGAGATTTTAAGAAGCCATTAAAACCAGACATCCCAAATTAAGGATTTGCACCAGGTTTCTAACCCTTCCAAGATACTAAAGTGCATGACCCAAAGCCTCCTGTAAACAAGTGTTACTTCTTCAAGCTACATGGCTTTGGATCACACCTTTCACATCGCAGACTCCAGCAGGTTTTCCCTTGAAACAAAGCTTTAGCTTCAAATACAGAAGGGCATTCCAGTCTAACATGAGTCAAGTCAAATCCCTCAAAAAAATCAGATCTCCCATTCCACTGTCACACCATTACTGAGAAATTCCTGCAAAAATACATTGCCACTGTGGGTGACGTGCAAGAGTGCTGAAGTTAAGACTGCTGCTCTCATGCTATGAAATCGTAATATTTCTTTACAAAATGAAAATTGTATGGCACCTTATTCAGCAAGAGCAATTGAAAAATTGATCCAAAACTGGAATTGTGAACAAAGGTATAAGACAAGCAAAGCATGAAAAATGAGGAAAAGAAAAAGCCCTAGAGACAAGTGTAGTCTCAATAACCACCAGCTCCAGGATTCTGAGGGAAAAAATAAAGTTTTCTGAAGTGGTAGCTGAAAGAGGGTTTGTTTAGCTCAAGGAAGCTACTTCCTGTTTTTCACCTACTCCTTTGTTCTGAAAAGCAGACCTTGCACTTACTTCTGAAAGGATATTATAGGAATAGGCTTTTGGGGGGTTTTTTGCATTTTCCAAATTATTTTTTGTCTCTGTCCTATTAATGGAAGAGTTATTTGGAAATATATTCAGTGTTCATCACTTCCAAAGCACTGACTACTATGGTCTCTCTACAGTGCAGAGATAAACTGTATCATTTGAATACAAATAAAATAATGTAAGCTCATGAGTAGTTCTGAACACTCCTTAGTAATTTAAGAGTTCATAAATAAGATTATTATATGAGACATTTCTTGGAGCTTGCATCTTTGCACAGGAGTTATTTTGTGAGCAACAACCCAAGCATTCAGCGTGACATCAAACTGAAGATAAGGTCTTCAGCCAGTACAACACGTCTCAGCTCCATCAGCCTTGTGCTACAGTATCAGCTGCCTTTTGACAGTCTGTAGAAATAGACAAGTACATGATTTCTCATTTGGATTAAGAAAATTATACTGGATGACTGCAGAGACATTGTCTTATATTTCAAAATTAAACTGTAAGCAGAGTTTACGCATAAGAATGCCCTTACTGTAAATGCATCAATTGTCACCGTCCTTACACATGTTTTACATTTGGCACAGCAACAATACAAAAGTGTTTACAAAATGGCTTGGAGCCAACAGATGGCTCCTCCAAGCCATCAGTATCATAATCATACTCAGTTCCCACTCCTTCCCAGAAAAAGTCTGGGAAAACAGATTGGGATGATGCCTAAATACATACACATGATGATTTATATCAGGTTTTGTATGTACATGCATAGATAGGCACACATGTAAAACTATGTATAAACACGTACACATGTGCCATATACAGTGCTCAAGTGCCTGGGCTCTTCAGCAGCCTATGACCCTCCCAAAATTACACTTTATGCGTAAAATTTCTCTGTTCAGTAGAGGTATTTCATTAAAAGACAATGTTATTCTGGGAAGACGTCTTGTAACTACATATTCTGGTTTCTGCTAATGGAGTATTCCACTTCTAAAGACCAGGTTTTTTATTTCATATCTTGGCTGAAAGCCTGCCAGGGCAGGGACTGCAACACCAGCTATGCTTAGGCCAGACTGGGGGAAGCTGTTAAGCCATTCCCTGAATGAGGTCAGGAATAGGCACTTCTGAGGCGCATGGCAAAAGCAGAGGCCACATAATGCAAGCACTGCTTTGAGCTGGTGACTGCTGCTTCCCGCATTTCAGAAAGGAGTTTCTCTCTGACTTTGCCACAGGAAAATTTCTTCATTCTGACAGAAAAGAGCAGGTTTTATTCTTAAAAAAAGTTCAGTAGTTGAATTGCCTCAATTTTTTTGCTGATCATCACCGTTAATGCTAGAAAAGAAGCATGTGCCTCATTTGTAAACCAAATATTGTCAGACATGACTTGTTGAGATGACTACTCGCATGCTTCCAGCTGGAGCCCATTTCTCTCCTAAATGCCATCAATATAAAGAGGACCCACCCTATACATGTGACTCTTGCTAGAGTAACGGACATATGGTTCTCTTGAAATTGTTCCTTGTTTGTTTATTTTTATATCACTGATATAAAATCATATCACCAATATTTCAACACTACACATCTGTACCATAAGCCTCTAGAAAAACACTATGAGTATGCACTGCAGATAACTTTTACAGATAAAATTCATGTTAACTCCAAAAAGCCCAACAACATACAAGCTTAGAAATAGGCAAGTGTGAAGGGTTTCCATTTCAAAAGGTTTCCATTTTTAACCTTACAAAGGTCAACCACACCACACCAACAGACTTTGCTTCTTTAGCTTAATCTCCAAGAATCCCAGCTGGAGCTGAAAGCCCTGAAAGAAGGCCCTCTAAAAGCCAAAACACAGTGCCTTTCCCACCTGCTTTCTCAGGCAGGGGGAGGGCATGTGATACTCTCGCTTAGAATTTGAGGTCTGTACAAGTTATCCTTCCTCCTAAAGACATCATCCAAGAAAAACACATCTTTCCTACCCTGTTGCTCAATTGATATGACTTAGTAGCAAAGGCCCACGCCTGGAAGTATTTGTGCCAGAAACTGCACAAGCCACTCATGTCAAGCTCCTGAGATTCAAAACAGAAAAAAAAAAGTCATTTCTACCTGGCTTGGGAAAAGAGCAAAGTGCAACCATTCTTCCACAGCCAAAAAGGGGTCCACAGACATGCCAGAATGCACAGGCCAATATCAGCAGCTAAGGAAATCAGAGGAACTTCCATCTGACCTATTCCAAAAACAGATGTAGATCTGAGATAGGACAAGGAAGTCTCTTCACCAGACAGGTTCTCACTTCAATGAGAGGAAAAACTTCTAAATCAAAATCCAAAATGAAGCTCTTTCTATTTTCCAGAAGACATCAGCCTATGACTAACACACAGTAGCTTATTAGAAAACAAGATTAGAGCTCTGTTATCTATAAAGATACAATCTCTCAACCAAAAACCTGTGGAATGAGAAACTGAACAGCCCATTCAGGTTCTGAGGAGCACCACAGGCAACTGCTAAGCAGAACCGAATACAAAGTAGATTACTGAAAAAAACCCCTAATACTGCTTTCCTACCACACAAGATTGGAAAGGTTTTATAGAAAAATGCATTTTCTAATAAAGGTCATCACTAATCACCTTATGAATACAAAGGGAGGTGGCTATTTTCCCACTTCCTGCGGTTTAGAATTAGTCTTGCCAATAAGGCAAGGACCCCAAAAAACTTTTCTTTCATTTCTCAAGCTTGACAGCAATTTCTTGAATGGCCTTTAGGAAAAGTTCTGATTACAACTGGGAATTAATTATAACTAGATTTTTTTTTCATTAAATGGATTTTCATTGGAGGATGCTGATTCATAAAAACAATTTCCTCAAACAATATTGTACATTCAACAAAGTTCTGCCGTAACACTGGCAACTTTCCTAACAGCTCACCTAGGAAGAATGGGATCAACAGAATAAGTTTTGGATAAACAGAATAAGTTTTGCTATGAGGATCTGTTTATGCAAGGAGATTTCACAAGATGTCTCCCAGGAGTTATGGACAGCTGTCTGTTCCACTTCACTAACAAGAAAAAGAGAAATTGTATTTTCAGGCCTTTCAAGAATATTAATTTTCTAGAATTCCCTTTCTGTGGAAAGCTTTACAATTTCTTTTTTTTTTTACCTCCCAAACAGCATAACTTCCTCCAGCTTCCTGAAATTATTGGGGATTTTTCCATAGAACAAAAAGTCTGAATTCCCACTAACTCCCCTTTCAGTCTCTTTGGGTCATGCTCAGTTGTAGCTTGTGTCCCATTCACGCCACGGTGACTGTCCATGTAACACAGGGCTCCATGTCTTCATGAACTGGGACAGAAGACAGCTTAAACTAAGGAAGTCTTTCTCCCTCTTGGTCTCTACAGCAGAAATACTGAATACAGACCTTATCACTCTCCCTTCTCCCTCCCTCAGTCTTAGATGATTTTAAAACACTCCAGGAGAGAAGTTATTTTTTATTCTGCGCTAATTTGTAGCCTCTGGGAAAAGCTACAATAAGTAAAGATCTAAGCAGAGCTTTGTTAGTATATTCCTCCCAAGTTCATAATTGTTAGAATCAACAGTAAAGGGGGAAAAAAGACCTGTCAATTATTTTTGTTTATCAGAAATACAGCTTAGAAGTATTGCCAAATGGAGCCATACTGAAGGACAATGTTAAGTTCTGGAACAGATCCCCAGGTTGTTAGAGATCATTGGAAATCATTGGCCCTGCCCTGAGCTGTCCAACACCCTAAGCAGACAAAGAATCCAAACTATGTGTAAATTAAAACAGTTGCTATATTTAAACACACTTAGGTCAAGGAACACAAGAAATCGAGAATTTCTGAATCTATTCTCTAACAAGCCAGAAAAATGAGAATAAAATACGAAATATTGGCTTATTTTAAATCATGAACAGAATTAAGACTTTAGAAAGGAACACCATAAAACTCTGATTTAATTGCTATGGCAACTTGCACAGAAGTTTTACAGAGCAGTTCTAGTTGTTCTCTCATCTAACAAAAATGTGCTGAACAATAAAATTTAAAGAGAAATTGTCATTTCAAAATGTTGTATCAACTTATTTAAGAGCAGTAGAATATGTAATGTGAATTTAGTATTACATCCACATCATATTGAAGCACTTGAATCTATTCATTTAGGGACATGGGACTTAGGAGAGGACCTTCTAGGTTACAGGTCCAATCTATGGCTAATTTAATCTTATCCTACTCGAATTTATCAAGTCCTCAATTAAAATTTGCAGGGTTTCCTTACTCCCACTACTCTAACAATGTCATTCCAAAGCCTCACTCTAATGGCAGTTTGCAGCCTTCTACAAAGTACCTGACAGAACTTACTTGTCTCCATATTGTCCTTTTGCTCTTTACCAGCATTATCTTTCAGTTGAAATAACTTTTATTCTTTGGTGTTTACTCCATTTCTAGTTTCTCCATATAGAAAGCTATCACACTCTCTCTTCATTTTTATTTTGCTATGCTAAACAAGCCATTAATAACTTGCAAGAAAATAAATACACACATGCATAAAGATCTATATACACTACATATACACACAAAAATATGTAACAAATAAAAGTGTATATTCGCACACGTACACAATTATGAAGGAATGGGATTGGGTCAGATCAGATTATATAACTAAGAAAAATATGAATTTTCAAACACAAAAATTGCAGTTTTATAGGCTATTTTCATTGCTTGGGTTGAGATAAAAGTCAATCAATTGGAATGAAATAGCACATAGCCATAAAATGAGATGCTTATAACTGTCACAGGAATAATTCAAACATGTTTGGGACAGGCAATTATGTCTAATAGTAGCTGGAACTCAAAGTGCTTCAGGAAAAGGTGATTGCAGTAAAAGTTTAAGACCTATAAATCCTATTATGTCCTGCAAACTACGGATCTCTTCTTTGTACCCCTCCCCATTGCAATGGAACAATAATTCTCAGAGCCACAGAACAGCCTCAAATTTTGAGACTCAGGTTGTTCAGTACTGTGTAACGGAATTCCAAGATTTAATTATAAATTTACTTATATATTTTAAGGGCATTACTGAACACCAAATGGATTCCTCTAAATATGAGAAATGAGAAACAAGATTGTACCTTCTCAGTCTGTGATAGTTATTTCTTTTCAGATTATCCCATACCTCTTTATTCATCTACATTTGAAACTAAAAATAGTATTTTCAATGTTTTCCAGTCTCCTCTCCTGTGAAAAACTTGGTGGTTTTTAACTATTTTGTCTCCAAGCCCACTAGTTTTCCCTTGCAAAAGAGTAACCAAAGGAGAGCAATTCAAATAAATGCAAGTCTTAGTTTTCTATAATGGCATTTTAACCTTTACATACTATTCTTTCCTGTGCAATGTAGCATTTTTTTAATTCTTTGGGATACAGCTCAACAATGAGCAAGATTTCAGCTCACTTTTCAAATTTACTTTAGGTTGCAACTGGACTAACTTGCAAGAGTGTTTCAGACATATTCAAAGATGAGTTTTACTGCACTGTCACCCATAGAAAGCACAATTAGCAGTTGATATCAGCATGAAAGTAGTCAACATTCTCCAACCAATCACAGTGAAAATGAACAGCAGAGCTATTCCCTTAACTAACAGGTATTCAATTCAGTGGGCTCCACTGAACTAGACAGTTTTGTCATTTGATTGGTGCTACACTAGTTTAAATTACTTCAAAGGATATTGGAAAAATATGGCCAATGAAAGCACAATGCACAATGCTTGCAGTATACCATGTATGTTTGATTTCATCCCACCCTCAGCAAATACAAAGAAAAACAGAACTTCTATTTGCCCTAACGCTTTGCAGAAGTCAAGAAAAATTTAATTTTGCTAGTGAGGAGTAATTAGACAATTAAGGTGACAGAGCATAACACATGCCTTCAATGGGCTCTGACCTGCCATATCAAAATGAAGTAGTTGCAGCATTGTCAGTTATTGTACACATCTGCTGAAAAGTCATTTTGAGGTGATTTATCTAATACGTGTCTCCTCAAGAGCAGCACGAATACTGTTTTATCATCATACCATCTTCTTAGGGGGTTGTTGATTACACAAATGACTCAAAAATTGGCCATATCACTATTTTCACATGATGAAAGCAACCCCTCATTATTGCTACAAGCTCTAAATTCTCCAGCTCCTTTTATACCAGGATCAGCCAGTTCACTCTTTCTAAAGATAGTAAACCAGTTAAGAGAACTGTGTGCATAAACAGTTGGTTAGAAATAGAGCAAGGGAGAGAGAAATGATTGGAATGATCAGATGGTTGGAATGAAAGCATAATTACCTCCAAGCAGCAGCATTGCTTCCTGTCATCTTAAGCAGTTCGTGGAATTACAAAGTTACTTTGCAAGCTGAAGATGTTTTTAGTACTTTGAGAAGCCACGAAAGCCTAGTTCAAACAAATGTAACATATTAACAGCATGGCTGTATACTTTGGAAGAATGAATGTCCTTCTGGCAGTAATTGTTTGTAATTAGAAAACCTGTCTATCTGATAATTGTTATCCAGTTATCTGTTCTCGGACACAATTATAAAAAGCCAATGTCCAGGTTTCAGCACACAACTGGGGATTCCAATTCATATACTTAGACTGATTAACTGGCATGAATCCCATCAGCCCCACTGCCAAGGTTAGCTCAGTGAAACCTATTTCATCATGAGTGGTTCACTGTGTTCCATCCAATAACTCAAATTATATCAGCATCTTCTTAGTCAGAAACCAAACATTAAAAATTGAAAAGCTCTCAGGTCTACAATTTAAATGGCCACCTTATTTAAAGTGTCATGGGCTTTGAACCCTCAATGACTGCAAAATGTGCATGATCTGAAAAATAACACTAATGCAAGCCTAATGTTGCCCTTGCACAGTTCCTTGAGGAATTCAATGTGAAATAGTCCAAGAATAAAGAAACCTACATTTAAATTTCATTAAAAATTAAGCATCATAACAGAACCAACAGCAAAACAGCATTAACTAAAGGCAGCATTTCTGAGCATATGATGAAGTAATAGTTTTCACTGAAGGAGGTATGCTTGAATATTTGTATGCATACCCATATGCTTTGAATTTATACATACACAAACTCAAAAGTTCTACCACACACTTCATTATATTACAAATTTCAAAGAATGCAGCCTTGCTTATGGGAAAGCATTGAGAAGCTGCATCATGCTTTATTTTTACATTGCATCAGGTAAGTACATATTTACTACTGGTAGTCATTAGCGTATATCCTATAACTGCCTTAGTAACAGCATCTTTAGGGAAGTGATAAGGCTTGTGTTAGTCATGTAGTATAACAAATAGATTATTAAAATAATATAGCTTATTTCCTTTTATGAACAGCAGCTAAAATTAAATAACAATAGGATACTATAGTTCAAAAAAATCAGAAAAAAACCACAAAATTTCACAAACATTAAGTTTTTAAATGTCACAAGAGATTCTGGAACAGTTATTCTACATTTAGAGAATTTGTTCCAACTGTGTGAAGGAACTGACTCACTAGTACACTCAAAAAGAACTGAGGGTGAACTGAAGGCTGCATTTAAAAGTAGTTTAGAAATAGTTATGAGAACTAAAATATTATGGTGCTTGCCATCGCAAAAAAACAGCTCCAAATTCAGCATAGAGTATCCTATACGCCAGCCCTGCTGTCTATTTCAATTCAGAGAAACTCTCTCGATGTTCTTCAGCTGCTACTGTGCAGTAACATTAAAAGAATTAACAGAAAAGATTTAATGTGACCACTTTACTGCACAACGTTGAAGTTGTTAAAAGCAAACTTTATATTTGCTTCTAATACCCACAAATTACACAAAGCCATAAAGTTTACTTTTTATTGCAGCAAAAAGAGACTTACCCCTCAAACATAGAACACAAAACCATTTTAAGATGATATTGAGAGAAGAGCTAGGAGACCTTTTTATTTTTCTTTCAAGCTGAAGGCTTAACACCTCTGAATCCCTCTGGAAATCCTTGTGGATTTTAAATTTAGTGATTTACTTTGAGACAAAGAGCCTAGATTTTTTGGCAACAGGTCGGTCTCGGTCCACTGTGCCCAATGTAAGCAGGAGAGAGGCTTTCCCTAAAAGGAAGGAAAGTCTGATTTCCACATGCTGCAGGCTTCCACCTTCTGCCAGCAGGTGGCAAGGAGACAGACAGGGAAGGGCAGGATTGCCAAACCCGTGCGACTCGCACGAGGAGACAGCTGCGACCTTCTGATGTAATGAAAGGAGAGGCAGCTCCGTAAATGCTGGGACCCCAGAATAATGACATTTTCTAGACTTACTACATGCTGAGAAACTGAAAGTAATTACGGTTGCACATAGCTCTACAAACCAATTTATACAATGACTGACAAAGCAAGGGTTTCATACTGCAGTCTGCACTGCAATTGAAGTAGCATGCTACTCATTTTCTCATACATCCAGTTAAGTGCTCAGTGCTACTCAGCTCCAGAAAAGCCACAACGAATGAGCAAAATGAGGAGACAATCCTAATTTTTAGGATCTTAACGAAGTCTAGCATAATAAAAAATAACCCAAAGTCTGTCCCAATACTCATTTGCAAGGATATAAATGACGAGGCATTGAAGTCAGTTCAATTACAGAAGTGGAACAAGGACAGGTAAATAAAAACGCAGGTGACAAAACAGAAGCCAAAATTTGAGATAAAGGAAAAAATTACCAATGAATCCTTGCTGAACTTATCTAAGTGCTTACTCCCAGAGTGTTGAATTTGATATGAAACCCATGTCCATGGGCTCCTATTTAAAGCAAAACATAAGAAAGGATTAACTCTCATTGTAAAGGAGAGTATCTTTTCTAAAAGGAAAGCAAAACAAAACCCCTCTTGCTACTGAAAACTTTAAGATATTTCTTAATAATAATTTTGGGGAATTATTTCAATAAAAGCCCTCTAGACCACCAACTTTGTATTAGAGTTTATCTCCACACCTATTCTTCCACTTTCCAGAACCACAGTGTATTGTATCAAAAGACTAACTCCAAGACCCCTGCTACCAGCAATATTATGTAAGATACAGAGGTCACAAACCCAAAAAAAGCCTTTACAAAAACTAAATTCTATTGGGTTTCAGATGCTTTTGTCAGATCTTACCTGCAAATAGAATGGAAGAACAAAGAGAGGGTGAATTACTGCACCTCCCTCCAAAGAGATGCTAAAGGGCTATGAGCAGTATTTTATTCTTTACTGAATAAGTCAGGCAGCATAGTGAGAAACAACACTTTGAGTAGTGATCCTGGTCTGATCTCACTGCACAAACCTGTAAAGCAGAAGTCAGTCAAGTTGCACTACTGTAGCATTGGAATCAGCTCTACAGTGAGATTATCGATAACAATGTGTAATGCATGGATGACACTCAAATATCTACAAAAGAAAAGAAAGATTCAGCAGAGAAAGTCTGAAGGACCTTTAAACTAAGTAACAATAAAAGGAATGCCTATACACAAGATTTTTTATAACCAAGCCTCTTACTACAATTCATCATCAAAATAAGATGTTTAAGCTGGGCACATATTCTTCTTCCACTTCTTCCTCTTTAGAAAAACTTTTAATTCTTGCAGTTCAGGCTAGATGCACCATCCTCACAGGGCATAGTATTCAAAGTAACCAGCATATAGAATACAAACATGACCGGCATTCCTCTTGTTCCTTAAACCCTTGATTTCTTCCATAATGCTCAAACATTGTTTGCAGTGCAATGTTGTAAACAATTTGCTGCAACAACGCCAGTGAATACAGCCATATTTAATTCAGATGTTGTCATTACATTTCCTTTAACCTCTAAAAACCACTCCAACTCTGGGTCTAATCAACATGAAATATTCTAGTGATTTCATAAAGCACTAGCTACGCCCAGTGCTTTTCATTTCTTTGTTCCTTACTCCACAAACAAACCTCAAAATGCGTAATCAGAGTAATAGGTGGAGTTGCAAAGCTGGGTGCATCTCATCCTGTGCTGATAAGACACAAATGAGGAACAAACCTTTCCTGAAGGAGAAGAAAATCTGCTATGTTATACGGAAAGTACAGTGATCCTTTCTGTCACAAGGTTTTCTGCTTTAAGCCATGTTAGCCCTGCAAGTACTACTACAAACAGAGTTCAAAATCAAAAATACAGTAAAATTTCAAATGAAATCAAATACCATAGGAAAATGAGTGTTTGCTTTCGTCCACATATGGTAGAAAATAAGTCTGTAGCAGTTTGCCATGTTCTCAGACAACTAAGGGCCACAGTTCAGGAACTGCTTGTATGACCAGATCTCATTGGGAAGGTCATCATGAGATGGAGACTTTGCATTCTCTCCTTCTTGGACATACATGTCAGAATGTATCCATCTGTCTGAATAAAATTGAAGCATTAGTCTAATTAGGTTTTCCAAACTTTTACTAAATAGTGCAAAATGCTTTCTGCAAGACAGGTGAAAATTTAGGCCTGTAGTTATGGCTTCTGCAGAACATAGTGTATCCATTTTGGTACTTCTTTCTTTTTAGAAATTATTTATCCCACTGATCTCAAATTTAAAGCTGTATATAAATCCAGATTTTTTTTTAAATCATTGTACATTGTTATACACTTTACTGAAATTTTCTTTACTTCAAAGTCTGGGAAATCAACGAAACAGTGATGACTTTCAGTGAGACACAGAATGGTGATTTGCATGGCACTGCTCATCCTGCAGTGGTCTACAAAAGCATGAGTACTGTTAGCTCCAGCTGAAGTCAGGAGGAGCTGAGGACATTCCTCACCTTTCATATCTGAGCTTGGTATTATCAGACAGCTCTACAGTGGCAGATGTGCAGATGCACAAGGCACATATGTAACAGACCACATAACAGCAAGATTTATACCACATGTCACAATAGTAATATTTTATGGACAGAAAATGGTTTAGGACAGAAAACCAAATTGTTTGCATAAAAATGCACTGCAGCATTAGAGCACACTTTAATGTGGAGACAAGTGAAAATCTGTTTTACTTTTTCACCCACAAATATTGGCTCAAATTTGTCTCAGACTGTCAGTCATGGCCATTGTTTATGGATACTTAGCTGTATTTTCAATTGTCAGCAAGTGATTAACAGGGAATTTTAGAAGTATAAAAATTATTTACAGATAATTTAAGAACCAAACACTTACTGAGGAATCTTTAATCAAAAGAAATTAAAGTCATTCAGTCTGAGAAAGGACATACATTAGGTGACCTAAACAATCAAATCTATCAGCTCAGAATCTGAGCTGTCAAATGTATGCAATTGCCTATGTGCAAAATAAATAGCACAGACAAATGCCCACAGCTATTTGAATAATGGTTCTGAATATTAAGCTATAAAAAGAAAATTGCTCACAACATGGCAAGAGAGGGAACAGCTAAATTCCTTTCTCCAAATTGCAGCTTTGCCATCTGAGTATCTTGATTGTTGTTCTTTTTACTCATCTTTCAGCAAAATTTGGGAACTCCAAACTGCTGAGTATAAATATAATCAAGTCCTTTTCAGTGAAAGTGAAAGATGTTGTTACAAAACTTCTTAAGTTTGAGCCATGCCATACGACAACAGACAGAATAGTTTCTCCCATGGTTATAACACCAGTGTGTTCTCAGTGAGAGGTCCCATAGCAGTTCAATCTCACCTGCTTCTGCCCCACACATTTCTCCATCCCGAGCAACTCACTCAATTCTAATGAAGAAAACTAACCAACAAAAGAGTGACTAATCTTGAGCAGAATGAGGCCCTAATCACACAAAGGCCAGGATTACTGGCAGGAAAGGGTAAAATAATGGAAATAGGAGCACAGTACTGTAACCAGCTTTAACTTGCATATTGCTAAGGAACCACATCCTGCAGTAGAAACTGCAAAAATAGAAACAGTTTTTGGTGACTTGAAATCTGACAATGCAGCTTTAGAGAAAACCACACAGGCCAGGGCACTGGGAAAAGTACTGGAACAGTTAACAGAATACACTTAGGGTGAGTGTAACCACTTACTTGGCTTTTCTTTGTATATTTGATTAAGCTAGGGAATAAGAGGGTAAAAGTCAGGCTCTGCTTCCCTTACTGAACAGGCAGAAAAGCTTAAGTGCTCAGGAGATCACAGCAACAAATTATTCTCCTGGTCAGTTTCATTTTAGAAGGGATTAATCAACCAATTAAGAGAGATCCATGTTCCAAGTATAAACTGAAAGATGACTGGAACTAATAGGACCTGCAAACAAGACAGCTTTTATGCATGAAATAAACATTCAGAAAATGTAGCACTACCAGAAGGGGCCAGCACTTTAACAAATTGTATTATTAGAACTATAGGAGTTGCACACACCAATTTAGTAAACAAAAAGCTCCTCTGCTTTTTCCCCACTTACACTTTAATTTCACTTTCTCTGAGAACCCAACTATCCTGCATGGTACTTCTAGAAGAAGCATGTCTGACACAAAATGCATCCAGCCCTTGAAGTTAGGGTGATACAACTCTTGAGATCAGCTGAGTGGTAACAGCTATGACAACACTCAAAGTGTCCCTGTAAGCTGCTCATATGAATTATGCTGCTTTTCACTCACTTCATCCCAAGTTGTCAAAAAGCACATATCAGCCTTTGTTCATCTGTGTTAGCTTGTTAACTATTAAACACATGGAGATGAAAACCATGAAGTACATGAAGCTGCATTATGTTGTTCAAGGCAGTGCTTCTCTAAAAAGCATGATTTCACTAAGAGGTTTATTTGTCCTGAGAAGATTATATTTGCCTCAATGAATTTTGAATTCTGAAGTAAAATTTAGATTCCATAACTTAGTTCCATTTTACAACCCTATCTTCCCAATTTTTCAGATGCTTTTTCACAGATTAGTTTTGGAGCAAACATATTGGCTGTATGACAAGTCCCTGAGTTAGCAGACAATATAGTAATATCCAGAACTCCGGCTCCTCAATTAATGCTAGTTAAGCACTCAAGATGACTCCTGAATTTTAAAATTCTTGGTCCACAATTTTGTCATGAACCTGAAACCCACATTTTTTGTGGTTTGTTCCACAGTGGCTATCCAAGTTTATAGTGGAAAATATGAGTAATGGCTACATTTAAACAGAATAGACTTCAGGAAAAATACTTGTATCAGATCTGTCAAAGCAAAAGCAAGCTGCAAGCCAAAATCAGGTTAGAAAACATGTCTCTTACTTTAGCCTTTATATGGTTCTTATTTCAAACAACTAAACAAGAAAAAAAAAAATGGATTAATACCTGCAGCATAGAAACAATACTGAAGAAGGTAAGATCAGCTGTGGGGAAATGGTGAGGAATTGGAGTGCCCCACATGAGGTACAGCATCACAGAGATCAGCACAAGCGAGATCAATGAATTCTGTGCCTGTGCTGTAGGGTGCACTAACTTTGCCAGATGCCAAGGTATATTGGGAGGTTTGTTACATGATTAGTTCTACTTTGTGTTTATTTGTCTGCTGAATGTTTGTTAAAGAGCAGCTGCAAAGGGATGTGTTTAACATCAAAATAAACATAACAAGTAAACAAAAGTAGGTTAAGCATTCACATCCAAAAGAAACTAAAGTAATCAATAGCAGTAATACTAAAAAGCAATAGAGTTAGGTATTCAAAGGGAAAGTCAGCAGAACTCCAGGCCATGCTGTAAAACGTATTTTTGTACTATTGGAATCAGTACCTACAATGAAGCTTGCTGGATGGATGAAAACAGAGTAATCTTTCAATATTTCATTAGAAAATGGAATTTGGGTCATTGTATCCTTGTTCATACAACATCCAGTTCGCCTAACTGTAATCCCTCTCTGGTTTAGTGGACTACTAAATACAGGATTATTTATAACAAATTTTTTTCAGCCATACATTCAAGAACATCTCCTGCAATAGCTAAATGACAGCAACACAACATAGATTCTCTAAAGCAAAACTATATTCTTACGTGTAATTCTAGGCAAATAAGATCTTTTGAAAGAACTTCAGGTCATAGGCCTACTTTCACAGATACTCATCCAGAATTCAAAGCTTGATTTTTAGACAGCAACTGGAACTTGCTATGCAGCAGAGAATTCAGCACTGCTACATAAACTATAACTAACAAAGGTTAAAAAATATCTCCAAAAAGCATGGATTTAAGACACAAACTGACAATCTTACATCCCACAAAGTAAATCATCAGTGGAGCTTATTTGAAGAAAGTGTAACATATGATCTCTTGCTTTAGACACCTAGAAGAAATAATAAATTCCTTACAAATCTCTTTTAAGTGCTCTTTCTGGCCACTGACCCAAATTCCAAGACACAAAATCAGTTACGGTTAGTCAAGGCATTCTATTCATGGCAAGAACAACAAAAACTTCCTTTTAATATATAAACATCTCCATTTTGTTAACTTGCAGTGATGTCCATTTCCTTCTGAAGTATAAGTATCAATAAGAAATCTGAAAGCAAATATTTGCATTTAACTTGTCACCCTTTTTATCTACTCTTCCTCTCAGAAAAAAAAGCAAACCAGAGAACTCTAAAGAGGTAGGTTACTTACAAGAAGAAAGCTCATTGCAGGAAAAACATATACCCAGTAATTCAGTTCTGTTGACTGCATCAGTCACTGGTGAGAGCACCATTCTGTAGACTGATCTGGAAAGAATGATTTAAAAAGAGGGACACAGTCAGGAATTTAAATGCTCTTGACTACTGACACACTTTGCTAATCTATCTTCAGAAGGTCAGTTAACTTCATTGTGTGAATTTCCAAAAGGATATATTAATTTTATCCATCTTTAAATAAGATTTTCATCTCACATCTTCAAAGCCGTTCCAAAAAGGACCATGCTTTCGTTTGTTACTAAAGCCAAAAGATTGTCAGATGGGGGCAGGTAAATTGCAATATTCTACAGCAATATGTGACACCATTCCCTAATTAAACCATTGGAATAAAACACAGTAATTAACATGAAATTATTCTAGATTCACACTGTTCATTTGTGCTTCCACGAACACAGCAATTTAGGACTATTTATGTTCATATACTTCACAATTCAATACAAGAAAGTTTTTCAATGCCAAGATTTAAAATCCATATGTTTAAGATATATGATTATACATATATGCATCTTGTAAAGTGAGATGGAAATTGCTCTCCCTTTTGCAAAATTACCTGGTGCCTTTCATTAATGCACACAAAGCTTACAGTCCTTCAGAGTGATTCCAGCTAGTGCCATCCAAGCACTCTTCTGTCCATGGTCAGGAGCCAGTTCTTTATAATACACCTCTGCTGACTGAGGACAGACACATGGGAGGTATTTTCAAGAACACAGTATCAAAAATATTCAGTCTTCATGCAAAGTCAGTGTATTAATCTTTAAAGTTTTCCATGCCACACATTTGTTCAATTTTCACATTGTGGGCAAAATCATCCACAGGTCCTTCACACCACCTGTCCTGCTGCCTTGGGCAGCACTTGCCATCTCCTCTTTGTGAAGCCAATTCTTGGGTGTCCGTAGCCATACTGCACTCATTACATATGAGCTGACTCCAGTACCTATAATCTTTAGAAAAAACAGATTTGTCAGAACGAAAATCCTCACTAGTTCTACATTTTCTTTCATCTTTATTTGAAAAAAAAAATGAAGTGCAGTTTCTAGCTTTTCCAAACCTACCCTATTGGCAACCCATGGGACTTTTAAGAGTTTCTGGACTGAAAACACATCCACTTGCTCCATTAGTGTTTAAATTCAGTTTATATTACTTTCTCAAACTTTCTTGTCTCCAGGTGACTTCTTAATCACAAATATCCAGTATGTACACACTTAATTTTCTTTACTTTGCTACTTTTTCTGTTGCTTTATTGCAGGGTGCTGAAAATAAAGGTCTTTTGCATATACAAAGTTATTTATTGAAAACAGACGAGATGTATTTCATTAGTCCCCTTTATCCACTCACATCAGATTCATTGTCCATTTTTTAAAGTAACACCTAAATAATAATTCATGTTCCAAAGATGGGCCTCTTGGTCTTCCTGTTGTGTTACGCATGAAGGCGAAAGAAAAATGAGCTGATTTCAGAAAGACTAAACTTTCCACTACTCAAAAATGGAGCCTAAGATATATTGACACAAATTCCTTTCAGAGGCAAGTAATGATTGGTATATACTTTTCAGGCAAGGACAATAAAATTGATGTATCATTGTGTTTTAAAATGATCAAAACAGAATCCATGTTCAACATTCTGTCTCCAAAACTTCGAAGTACAATTAATGAGCACTTCTCTCTCCAAGTTACCAATGCTTGTTGCTCAAGAATAAGATGTTAAAGTTCAGTCTGCTGGACTCAACTTCACACTACAGGAAAAAAAGCAACTATTCCTATGGCTTCAGGACAACAGCACATTTAACAAAACTTTCCTAGCTGCACAAAAAATGAAAACATCTTGCTTGTAACATTCCTTTTAGCAAGCACTTTAACAAGAGTCTGCAGATTCTAACTCCCATTTATATGAAAAGTGGGATAAGTCAACCAATTGTAAATCTTCTGCTGTTCACTGTCAATTGCATCAAATTCATATTCTTAGTTAAATACATTACAAAATTTAAAATATTTTCAACTGTTTACAATATCAATCTAAACCAAAATACTAGTACACTAGGAGAGCAGATTTTAAAACGAGCACCAAACATAGTGAATTTATATAGACCCAAAAGCATACATTGAAGTTTTAATTTGTTCAGTGGTACAATTTGCATATACTTGGAATCTCAGGTGACAGCATTCCTGATTTATTTGCCACAATTCTATTGATAAAGGCCTGTGGTTCTGCAGGGCATGCAATCTTCCCTAAGTTTAGCTGATATTTCTTTTGTTCTGAGCAGTGATTTGATCAGAGGTCCTTGCTGGATGTTGTCTAAGCACTCCCTGGCACTTAGTTCCTAATAAGGCCAATTTTATTCCTTTTCTACAAAAGGGATCTGGCCAAAATTCACAACAGAACTTTCTGTGTGACCTTTCTTATCTTTTTCAGCATATAAAGAATTCGTGTTTCTATTACTTTGCAAAGAATAAATGTCTTTATATGAGAGTTTACTTATGCTGACATTCAGCACCTCCCACACCTTACAAAATGGAAGAAGAAATTATTACGTGATTCTAGTGATCCATCAGAGACCAATTAATCACAATAATGGTTTTTAATAACTGACCTGCAATCTAAAGCCTGAATGACCTATGTACATTTCCCAAGTTTTAAAGCTTATCATTAGCAATGTGCCTAAAAATGCCAGGAAGAGGGTCCTGTTGTGGCAGATAAACTCAGTCCATGCTCCAAAGAGCTGACAATTCACTCATCAACTGTCTGTTCACGAAAAATGCAAGAGGTTATATTGCAGATTCCCACAATTCTGATCTCTGCTCTAATGCTCAGCCTACTCAGTCCCCATGAATCCCACAGATAAACCCAAAAACTGTTTGAAAATCATCTGCAAATAAATCAAATTATTTTAGTTAGGCATTTAGTACTAAAGTTCTACTCATTTTCTTCTGGATAAAGTAAACACAAAGCTTCAAGTTTCCCTGGCAATTCTGCCATTTAAAAACAGGTAAAAAAAATAGGACAAACCCTCCCACCACTGCAAACCATACAGCTGGTGATCCTGATAGTTACAGACTACAGTTAACTGATAGTGATGCAAACTCCTTATGCCAGCTTGCTTAAGCACAGAAGCACAAATGCACATAATTAAGATCTGATGTTTGCCTTTTCCTCCAAACACAAATGCAGTATTTGTGTTTGAGCACTGGCAGTAACAACTGTGAACTATGCTATTAATGTCTGATTTAAAAATCCTTGTGGCAGAATCCTGTCTGGAGGAACAAAAATAAAATGTATTCAGACAAAGTAACAGTGAAAAGTGCATTAAGAAAATTAAAAGCAGTGATTACAGAAGAAAATCATGTATTCTCCTCTCAGAAAGTTATTTATGTATAACATTTCTTAAAATGGATCCAAACACTGCCATTCTCAATAAAAACTAAATTTCTGAGAGGATTTATTTTTAAAGTACATGCAAATCCTTGTTTTATTAAAAGGGAGAAATATAGTTCAGTATCCTTCTTGCTTATTTTCCTCCAGCACTTTTCAGGTTAAATAAATTGGTACTAAATGGTCCAGGAATCTAGCTGCATTTATGGCTTCATTTAATAACTCAGGTTTAAGAATTTATCTCTTAAAAAAAAATCACAGAATTGAGGCTTAAGTTCAGTAAGGGACACAATGAAAACTGCCTGCAACTTAAAGAAGCATTTCACACTAAACTGAGCCATCCATTTGCTAGACAGTCTTCCAAAATTATCTCTGGCTCTAAATCAGTATCTGAAGGTGCATCCTTTCACTGAGGATCCATGGATTTCAGCTGTCTATTGCAAGTGGCTAAATTTGGACTACATGAAATTGTTCTCTTGCCTGTTCCTACTGAAGTGTTCTGTAGTGTTTGCTAATGCTGCACAAAACCAGTCCTAGAGCTTAATCTTTTTTGTGAGATATGCACACAAATATTCTAGTGACTTCTGAATTTTTAAGGACATACAAGACAGAACACAGCCAAACTGGAGGCTTTGGAAAATCACGATCCAGGTAGGCAGAAAACATCCACCCTGTTATTTTCTCACTGTGGGGGGGTTTTGGCAGCCACTTCTGCCAAAGCATCCTGCCGAAATCTGTCAATTCACATTGCTATCAGCCACATCGCTTCCACTGGTAGATTTAACAAAAATTAAATTTCATGAGATGGTACCAAATAAATCTTGATAATCAGTTAAGGAGAGGTTTTTTTGTTTGGTGTTATGGGATTTTCTTTATGTTTGTTTGATTTGTGGTTTTAGTCAGTTCTTCCTCAGAAAAACACAAAAGGGCAAACCTATACTAGCTAGAAACACTGAATGTCACCGGGTATTCTGAAGATGGACTTTTACTCCAAATGCAGGTGAGTGAAGTCTGGGTATGGACCTCCTAACAGAACAGAACATCATTCTATATGTACATCACAAGGCCTTAGAACAAGTAAGAAGGTTAGAGAAGTTTTGTATCACAGGTAGATTTAGCTTCAGGCCAGCGTGGCCTGCAATATGCTTGTTAGTCTTAGGCTGCACATGTGTTTGCTCAAGATGAATTAGAGAATCACAGAATGGCTAAAGTTGGAAGGGGCATGCTGAGACATCTAGACCAATTCAACTTCTGATAGCAGGTTCAGCTTGGGCAGATGGCTCAGGACATCTGAGTATCTCCAAGTACAGAGACCTGGCCCAGTGTTTCATCACCCTTACAGGAAAGAAGTACTTCCTTATATTTAAATATAGCTTCCTGCACATCAGACAAGTGGGAAATTAGCCTCATCTTCTAATCACAGAAGTTTCTTTTGGGACAAGAGTTAAAAACTCTTTAGGAACATAAAAAAAACTTAGATACCTTCTTCACATATCAAAAGGAGCTGCTTTAATTAAAACAGATTGTTATAGGCATCATCTGGAGATAGACTTAGCATTGCTACTTGACTACTTTTGTGCCCTAGAGGAAGATAAAAATTTGAGATTTCAAGTATGCAGTAAATAGTAAAAATTTCAGCTCTTTGTATAACACAAACTTACACATACTTTTCTGCTTGCATTTAAAGACAAGTCTTGGTAAAGCTGAGCAGAAGCAGGTGCTTTAATACTTTGATTAATAATAATTTAAGTTAGCAATACCTTTACTTACAGCATTATATATATTACATGTGCTGAAATATTCCAAGTCTATCTGCAAATAAAAGGGATACTCCTCATCCACATGATGCACTGACTGTGACAGGATTATTCGCATTAAGAGGAATGAAGAATTGCCTGATAATGTAAAGTAACAAACATTGCCTGTTACATGCTTTCCACTGTCATTACATATGGGAGAATGCAACTGAAAGCTGAAGAATCTGTATCCAGTGATATCATATGGCTGTCTGTGCCTTATTTCATATAAAGATATTCTACTTGAATAATTTTTTTTTTTAGATCAGCTTCCCATAAACAAATGAGCTAGCACAGAGCCCTCAGCTTTTGCAGTGCTCTTCCTAAGAAAATACTGTTCTCGGAAAAACAAATTTCAAGTTGAGAACCTACTTGCCTGCTATTTGTGTAATGTACCATGTAAGCAGCATTTCAAACCACTTTTGGAAGGAAAAACTAGATGAGTGGATGTGGTATAAATTCCAGAAACCCACGGTGCAAAGATACTGTCTGAGGCCAAATTCTGACCTTATTTTTGTGCATGCAGCAATCCAAGTCAAAAAAAGGAATGGCAGAAGTTAGTCTCATGCTGAATACATTGCAATATACCCGACTACAAAGTCAGAATATTCTAAGGAAAAGAAGAGAGAAGGGAAATTGGGATACAAGCACACACAAGCCAAAATTTCAAAATTTGACTGCCAAACCTCAGACTGCAAAATGATTAAGGGCTGAGCTTTGTCCAGTTCTTTAAGCAAAAAAATCCCCTTGTATTACACTCTTTCAGCCACTGTGCGTTCTTTTAAACCCCAAACAGCTTTCCTAGTTTATATTGACTTATACCAGGCAACACAGAACTTCCTTAAGTCCCAAGTTTCTTGTACACTTAGACAAACTACGAAGCACAGAAACTTGTCATTGAAGTATGTGTTCCATGAACAGCAGAACTACTGAAGTTTTTTTAGAGACTCATGCCCCTTGCTCTTAATTTTTCTATTAAAGTAATTCCAGCCCTTTCCACCCACCATGTCTTCTGAGCACTGGAGCAGGACAGAGACAGCACATGCTGGCTCCAGTGTGCAGAGTCACCACACTGAATTTTCAGCCTATTATGTTCAAACATGCTGTATAAAAGCTGAATTCCCCCCAGCTTTCCTTCAGTAGAGTCATTCATTTGACTCATCCTAATCTATTAATTCAGCAGTTTTCCCAAAACTTCCAGGTTATTTGCTCTGCGACTCCTACTCTTCACTTACAGTAGCCAACAGAGTCATTGAAAATGACTGGCAGAAAGGTATTAGAAAGGCAGACAGATGCATGATTAAATGAAACCAATTTCCACAAGGAAACAGAACAAGAGAAAAGGGTGTTTTAAACAGTACGGTAGTTCCAAATACTTTGTACATGCTGATTTTTTTCAGCATTATAAAAACCAAAATGAGATCATATACCCTGTTATTTTAGCAGCTTCTCCACACAGCTGACATAAAAGAAACATGGATTTACTTTTCATGCTGAAACGCTTTTATTCTCACTTTCATACAACTCACTAAATTGCCCAGAGAGTGATTTATTCTCTGCTATGATCTCCTGAATATCTATACCCACACAAAAGATGGATGCTGGCAGGCAGAGCTGTCAGTAGGAATTTCAGCAGAAGTAAATTGTTTAGTACTTGCAGTGCAGCATAATAGCTGTAATTTCATTTGAACTGTTGCCATTAATAAAACTACAAGCCAAGACCTAGGCATTCATAACTGTGCAGCCACTGGGAATTTCTCTGTGCACACTTCACCACAGAGACAGGTAGCTGCATCCTTGAAGTGATACCATACCTGAAAGAATGATGAGCCAGGCCTGGCACTTTCTCTCAATAGTGAAAGACACAGGTGCATATCAACTGCTAAGGATTTTCCTATCAGTATTTAACAGGTGTTTTCACAGCTATTCCAATCCTCTGCCAAAATGCAAACTAGCAATTTCAATGCATATGCATTGAAAATCATTTAAAAGGAAAGTAAAATATAAAACATGTACAGATATGCAAATATGTATATATGTACACTGCACATTAGCCGGGCAGGAAGCTCTGTTCTTCTGAAATATTACAGCTGCTACATATAAAGAGATAGAAATTCAAATATGTTAAATACTTGGCTAAAGATATCACATTAGCAGACAGTTGTTCTTCACCTAGACTTTTGGTGAAGCACCTATTAAAATGTTTTCGTTTCAGTGCTATGATTAAAATAAACTACAATATATTTTCTTGGTCTAAGAAAATGCATACAACCTCAATTCTAGTCTATGCTGTTTATATATGCCCTGAATGGAAGCACAGGATTAGCATACATGCTATAAAGGCAATGAACAGCCAATTTCAGAAAAAGTGCTTTGAGTGTAATAAAGACAACTTTTGCTGTGGTACCCTTTCTACTTAAAAACTGCAAGTACTGCTGCCTCTGACAGGTTAAAATGATTAACCACCCTGCAGGCAGCCCCAAAGGTCTGTATGGGAACTCAGAGACTGAGGAGGTGGGTAAGCCATTAGCTCTCTCCGAAGGAATTGGTTTTTCCATGCATGTCTTTCATCACTGCTAATCAACCATGATACACATTCTTTCTGCCAAACTCGCTGAGATGTAGGGGTAGACATCTGCAAAGTCTGAAAAAAATGCTGTATGCTTTACCTCCCTGTCCAACCTACAGAAGGAGGGAAAAATGAGCAGTGAACGGCACATGCAGGACAGGCTGTTTTACTGGCAACTCAGAGGTCAGCTCATGACTGATCTGGGATATGAAAACTCTGAGGACTGCTGTGGGGAAAGAAGAACAGATGTGGTAAGAGAAGCAGCATATAAAAAGAAAAGGGCTTTCCTTCTACAATAATAGAGAGCATAGCAAGCAAAGAATGAGTAAATAGAAGAATGGAGACATGAGGCATCACAGAGAAAAGGACAAACATGAAGGCTGACAAAGCCCCCTCAAAAATACAGTCTTTCATGCCCTCACTGTGTAAGGATTGATACTCTCAATTACTGAATCTGCTTACATATTGCAATAGCCACATGACAAAGATCGGAAGCAAACTCAGAGGAATGAGTCTCCACTAAAATTTATAATATGTCACAGAAGATTTCTTGGATCTTCTTGAGAGTAGGAATAAATCTGTGCTTTCTATTTTAAGTGGGAAGAACAGGTCATATACAGCATTATTTCCTATAACCAAAACAAAGTCCATTTCACAACTTCGGTCATTGTGTGTGTCTGAATTCTGACTAAGATACGGACTGATTTCCATGCTCTCCCATAAGGCTCATGTAGCATTTTGGATGAAGATGAAAGCCTGTCTGCAGCCTTATCTATTAGCTTTAGTTACCTGGTAACAGTTGCATCCTGTGCACACTATGGTTAAATAAGAATTTCTGGGCAGAAATACCAGTGTCCCCTTTGGTTACCATAACTGTCGCCACAATGTTAATAATGCCAATAAACCCTTCTGGGCAAGCTAATCTCACATCTGGAGAAACCAGTGGAGAGAATATAAACCACAAGAGGAGTAGAGCACAGATTTTTTCATGGTACTGAGAGTAATTACTCATGTTTCTCAACAACAATTACTAAAATGAAAACTTTCTTTTGCCTGATCACTTCTCTTCAGTGGATCACTACTTCTTCATCAGGTAGCATTAATCATAATAGAGCTCTGCCTGCGCAAGCAAACCTCAGCAATCAAGGTCCAAATATCCAGATTTTCAGAGCACGGCCATTTTGATCTATTTCTGTAGGCATTTTTTTGAAATTATCTGCTTCATATGAGAAAAGCAGAGCACTAATTTCTTCTTATGTGTATGCATTTAGTACAACTTATCTAGTATTTCTTCAGCACAGTACCTAATAGAGAACAGAAGTGATAAGGTTGCATTAGCCCACCTAATTAAGTTTTAGTGTCAGCATGGACCTGGACTGATCAAAATTGGACTAAGAAAACCTGTCTGCACGCACTGAAATAAACAGTTGTATGAAGAAGCTAGAGACTTTTTCCTGAATAATTTTGCTTCATTGGCAGAGGCATTGTGAAAGTTTCCACTCAGATCACAGCCTTAGGACATGCTCACAGAGGAAAAAATCTAGAAAACATTCTACAACAATATCTCAAAAATTCAAACCAGGAGAAAGAGGATGTGCTTGGGAAAATTCCAAAGTGAACACCTGAATATCTCTAGCTGGCCCCTGGCACAATGAGTTGCATGCCCAAGACATCCATGTGTGTCACAAGGTTTTTAGGAACCTTGACCCTAACTTCTTTCCTAAGTGAATCTTCCTTTGATGCAGAGTCCTACAACTCCAGTGCAGCTCTCCCTTCCTGAAGGCAGTGCTGCACCACAGTCTGTGCAGAAGCAAGGATGAAGCAGAGTCCCACACTTGCATTTACTTGATGCCTTTATTACCTACCTTTGCTGCTGCTCCTCCAGATAGTCAAGCTGAGTATCTTTCCAAGTATGTGACCATTTTGAACCTCCACAGTTTGATTTCTAATACATAAAGGTAGCATGTTAAACAACCCAATTAATTAATTTTTTTCCCCATAAAATCAAAGCTACTCCTAACTTCAGGAGCAAATCCAGGTATCTATTCTTACCTTCTTTCCCATCAAACATAGCCTGATATTTTATCAGAAAGTGTTCTTAGTGCTTACATCCAACTTATTCTATGGCTCCTTTAAGTGGCTATTTGGAGTCTGCTGTCCTGGTAGCTGTGCAAACAGGTTAACCATTGAGATTTCCTAGGTGATGTAGCTACAGGAAACCAATAAATATGAATTCAAAGGCAGCATCCTCAGCTGGGTTAGAAACCACTTCAGCAGCAGGTCGGGGAGGTGATGCTTCACCTTTGCTCAGATGTGGCACCACTAGGGCTGCAGTGCTGTGCCCTTTGCTCCATTTTTCACTAGAGGGGACACGGACATGCTGAAGCAAGTCCAATGAAGAGCTGGAAACATGGTTACGAGATAGAAGCATCTTTTGTACAAGGAGAGGTTGAAAGCTGTGATGGTTTGGCCTAAGGAAGAGAAAACTCAGGGGTGTTATCAGTGTATATAAGCACCTGACGAGGTAAAGCCAACTGTTCCAGACTCTCCTCAGTGGTGTCCGTGAGAGGGCACAAAGCAGCAGACACAAGCTGAAATACAAGGAAGTTTAACTATCAATAAAAGCACCTTTCTTCCCATGAAAGTGCTTAAGCACTGGAATAGAATATTCCAAAGCCCAGGTACACATGTTCTTGAGCAACCTGTTCTAGCTGAATGTGTTTTGAACAGGTGGGTTGATCCAGCCAATCTCCAGAGGCATCTTCCAGCCTCAGCCACTTGACAGTTCTAAATTGCTCTGGTTTTAACTCCTGGGAAGACAGGCAGGAACTCCCAGATTTCCAGTTCCAAAAACAGGCATTGGAACTGGCCACTAACTCTACAGTAAAGGTATTAGAAATACTGCCTATATTAATCATCTGCTAAACGAAAGAAAGCAGTGTGAAAAGGCGCCTGTAATATCAATCTCCCAAGACATAAAAGCGATTATAACCAGGCGGCTGTTCTGATACGGACTTCTCAAATCGCGCCGCACAGCGCCATCTTCTGGTGACTAAAAGTTGGATATTTTTCCTAGTCTGAGGAAAAAAGCTGCAATCATATCAAAGATTAATTTTCATACAAAAAAAAATAGTAGTGTTAAGCTTAAAAATAAGCTATTTTAATCAAACACCTATAAAAGATAAATCACGAAAATTTTTAATTAATCTCTGCTACTTCCATAAACGTATAAAGTGAAAAAAAAAAAAATCTTTAAAATGTCTTACTCCCCTAATCAAGAGGGCCACACATCAACCTTGTTCTCATTTCTGCAACTGAAGAAAAATGTGCATTGCTTACACAACAAACAGTGAAATCTCAAGTATGTATCACAACACAACTTTCTTCTGTGCTTCTAAGGGGACCCTCAATGACAGGGTGCAGCTCCGCTCTCTGGAAGAGCCTTTGGATGAGCTTTAGAATACAAGAATGGTTGAGCTTGCTCTGGCATGAGCCCAAAGACATACTCAGGAAAAATACCAGTGTGCCAAATAGACCATGACCACGGCATACCTCAAACTGAACCTCCATGGGCAGTCCACACAAAAACATGCAGACTAGAACTTACACTTCAAAAAAACAAGCCACTCTAAAATATTCTGCTGGTTTTACATTAACAAATAACCTTAACATCACCATATTTCCTTTAATTTGTGGAGTTTTCCAACAAGAAGAAACCAGTCAATAGTTTGATTACTTGATTAGGCAATTAGTGTTTAATTAACTCTCCTTTCTTGAATGGTTCAGCTAGTGGGACTCAGGTTTGGTATCTGGTAGTTTCCCTGGTCTGCATAGAAGTGTTTTTAAGTAGACTAGGGAAAAAAAATAAAGAAATAAATATGCGAAATCTCAGAATTCTAGAAAAAGGAACCAGGAATGCTTAGGAATAAAGTAAAGGTTCTGTTTCCTTACTTTGTTTGCCATGTAAAATACAGAGCTTCTCACCAGTACACGTGAAAGCTTTTCTTCCAATGTAGCAAAACTAGTGTAACCAAAGTCAGTATTTCTAAGCTACCTTTTTATTTACTTTTTTAAAATACAACCAACACCTCTAGGAGACAAATGAAGACACATACCTCCCGGTTTGGAAATTAACCGCTCCACGCGGAGCGCTAGATCCTCCCTAGTGCTGTAACTGCTACAGCCACGCATTTTGGGGTTTATGCTGCCCTGGGGAGGGGGCTTTCTGCGGCCTCTCCCCAATTCCAAGGCGCCTCCCGGCCCGGCTTTCCCGGGGATTTGGGGGCTCGGGGACCGCCCCGAGGGCGGCGCGAGCGCACCTGCGCCCTCACGGCCCCGCGCGCTTCCCGCCGCCGCGTTTTGAAGAGCCTCGTGACGTCATCGCGGGGCGGGCACACGTGCGACGCCCCCTGCCGGGTCCCTCTCGACGGGCCGGGGGCGGGCCCGATGGGCGGGGCGGGGCGCTGGGGGCGGGGCGCGGGCGGGGCGCGNACACCGCACCAACGAGCTGCTGCTGCTGCCGCCGCCGGCCCCGCGCGGCCCGGCCCCGTCGCCGCAGCACCACGTCGTGTACTTCCCGGGGGACGTGCAGGTACGGCGCGCGGGTGCGGGCGGCGAGCGATGGCGGCCGGGGCCGCCTGGGCAGCGGAGCGGCCGCAGGGCGGGAGCAGGGAAGCGGTGCTGGAGGGACGCGCCCCCCGGAAGGGCTGTGCGGGTGGGCATTGCCCGGCTCTCGTCGCGGCCATCGGAGCATCTCGCTGCCCCGCACGGTCGGGCACAGGGAGCGGGAGTGGGCCCTCCGGAAACCTGAGCTGGAGCAGCAGTGGAGAGGAGTCGAGTCGTCTTCACAGAATCACTTAGGTTGGGGATCATCGAGTCCAGCCTATGACCAACACCGCCCTGTCAACAAGACCCTGGCACTAAGTGCCATGTCCAGTCTTTCCTTCAACACCTCCGGGGTCGGTGACTCCACTGCCTCCTGGGCAATCCATTGCAATATCTAATCACCCTTTCTGTGAAGATGCTCTTCCTAATGTCCAACATAAACCTCCCCTGGCACGAGCTAAAACTATGTCCTCTTGTCGCCTGGGAGAAAAGACCGACCCCTATCTGGCTACAGCCCCTTCCAGGGCATTGTAGACAGCAATAAGGGCCCCCCCCCGAGCCTCCTCTGCTCCAGGCTGAGCAACCCCAGCTCCCTCAGCTGCTCCTCACAGGACTTGTGCTCCAGCCCCTTCACCAGCTCCATTGCCCTTCTCTGGACTCACTCCAGCCCTACAGCACTGCCTGAGGGTGACGTTTGTGGCAGGGATGGCAGTGTCTGAAAGCGTGGCAGGGAATGTCAGTGGAGACAAGGCAATGAAACCCTAAGGTGCCCGGTTGTCCTCCCCAGACAGAGCGCCATGTCTCCGTGCAGGTGTACGGACATCCCAGACACTGTCCTGTGGGAATTTGACAGGCACTGATGCTTTCTCAGCCTGTCCTGAGAAGGCACTTGTGGTCTCTTGAGTTGGCAGGAAATTGCAGACTCTGAAGTGCTGTCCCCGAGCATGTTGTTGACCTCTCTAACATAACATGCTCTGGTAGCCCGTTAATCTCAGTTGTCATTACTGCTTCTCAAAAGCAGGGGTAGTGCCTTCTTTTTCAAGGAAAGAGGGTTTCCTCTTCTATAAAGTAAAGATCCAGAATTTTGTGTGCTTTTATTTTAAGGATTGGGATGGTCTACAAAGACCTGTCTGATTGCCGTTCCTGCATATGGCTTCATTATTCTTTAGTAAAATAAATGAACTAGGATTCTTTGGCATTATGATTTCAGACATGAGGTTCATTCATGACATCGGGGTTAATTTCTTTCTGTCTATGCTCTCTGTGAATGTGAATAAGGCAATAAAATTTCCTACAGCTGAATGAGAGGGGTTTTTTTTTTCAGTATAAAATCCAGAAAACTTGCTACAAAGATTTAAGTCTGTTTTTGATTTGTAGTAAGATAATCGGTATTTCTGTAGATGGTAAAAAGTACAGTAAAATTATGTATTATGTGTCATACTAAGTTAAATAAGATTTTAATTTTCTTTTGCATGAAGTCAACAAAAACTCTGAATATTTTCATGTGCTCATTTTATTGTATTGATCTTGGGGATATTAAAAATATGTGGTAAAAATATTCAAGTAAGCAAATTGAAATATACCAGTTGCTTTAATGTGTTTCTTGTTCTGCTAACCTAACAAGTGAGGGCCTCTGATGCATGTTTTTCTTTTGCAGTCCTTTCTTATGAATATGAGTACATTGGAGCTGAATCTTTTCACAATGTAGTAATGCATCTTTTCTATTCTTTTAATTTTTCAGAACTATCATGATGTCATGTCTTGCCACCCAGAAAACTTTCAGTGGGAGCACTGGAGTTTTGAAAATGTTGCTACAATACTTGCTCGCCGGTTCCCCAATAGCTTTATTTGGGTCATAAAGTGTTCTCGAATGCACCTGCACAAATTCACTTGCTATGACAATTTTGTGACAAGTAACATGTTTGGAGCACCAGAGCACAGCACTGACTTTGGAGCTTTCAGGCATCTCCATGCTTTGCTAGTTAATGCATTCAGACTCTCTCAGAATATTCTGCTGTCCCAGAAAAGTGTGCATGGTGTCAGCAAGGATGCAAAAATAGCTGCTTGTAAATCACAGCCTAAGTCTGTTCCTACAACAAATGGCTGCTCATCCAGAGAAAGGGAGAGAGATTGTGAATGCTCTAATAATTCTGCTATGAACTTCATGGTACCGTCTGCTGTAGGTGCAGCGTCGTTTACTTTGATTGGCTTCAGTAAAGGTTGTGTCGTTTTGAACCAGCTGCTTTATGAGCTGAAGGAAGCTAAAAAAGACAAGAATATGGATGCCTTCTTAAAAAACATAAAAGCAATTTACTGGCTGGATGGTGGTCACTCGGGAGGAAGCAATACCTGGGTTACTTACCCTGAAATATTGAAAGAACTTGCAGAGACAGGAATTGAAGTTCATGCTCATGTTACACCGTACCAAGTATTTGACACAATGAGGTCATGGATTGGGAAGGAGCATGAGAAATTTGTACACATACTTGAAGAATTTGGTGTGGAAATAAATGATCAACTGCATTTTGCTGATGAAGTTCCCTCCTTAGACAACCATTTCAGAGTTCATGAAGTATTTTGAAACTGTATGTATGTGAACAGGGTATTCTTTGTAGAAGCACTTTTAATGCTGTAAATGTTGTCATCTAGATTTTCAGCTTTG
Organism: Platysteira castanea; assembly: GCA_013397175.1. Taxonomy (NCBI): domain Eukaryota; kingdom Metazoa; phylum Chordata; class Aves; order Passeriformes; genus Platysteira; species Platysteira castanea. Next base: position 1,739,647 of record VYXC01004873.1, read on the forward strand.
AGCAGATGCTTTCTAAACAGAATACTAAATCAGTACAGTGTTGCTAATAGATACTATATATAAATTTCTGTAGCTTAAAAAAGGCATATTGGGACCCTCTAACTATAACAGATGTTGTTGGATTCCTGGAAAACAGTGTTACGAAGAACAATCCTATACATGTTTTTTTGTTAAATGTGAACGTTTATTCTTAAACTGTTGGCAGAATTTTTAGTCCTGGATGTCTAATATCATACACTGCATTTAATGGGACATGAAAGTACTTGAGAATTTCAGATATGTGGATACTTCAGTTGTGTGGCTTTCAGGGCTAAAAATACTGGTCTTTGTCAATAACAGATGTAAAATTAGTTTTTTGGCTTAAGGAAATTGATTGTAAGAAGAATCTTAGTTATATATTTTGCTGAGACCTGTTTTATTAGGTAATTAAATCTTCCAGTTTTGTAACATTTCTCCTATTTGAAGTCACAAATACTCACCTTTGGAATAATAGTGCCAATGCATTTCTCTTCCTTACGTGCGCCTCGCCATTTCTGTCACTCTAAAGCTTCATTAATTAATGGTGTAATATCTGCTAGTGAATAGCCATTTCACCTGGGGGCTTGAAAATTTTGGCGTAGCTGTGTTAAGTAACCAAGAATGTTGATTAGGGTGTAGCTTATCCCTGTTTTAACATACCTGGCTATTGCTTTGCTAACTTCTGTAAGGACCAGCAGTAATACCTTTATTATCACGTCAAGAGGTGGTGTCTGTACCTTGGACTGATAAGGTTTTTCTTGGTAATTTCTGCATTGATGTTGCTCTAAATCAAGCCATAAGCACATAATGTATTACAAGTTGCATTAAGAAAATTTAGACTGTGTTGAATGTAGCTCTTTCAAAATGCCTCAGTTTTAAAATCTCTTATCTCCTTTAAATGTATTGCAGTAGTTGCTTCTAGAGCCATCCAAAAATCTTCTTTTTGGAGCCTAATTTTTCCTACAGAAAAAACCAACTTCTAATTAAATAGAAAGCCAGCCAGATCATATACAAAAGATGCAATCTGGTTCAGACCCCAAATCTGAGAGTTCTTAAGAAAGAAATACTGAAAGATGGACAATGATGGTATTAGTGGAACTTTTCTATTGTGGTAAATAACTTTCCATTTATCTACAAAGCTTAGAATCATTCTTAAAGACAACTGCAGCTGTTAAAAATGAACCAGTAGCTCCAAATTATTTTGGATTTCCTGAAAGTATAGGAATACAAAAGCAAATTAGCAAAACACTGTGAAGATTACACGAACAATTGTGGCTAAGTTCTGAAAAATGGCATTTTATTCAACTTTGGTTCTATGTTTGATGGCTTAGTGAGATCTCTGCCCTGCTCCTTGTTTCCTGTGACTCTTACACTGTGGAAAGCAAGTCCTGGTTCATCTTTCTTCCGTTGGCATCATTAAACTTTCAAGGTTCCCTGTAGACAACTTTTGGCAGATTGTGCACAATCAGTGCTCACTGAACGAGAAAGTGTGTTGAACTCCTAAGAAAATTTTCTTAACGCTCAAAATATTAAGGGGAGTAGAAAGGATTATGCATACAGTGTACACCTTACAATTTGAAAGAGAACTCCATCACTGATAATTAGATTAATGTACCTAGTTTATCAAAAGAAATAATCTATTTTGATGAAGAAAACTGCAACATGCAAACAAACTCTAACACTTTAGATAAAGAACCTGAATTTAGTTCCATCTGCTTTTTTTGTTTTAGGCTGTTTCTTGGAATTTTCATTCAACCCTATTTGTTGATTACCATCTTAATAGGCTTATAACAACTTTTTTATGTGTGTCAAGGAACATTTTTTCCCCTTTTTGGTCCTTTTAATAACGCAGCATATGTGAGGACTTTTTTCTGTACAGGAAATATGGGTCACCTAAAGAAGTGGTTTTAATAGAAAGCCTGTAAATGGCTTGAAATATATTCAGCTATCCACTTACAAAATAAAATTTTAAAAAGTAAATCAACAAAAACCCCAGAACATTCTACTGATTTTGCTCCCTCAGTTTCAGACTGACCAGGCTAAAGCTGGGTGTGCTAACACTTGCCCAATACAATAACACTGCAGATCAGAGACCAATTTCCAAACAATTCTGTGCCTGCCAAAACAACAGGACTACGTTGTTGCAAGCTTTTGGAAATAGCTATTAAAATATTGACATTGTCTTCAAAAGTTTCTGGATGGCTGTCCTATGAAAATACTACTAACCTGTTTGATGGAGGCTGCCTACAATAACTGTTCAATAGGCTCAAGTGTTGCTGCATTACTTTGAAGAATAGGCACTTTGTTGTAAAACTAATCTTGTTATGAGACCTCGTGTTGTGGAGGGAAAACTGACTGGTTGTTTTTCATTCTTTAAACAGCTGTAGTACTCTGTTGGAATGTGCCTCTGTCATTCACTACAATGCATGCTAAAAATAAATTTTGCAAACAATGTAGAAAATAAACTATTTCTAATGGGTGAAACCACTTTGATGTGAATGTAAAACCATTAAACAAGGAATTTGCAGTTTTGTGGATTAAGCTTTATCAAGTGTTTGTGGAGACCTAGTTTAAAAAATCAGATTTATTTGATAACTTTTCTTCAAGGAGGCTGTGTGTTTGTGTAATCAGCATCCATAATTCTAAAATAGCTTACTGGCATCTCAAACATGGGAAAGCTGGCATGAAATAGCTGAGGGTGGGACATTTCTATGTTAGGATGAAATGGGTCATAGTTTGTATATGCCTGTTTTTCAACGTTAATCGTAAAGGTAGTTTTTAATAAGCTTAGATGGAAATGCCTAAAGTTAGGTGGCTCTTCTGCTTACAGTGGTGTAGTTCAAGACACTTGTTTTTTAATGGAGTGAGCAACATGACACAGTCCTTAGTACAATCTAGTAATGACTGGTGTTCTTTATATGACATGCTTATTGTACAATAGACAAGACATTCTTCAGATTTTGAGACATGCTAACGTGTTTTAAACTGTGACTGCTAAATTCTTTTAAAGCAAGGCTTGATTCTGTGAAATTGTCCAGATGACTTAAATGATTTTATTTTGTGTGAATCTAAAATGCTAGAAAGTTTGGTAAACTTTTTCCTATCTAGGACTGATTTAATTACATTTCTGCAAATGCTGATGCATTAATCAGTATTGGCCCCTAATTTTGGAAGATGATTAAGGGTCCAATCCTTAACGTGTGGCTGAAAGGAGCAATTTTCTCTGTCCTCCCGTTGATAAAATCCTGCTGCCTCCTTCCACAAACACTTTTATGGTAAGCTGTTCTATCTTTCTAAACGTCATTGCTGACAGAGATAAGTAACAGCAGTGCTGTATATCAAAATAGTCATAGAAATTATTTTAAATAAGACTGCTAAGTCAGTTCAGGAGTTAGGCTGTTACAGCTGTGGATACACACAGATAAAAATGATTGTGCATGACCATGCACTCAGATTTTCCCTGGAGGTTCGTTTTGAACTGTGAATTACTTCATCTCTACACATAAACAATATTTGTTGTCCTGTACAGTCTGAAAGTTGAAGCACTGAGGTTAATTGTAGACCCATTCATTTACCTTGAATGCTTATCTTAAATCACCTAGGGTCTTATCAGTTAATACAAGGAAGAATTTAAAGAACAATGAAAATTTTGGGATGTGTGTGCTCTGTTGTGAGTGATACTTTTAGGTACATCGAAGCCTAGCAGAATCCACAAACACAAATATCTGTCTGGTGCCCTCATGCAAAACAAAAGCAAAGGCAAGTGTCTCAAGACTGCAATCCATAAGAGACAGCCTCTTCAAAGCACCTTCAAAGTTTCACAATCTTTTTAAATCTTATATTGAAATCTCATTTCATGTTTGTCAAGTTGGTAGATTAAATAAAAAAAGTTTACTTCTAATGATCATAACCTGATGAAAATTTAGACACAGTTTAATATTATAGATAGAGAACCTCAGAGCAAAGCTGGCTTTCTGTTAGTGTTGATCTCTTAACTCTGTTCAGATGAAGGGTGACTGTTTTTAACTTGAATAAAGTAACATGAAGTCATCAAGCCAGTAATGCAAGATCATATAACACCTATCTATCAGACAGGCACTGCTTGTTCCAGTGCCAGACATACTGTTCCTGACTAACTTAATTCTATTGGTATTAACAGCATAATTCACTCCTCCTGCTGACAAAAAACCCACTTGCCCTGGATTAGCTGTTCCACATCACCATGGAAACCATGGAAGACTGATTCAGGCAGTCATTTTGCATCTAGTGTAGTGTGGGTTATAAGGTAGTGATGGCTTTGTCATTTCCTGTCATTAAGGCTTGATTACATTTCCAAGTGACCCAAGAAGTGTCAGATTCTACTTGAGCAAATGACCAGAAAAGCAACTGGTAATAAGAAAGGGGGAAAAATCATTACCTGTTGTTAATTCATGTGTATAAACACCTTATGTACTTGAAAAGGAACAGAGTGCCATTACTTCAAGGTTCAGAATAAATTTTCTTTCTTTCAGTAGGCTCTCAAGAGAGCACTTTCAAGTCATGATTGCTAGTTTCTTTTGTTAAACTTGGCACTTCAGAGCTGAGTTGTTTCTAAAGAAAGCACTGCTGCAAGACAAAAAACAGTCAAGAGACAGACCAGTTGCTGAAGGGCAGAACAAGGCTCTTCTCCCACACCGGAGTTTACCCTCTGAGCAATACTCCCAAGCCTGGGTGTCAGACAAAGCTGTTGCATCCCTTACAGACCATGTGCTTAGCTCTTCTTTCCCATTCTCCATCATGAGGAATACATTAGGGGTTTGTGGTGGAAGTTTAAAGCAATTCATGTCCTGCTTGACAGCTGAAGTATAAATGTTTTCACAGCAAAAATTGTCCATTGCTATGATCTGTGTTATTGCAAGCAACAGCTTCTGAGCATTTTGGTATGAACATGGCACCGCACGTGGAGCTGCGTGTTTGACATGGTTGAGCAGTTCTTTTAATGGCTTCAATCAGCAACCGGGAACAGACCTGAACAGTTGGAAACAAAGTCATCTGCTCTTGTTGCTCCCAGAAATTCCTACATACAGAGCTCAGAATCTATCCCCACTGTAGAGTCTGACCCAAAGTAAATTAGGAAATCTTAATGTGCAACTTTACTGCAAACTTGGGTAACTGTCTAAGAAAATGTAAAACTTCATCTCTCCTTCAAATAACACCAGAATCTTTGGTTATTGAGTGATACCAACTTAGAGAATCCCTTGTAAAAGTTACTGTCTCAGAATGTGTATCTTCAATACCTGTATAATTTGCATGAAGATAACAGGTTCGGGAAGATACATTTTGGTTAGAGGAAAAAAGAATCAAGGGTGTACAGGAATTTCTCTGAAGTTGTTAAGTAATGCATACTGAGATCACATAGTATGTAATATCACTTCTGCTATGGTAAAATCATTCTCATCTTAGTCAAGTCACTCTTGTTGTGAGACCAAGAGTGTGAATGAGACAAATAGTTTCATCCTGCATATTTAAAAAGAATTACAAATATATTTCTAATCCTTTGTGATCAAGTCAAACCACTTCACATTAGGCATTTAACTTGACACTTAATATTAAGAACCTAGACCCTGTGTAGCTACTGGAGAAGAACTTGTTCTTAAGTACATCAAATTGCCAGCACAAACACAACAGGCAGATTTTTAATGCTATGTTTAATTGTTTGACAAGAAAAATATTTTTACATCAGTTTTTTCATTTGAATGTTTCCACAGCAAGCACATTTAAAAAAATGAAATCTGAAATCATTTGTCATCCTTTATATTTCATATGACCAAGAATGTCAAGTGTTGACTTGCAATGAACTTCAATTTTAAATGCCTCTAGTCACCAAATTTTTAGAGTAATTCAAGGTTTGGGGTAGGCCAAGTTTAAATTCCTGATTTCAGACATTGTCTTTATGTAACTGTCAACTCCTCTTTCAGTCCTGGGCAGTCTGCATAACGCAACTCCTAAGAATACACTGTTTGAAGTGACTGCTTTGAATGCTTAAGATGGTCAGTGTTTATTTTTCTAATACCTGTTAACACAACTTCATCTGTTTTATTGTGGCAGGATCCAATTTTGGTTTAGGTCGCAAAAGGACAAACGTCCACAAAATGTCAGTGGCTCTAATTCTTTGTGTTACTTCAGTAATGGATTTCTAAGTGTGCCTACATGTAATTTCTCACAATGTTATCTGAAAGTTATTCCTTTAATGCTTTCATCATTCATTCATCACTTTATTGCCTGCTTCACACCATGTAGCACAGTGGTTACAAAGCACTAAGTAACTTGGATCTTTTTAACACAGTAACTTCCAGAATTTTATCACTAGTCAGATTATGCTCAGTTTAAGAAAATACATTTTTAAATGCTTGTATTCTTCTTTTATAGCATTTCAGAACAACTGTTTTAGAGAAGTTACTAAATAACAAATTGAAGAAACTCTTTCAAAGTGAAATAAAGGCTTTATTTTAAAGTTGGCAGCATGAAGGTAGAATTTACACTTGCGTGTTGAGGGGGCCTGAGAATACCAAGCTAACACCTCCCTTTTGTGAATAGAGACCCAAGGAATGGCAGAAGGAGGCATCAGCATAGTACTTCTCTGTACCAGTATATTGAGAAGCTGCTGGCAATTATAGTTGAAAGGGATGGCTGTGCAGGCACAATGCTGGAACACAACTTGTGGAGCCCTGCAGGCTCTCTGAACCTCTCCATTTAGCCCTAACACACAAAGAATATGCTCTGTTCACCTCTGCAATTCAGACTGGGCCCTTGACATTACCAGTCTGACAAAGCCAAGAGCTTACCCCAGTCTAAGGGGCAGAGAGATTCTGTCTCAGCAGTATGCACAAGCAATCCTTGTTCCTTTCTGAAAAAAATTTTGGGAGACCTATTTGTGATCCCAAATTTAAATTCTACCCTCAGAACGTACAATGATGCCCGTCAGAATCGCTTGGCTGGTTCCATTCATGCTTATTCATTGAGGTGGCTGGGTGCCCATTCACATGGTACCAGACTATTTTCACTGTGTTGAACTGCCAAGAAGAACAGGTTTAGAAGAATAATCTGCACAGTGTTCAAGCTCCTGCTCTTCTGGAGAAAGCTTTTTTCCAGCACTTTTTTAACACTACACATTTATTTAGTCTAAGAGCTTTTGACAAGTTACAATTCTCAAATACAATTGCTAGAAGTAACAGACTGACCTAAGTCAGATAAATGCTGCATTCCTCAAACAGCACAAGTAATAACGTCAGAGGCATTTCAAAGAGACAATAACAAGCCTTTTTGTGAGATCCCCACCTTTATTTCACAGAGCTTTTGTAAGCACCACAATCTGCTGAAAAAGTAACCTTCTACAATGCCTAAACAACAGGCTCCATCCCAAAAGGTGCTATGCAAACCCCCTTTCATATGGTAACAAAAAGCATGTCAAATACAGCTCCCAACAGAGTCTATGTCTACTCCAGAACTATGAACTCCATTGCAGATTCGAGGACTGTATCTGAATGGATTCGTGGGCACATTAGTTGCAAGTGTTTCACGTGTGCAGAAACAGCAATGCTGTCTGACTGCACTGGGGTAGTGACAAAAAAGATTTCCCCTCCAAGAATACATTACTGAGCTAGGAAAAGGGTAAAACATTGACACTGCCGTCAAGCTGCTGCACAATTCTAGGCATAACCTGCCATGATTACTTTTTGCTTTTTTTCCCATACCCACTTTGTCTCACTACAAGGGGGAGAAGAAAACTCCCTACACTAATTGCCAGATCATTACTTAAAAAGAAACCATGACCATTACAGCTACCACCCGTGGCTTTCTTGGACCTCCTCAGAAATCACTATGGCTTTCCTAAACTTTAATGAGGTTGCATTCAGGAAGATGTGCAGTTAACACAGCACATGCTGTCAGCCCACATTACCAAACTTTTGTTCAGAAAAATTTAAGCAGAACATTCCAAGAAAGTACAGTTGTAAGTGGAGGCACTGCAAATGACTGTCTCATTGTAGAAAAGAGACCATCCCCAGATCAAGCGGACTGTGTCCTCACTGCACATGGAAAACTAGAAAGAAAATCTACAAGATCAACTTTGTTATAGATGAATGTTTATTGACAGTTTTTATTGTCTCACAGAAAGTGTAAGTACATATGGACAGTTCCATACTAAGATACAATTTTCTACTTGCAAGGGACCTTGCTGAATTACAATGTGTTACGTTATCCATAATCACTCCTATAGGCTTTTTCTTGGATGCGTAACACCATTCTCCGAGCATAAAAATCCCTATATTCTTCAGGTAGTTCTTCAAGTGTTTTCAAGGCCCTGTCCAAGATCTGTATAGCTCTAGAGGCTGCCGTGGGATCTTTATTTCCATAAGTGTCAGTCTTATCATAGGACTCAGCAGGAAGGTGCTTCCAAAAAACATTCAGTGCCACTCCAAATTCCTCAGAAATGACATTATGGAACCACAAAGCTGTAGAAGAACAGTGTCTAAAATAAAAATTACTGTCCAAAACTTGCACGTGACTCAAAGCAATTGTCAGAATCACCCAAACTAAATCTAGCTGAGGAAAAGCCTCAACTACTGTATTTTTGTTTATTTATATTCATATGAATATATTGCATTGTACCAAATTTAAGAAGTTTTTCAAGACGTTTATGCTGATCCATAACTTCTCATGAAAGTAACAATTGCTGAAGTGTAGAGGTACTCAAATATAAGCAAAGGATAAGCATGTGTAGGATGAAAGTAGGACACATTCCCTCGCTCACCTCCCCTCTAACCACAGATACCTATTTTCACTTAGTCCCTAACCTTGCACATACTGTCCAGGCATTAATGTAAACCACCAGCATCAGCCAGGTCACTCAGGCAAGTTGCTAATCTTCTCATAATGAAGTCATGAGGCTTTTCAGCTGAATCATCATGACTGTGATAAGGAAGCCAAGACATCTTTGCCTCATTGAGTACATTTAAAGGATTAGTTTAATATGGTATATTTAGGCTATTTGAGTTTTAAGCTAAAAGACTGAATGCTGTGTTTATTGCATCTTATTTGCCTGTGGGTGCTGAAGATATAGAAAAGTTTATTCTGAGAAATCAACAAGTTTTCTTCAGGTTAAGAAGAGGGGCTGCTTCTACCTTCTTTTACGTTCCTCAAAAAACATAATTTTTTTTCAGTGATATGCAGTGCAGGATGCTGACAAATCTAGCACCGTTCTCTGGACTCAAAAATCCCTATAACTCCCCAGTTAAGAGAGCTGAGTGTGTCTCAAGTTTGACTCTGCTCACCCACTGGCAAAGACAAACAAGTATCTGGACTTCATAACCAGAAAATAGTTGTTTTTCCTTGTTCATCATGTTCATCATGGCAGCAGCAGCAGTGTGACATAGCCCTATCTAACTGTAACCAAAAGTTTATTTAGGAAGAAATATAAATGGTGAGTTCAAATCGAAATAACAAGTCCAAGGCTAAAAAACTATTATAACTTCCTAAAAACCTATTACCTTCTTGTTTACTGACCAAAATATATTGCCCAGATAATGTAAAAGTGACAGGATAAATCATATCTGCTGCAAGCTCATGATGAGGTAACATAAAATCAGTAACAAGTAGGAGTAGTTCAATAGGAAAAATTCAAATGCCTTTCCCTGACTACCAGAATTTGTCATGTCAGCTCAGGAAGCAGCTTAATGCTTGTGCAGAAAAATGATTAGCAATTGTCTTTCCAATCCCCAAAGATGATTATAAATCTCTAGGAAGTCCAGTAACTCTACCATCCATAATTCCCATCAGACCATGTGCCTCACAGTGCTCAAGTGCCAGAGCTACAGAAGAACAGAAATGGTATTTCACTCAATTCTGTCATTAAAAAACTCAGGGCACTGAAGTAATTTAAGATTTCAGAAGGTAAGTTTATACTATTAATCTTTTAAGACATAAATTCAGGAGCATACAGTGTAAACTTGATGAAAAGTAAGATTTGTGAGTAGATATAATAATACTGTTTTTCAGGTTAATTGCTGAAAGTTGGAAGAAGTAAATGAGTTTTGCCAGCATCTTTCAATGCTCCTACTTGTAACACAGAAACGGCTTAGTAACCTCTTACCATCCCCAGAAATCATAAATTAGAAATAAGACTGTTTAATACCATGCTATTTATTTGGCACTATTTGGAACTATTTATTATTTACCTGGAATAAATAACACATCTCCTGCCTCCAAAACACATTGATAGCGCTTGGCTTTCACAAAAAGGGGGTATTTCTCCAAGTCTGGGTTATCCACATCCAGCACCTCTGATTTAGTACCTAGGAAAATTTCGGTGAATAAATATTCCCACTCTTCCAATAGTAACAAAGCATTATCATATTGCTGGAAATGGCAGTTCTTGAATCAAATTAAATACTGGTTTATTTCTCATAACCAGGGAAACCTGATGGCACCCCTCATTTACTGAAGAGATCTTCTTCTGTTGTCTGTATTTGTTCTGTAACTGCAACATTATTTAACACAAAAACCACTTCTCCTGACATTTAAAACACCATTTTGAACCAACACAGAACATTTTACTCCTTCACTTAGGTGCTGAAAACAATCAGGCAAAGCTGCTCTTCTCCTTAGCTTTGACTAAAGCAAACAGGATCAGAATTAAAGGAACAAATTACTTCTTTTATACCAAGTCATCTGTTAGTGATTATTTTCTACAGCGATTATTTTCTATTTTTTACTTGTGAGCTGAAAGGCAGGTATGATCACTCTAAACTAGATATCTATGGCACACATACCTGATAAATATAAATATGGTGCATCTCGAGGACTGTACAAAACAACTCGTTTTTTCCCTGTGACTTGGATTAAGAAATTGTCCATCACCTGGGATGAGCATAGTAAAAGAGATGTCAGCCAAAAGTTAAGAGTGAATATATAGACTTCAACTAATCGAATTAGTAGCTTAAAAAAGATAATTATTAAAACTTTCCTGTGTTAAGAATTATCTTCTAAATAAATTTATTCTGAATTTACTGCACAATGTTAGAAGACAATCTCATTTGAAATCTATTGCATTGCAGCCAGAAACCACTACAATCATTGCACAGTTGGCAGTCTACTGTACAACTGGAATTTATTCTAATCTGGCCATTAGAGTTAAAAAAAAAAAAAAAAAGGAAAGTAATGTTGAAGACAAAAATGTTGAAAGTTACTGTGTTTCAGATTTTCAACTGAAACCCAAAACAGGTAAAAAAGGGGAAGCAAAATAAAACATCCTTTCATCTTACAAATATGGAATTAGACATAAACCCAGTTAAGATATTATGCCCATGCAATGCATCATTTAAAAATCACCATACCACTCAATGGGATTCATTTCACTATTTCAAAATATGTGAAGTTTGTTATTATTCTCTGATCTTTGACAGAGATTTTCACCTTATTATCTCAACTCTGTAATGCCATCTGCAACATTTTATGCTAAAACCATGTATTACCTACATCATAATGTGTCCATAACTGTAATCCAGCTGAGCTGATGCGGAAGACACTAGAGAAAAACTGTTCCTTCTCAAAATAATCTGGAATATGAACATCTTCTGCTAAAATAGGAAACTGCTTCCTGATATCTGCAATATCCTGAAAGAGAAAGGACGTAACTCTTAGAGCACCATCTGTGCATATTTAAATGGGAGAGCACTTCACAATGATTTCCCATCATATGAAACAGGGGGTTAGAATTCAGCATTGGCAAACACCTGAAATCAGCAATGCTTTTCAGCATTGACTTGCTCAACACCGTTAATAAGAACAGCCAGAGAGTGGCTCTTAACCATGGCTGCTAGGAATCACACTAAAGAAGCAAGAGATCAGCAGAAATCCTTTTATATTAGTTTACAACAAAAGCTAAAGAAAGGGAGTTTAGCAATGTACTCTTCAGTGATCAACTAAGCTCCCATGCAACAGCAACTATTTTAGACACACTGAAGTACTCTGACCTAAATCCAGTCAAATTCACAAACCATGTGGCCCTAAGTAAGGTGTATGACAACAGGCTTTAAAAAATATTTCTAAACTGCAACTTTACAATATTAGAACTGTAATCTCCAGTAACTCACCTTCCTAACATCTTCACCCACTGATCGCAAATAGTACTTTTCATCCTGAAGAGAACACAAAAAGATAGTTGTTTGGGGTTTTTTAATAAGAACTGCCAAAACACTTACACAAAGAGCTTGTATTTTCTCATTAATCTAATGCAGAGTTTCATTAAAATATGGGACAAATAAAAGGCATCTACAAATTCAGCTACTTTGTTATACTGCCCTTTACTGATCCCTGCTGCTCATCTCGAGAGATAAGTTAACTGAAAGGAGAAGAGTAAAGTGTGGGGAGACTGGTCAACTGCTTCAGCATTGCTGTTACTGAACAGACTCAAAGCAAATGCAAATTATAATTTAAGTTCTTCACTATACTGATGCAGAAAACTATTTTAATTGGCTTCAAAACTTACAGCTTTCTATGTAGCATAAAAGATAAAAAGCATGTCTACATTCAAACTATCTGCTTCCCAATCACAGTCGTCTGAAAAATCCCTAGCCTGAACACTGATACACAAAATAACCACACATTTGCTACTCACAAATTATGTTACATTATATCTGGATTTGTATTTTGATAGTCATCAAATTCTAAAATATCTTCACGACATTTTCTCGCAAAACATGCAAACAATATGGTTGTTATTTTAAAGCAAGGTTTGATTTCTAAATTTTATACTGGAATTTTTACTCTTGTAAGCAGTTTTGTTAACAGAAACAGGATGACTGAAGTTAACCACATGTACACATACAAAACAACTTCTGAGAAAAATTACTTCTCCTCACATTTTTTCTTTTGGCACCAAGCCACAAGAAAGTTAAATTAAAGATCAAGTCTTTTACTGAAGTAAGACTTTAAATTACAATTCATCACTTTCCTCTCCATATACCAGCAAAATAACCAGTAGAAGAAACTGTGACACTAAGGAAATTACCTCAGTAAGAAAGTACTCCTTGTGCTTGACTTCAGCTGCTCTTCGTACAAATACATCAAAAGGCAGAGTTCTGAAATATGAATATTTGAATTTATACCATGAATCAATGTAACCAGACATGGCCTAAACTCTAGATATCTAATAAGCTCCCTTACCAAATCAAGTATAATGGAAGATGCAAAAGGCTGCTCACTTACTTTTTTTAACTTAACATGCTGACTAATCAGTGTTTGCAGCAGATGTTTGAAGTTCTCCCAAGACAGAAATCCTACACTTAGAAACTTCTCTGCTTTAGTAAATTCTTCCAATATCTATCCAAACAGAATCCTGTAACTGCTGAAGCTGGAAGCACCTCTGGAGATCCTCCAGTCCAAGCCTCTTGCCAAAAGCAGGGTCACCTACAGCAGCTTGCACAGGACAGCATCCAGTTCAGTTTTGCCCATCTCCAAGGATGGAGACTCCATAATCTCTCTAGGCAACCTTTTCCATTTGTTCCATTGTTTGACCATCCTCACTATACAAGAGGGTGTGTCTGTGTGTGTTAAATAGATTAACAGAATTTCCTGTATTCCAGCTTGTGCCCGTTGCCTCTTGTCCTGTCACAAATCACCATGAACCACTGAGAATCCGGCTCAATCAACTGTTTATACACCTAGGAGTTCTGAATGGTCTGAGTCGCAAAACAAAAAAAATTTCACAGTCAAATTAACACTCCAACTGTGGCAATACTTGCTTAAACTGTTTCAAGTGTGTCATTTTTAGGCTTGTTTACTGTACATTTTTATGAATTTGCAGAAAAGTTCAGCATCAAGAAAACTACAACAGGGTTTTGGGATAAGGGAAGACACAGGGAAGATACACATTTATGCATTTTCTGCTATGAATTCATGCAGGAACACAGATAACTACCTTCATTTGTAGATCTATAAAATTTATTTCAGTTGTATGAACTTTAAAAAAATACATGCTTCCTCAGTTTCTCAAAACATAGGAATCTTGATATTTTCAAATGTTTCTTTACAGTTTCCCTTAAATTTACTAAACACAACTTCAGAAGATTCAAGAGGAGTTACTGGGCATTAGAGCTGGTCCCTCTGAAGTCAATAAGTGTTACATGTTTATCTAAATAATTTTCATACAGATTACAGATTTTGGTATCAGTTGACAGCTGAATGGCAAACCAAGCACAAGCAGCAACAGGACATGCATTCATTCTTATGAATTCAATGTTACATTCACTCAGCTCACCATCTCACACTAAGTGTCACTGGATAATGAATTATTGCATGTAAACATCACATTTCAGAGCAACCACCAAGTACACAGGGTGAAGAAGAAACCATTCTCAAAATTTTTCTTGATCCTGTTATCTCTTCTACCAGAATGTGAACCTGCATCTGACAGTACTTAGACCAATGCTCTAAACATTTTAGGCTTGTTTGCAATAGGCAAATACAAAACCCACTGAAGTCAATAGAAAACCGAACAAAACCCAATGCTCTGACTTCAGCCGAACTGTTCTATCATGTCCACTTACATTTGCTGCTGAAGAAAGTGAGAGCACAGCTCTACTACAGCTTAAACGGATGCATTCTGGTGCTACCACAGCTCTGCCCTTGCTGTCTGCCCTAATCACTCCATTTCCCCCCTTACAGTAGCACTGGCACTCATCTGACCTCTCCGTGAACCTGCTTACAAAGCTAAAACAGCAGAAAAACATTCAGATTTCTGCAGCACGTCACAACCTGGATGAATGAGTTCCAGAACCAACATAAAAACGGGTAGGAGCATGCAACTTCCAACAGAACTGCAGTACTACTGTTCATCTGTAGTTTAAAATAATGGAACTGCATGTAAGTCCTCAGAGTTTCTATTATTTTGTTTCTACTTATTCTCCCTTCAGATTAGAATGAGGGGCTTGCTGTGAAAAAGATCAAAGCTTCCTGAATTTCAGCTGAAGTATGTGAAAGTCCTGACACTTGGTATAATGAAACACCATCAGAGAATCAGAGTCCATATGGCTGCCTACAAACCTGCTAAAACTAGAACTCCAGAACAACTGTATGTGAACTCACAACAAGAGATACTAAAAAAAAACCCCAAAATAGAGTGGGGAAAATGAAGTATGGAGATAAGGCAAAGTTATTCAAGTACAACCTAATTTCAAAGATTCAAAAGTTCATTATGCAGCAAGCAGAATGCATCACGATTGTAACTTGTATTTTTATCCCATGAACAACAGGCTCCACTCAGAGCCTGTAGCTTGTTTACACCTACAGCACACATTCCCACCTGCTTAGAAGTTTAACAGACTGAACACATCCTGTTCCCACTTGGGGAAAACAAAAGACTGCTAAAATAAAGGCATTTACCCTTGAAGAGCAACACAATGACTGAGATTAGATGAACTCTGAAGAAATGTTCTGGCAGTTACATAGGAGCTCCAGAGGAGATCAAGGTTTTTTTGTGGCCCACATCAAGATTAAAGAGCTGGTGAAATGTGTGGTATCCAGTAGTTGGAACATTCTGAAAGTTGCACATACTAATTTTGAAAGGAGCTTGGTTTTAATTAGTTACACCATTTCTGGAGTGGAATACCATGCCTGCCACACAGCAGCATTCAAAGGAGATCAGACCCATGGTGAGTCAGAAATTTATCACTATTCAGTAACACTGAGAATGCACCATATAACTAGAACAAAATACCATGTCATCTACTGTAGATATCAAAGGTGGTTTTGGTTTGTTTTTAATTACCAGCTGCAAAGTGCCAGGCTCAAACTTCTACAGGAGTGCTCTGACAAAATACCTTTACAGCACTTCTTCATGACATCACTTTTAAGGTGTTGTTTGGCCCCTCGTTTCACCCTCATTGTATTTATTCAGAATTAATAGAAGAGGGAGAAATCTAGGACAACCCTTTGATATCTAATGTAATGTTTTTACAAACTATCTTCCTATTCCCACCCTCAGCTTCAAACAGATGCAAGTTACAAGCACATGCCTTTAAAATACAAGAGGCCTTGGAGTGAAGTACCTATACACAAAGTTCTTACTGAGGAAATCCATCTTTGGCACTGCAGAAACATGAATCTTTACTTCTTTAGATCCTTCAGCTTGGCTCAAGTAATCTATTGTCCATTTGGTAGTGCAAGTGCCCAGTTCCAGTCCTGTCAGCACTACTGGCCTTCTCTAAGGAACAAGAAAAAAAAAAAATCAATGGTGAAATGACCACAGCATCCAGTGGGAAAAAAAAATAGAATGAATTTTTCAAATTACATTCATGCAAACAAGTCAGTTAAATGCCAGGACCCACTACACAAAGTCACAGGACCCACTACACAAAGTCACAACTAATCTGTTCACAAGCAATGTGAATCAAATACTGAATGTTGAAACAAAATGCAGTAAATTATGGAACTGTTTCTCTATTAACTATGGCTTCTTTCCTAGTTGGGTAAGGAGGGATATGGAGAGGCAAAGACAATTATAGCCCACACTTTCTGCTGGGGCCATTGAGGAATCCAACCAGACGAAGGAATAGATTTACTCTTTTTAGCCAAGGCTTAGCACAAAACATGCAAAAGCCCACACAGTAAAGGTGCAGACTGTGAGCTGTGGTGATGCTGTTATGATCTCATGAGAGAAGCTCTTTCCACCTGTATCAAGGTTCCTTGCTGCTGACAACCATGAACAGGTTTGATCCAGCCCGCACACAAAAAGTAGGAAGAAACTTTTGCTTAATTGGACATCGTGGCGGCAAGATATGACAAAGCAACAAAACTAACGATCACTCTTTTTAACCACTGCCACAAGAAATGGACTCTTACATAGACCACCTGTCGGAGCTTGCCAGCAGCTCAGAGAGGATCTGCCTGTAAAAGCTTCTTACTTCTGAACACCCATTCCCCTCAATTGATCAGGGCACCTCTCCAGGAACACAAACACCCAAACCCTGAGGTTTGCCTGCACCAGCTGTGCCCGCCGAGGAGGGATCCCCGGACACCTCCTGCCTTGCCCTGTGTTCCCGTGGACTGCCACCCGCTCCGGCGGGTCCCGCTCACAGCGCCCCGTACCCGCGGGTAGATGTCCCGCAGGAAGCGCTCCCGCGTCACCCCGTCCAGCCGCTCCACGGCCACCGCCGGCTGCTCCCATCGCTCCACGGCCCCAGCCGCCTGCTCCCGCGGCTCTACAGCCACAGCCAGCTGCTCCCGCGGCTCCATGGCCATCGCCGGCTGCTCCCGCGGCTCTACAGCCACAGCCGGCTGCTCCCGCGGCTCCATGGCCATCGCCGCCTGCTCCCGCCGTTCCACGGCCACGGGCACCGCGTCCGCCGCGCCGCTTCCCCCGGAACGAAGAGCCTGCGCAGAAGCGTTCCTGCCTCTCCCTTTGGACAAAGCCCGGGAGCCCGCGGATCAGGGAATTGTTACGGTTGGAAGGGACCTCTGGAGACCATCGAGGCGACCTCCCTGCCACGGCAGGGTCACCTGGAGCAGATGACACAGGAACATATCCAGATGGGGTTTGAATGTCTCCAGAGGGGGAGTCTCCACGACTTCCCTGGGCAGCCCGTTCCAGTGCTCTGCCACTCTCAATGGAAAGCAGTTCTTTCTCATGCTGAGGTGAAACTTGTTGTGTTTTAGTTTATGGCCATTGCGCCTCGTCCTGTCACTGAGCACCACTGAGAAGTGTTTGGCACCATCCTGTTGGCAGCCGCCTTTGAATATGCATTCATGAAACCCCCTCACAATCTTCTCCGGACTGAAGAGGCCCAGCGCCTGCAGTCTCTCCTCATTAAGAGAGATACTCCATACCCCTCATCATCTTTGTGGGTNCCCGCCCGCCCCCGTCCGCCCCAGCCCAGCGCTCGGTTCGCCAGCACCGCTGGGCCTGAGACCGAGGGCCCTCAGCGGCGCGTAGTGGTAGTGAAGATCACCAGCCCCTTTGCCTGGCTCCGCACCCGCTTCTATTACCTGCTCATCCGGCTCTACTTCGACCAGGAATTCAGCATCGAGGAGTTCACGCGGGGGGCCAAGCAGGTGAGTGGGCCTGGGTCCTCGGGGTGAGGAGAGCGGTCGGCCTGAGGGGAAGGGCCCCTGCTGAGCCTCCCGAGGGGCTGCCGATGCCCGCAGTTATTTCCATGGAATTATAGAATCAGTTAGGCTGGAAAAGTCTTCGGAGATAATCACAGATTCACAGAATAAGTCAGGCAGGAAGGGACCACAGTGAGTCATCTGCTCCAAAACTCCCTGCTCAAGCAAGGCTACTGTAGAGCACGTTGCACCGGTTGGTGTCCAGACAGATCTGGAATATCTGCAGTGAGGGAGACTCCACAGTCTCTGGGCAGTCTGTTCCAGTGCT
>VYXC01004873.1:1758116-1819322 GCA_013397175.1 Platysteira castanea
AGTTCTTTCTCATGCTGAGGTGAAACTTGTTGTGTTTTAGTTTATGGCCATTGCGCCTCGTCCTGTCACTGAGCACCACTGAGAAGTGTTTGGCACCATCCTGTTGGCAGCCGCCTTTGAATATGCATTCATGAAACCCCCTCACAATCTTCTCCGGACTGAAGAGGCCCAGCGCCTGCAGTCTCTCCTCATTAAGAGAGATACTCCATACCCCTCATCATCTTTGTGGGTTCCGCTGCACCCTCTCCAGCAGCTCCTTGTCTCTCTTGTACTGAGAAGCCCAGAAGCGGACACCGTACTCCAGACGCGGCCTCAGCAGGGCCAGCAGAGGGGCCGCCTCCCTTCTCCGGAGGTGAGCGGGGCTCGAATCCCCTGAACCGGGCGCCCGGACCGCTCGCGCCGCGCCGGAACCAGCGGCGGCCACTGCCGTGTTTCCGGGGAGCGGGAGTTGCGGGCGGACGGGGCGGGGCAGGGCCCATCATGGCGCTGCGCTGCGCGGCTCCGANAACTCCCTGCTCAAGCAAGGCTACTGTAGAGCACGTTGCACCGGTTGGTGTCCAGACAGATCTGGAATATCTGCAGTGAGGGAGACTCCACAGTCTCTGGGCAGTCTGTTCCAGTGCTTGGTCACCCTCACAGTAAAAAGTCCTTCCTTGTGTTCAGGTAGAACTTCCTGTGCATCAGTTTGTGCCCATCGCCTCTTGTCCTATTGCTTGGTACCACCGAGCAGAACCTGGTCCATCCTCTTGGCACTCCTCCCCTTTAGATATTTATACACATTGATGAGATCCCTCTCAGCCATCTCTTCTCAAGGCTGCACAAATCCAGTCCCATAAGCTTTTCCTGTAAGAGAGATGCTCCAGTCCCCCAATCCTTGCTGCTGGACCCGCTCCAGGAGCTCTGTGGCTCTGTTGTTTACTGAGGCCAATCTGTGACCAAACACCACTTTGTCAACCAGTTTCTGGCATCGGTGCCATGTCCAGTCTTTCCTTAAACACCTCCAGGGCAGCTCCACCACCTCCCTGGACAGCTCATTCCAATGTTTAACAACCCTTTCCATGAATAAACTCTTCCTGACATCCAGCCTGATGTTATTACATGTGGACATTGTAGCGCTAATGTGCTCCTGTGTGTAAAATACATGGAGTTCCCCACTGCTGGCTCCAAGCACCACGCTTTGGGGAGAGTGAAATAAGCAGAAATGTGCTTTTCTTCAGGAATTTCTTGTCTTCCTAGATTCCACAATTAAAATGAACTGGTTAAGCCATCCCCGAAAGCAGCATGAAGGAAGGTGCTTCCGAACATTATAGGACTTTAAGGAGAAGTGTATCTCCTCTTAGCAGGTTTTCCTGAAATGATAAAGCTGAGGCAGGCATAGAGCTGGTGTATATATTTGTTTCTCCAAATTTATGAGCCTGGTAAGCTTTGTCAACAGAATGTGTCAGAGGTAATTATCTATAAGCTGGTCATGTAAAAATTACAGAGTTATCTGTTAGGAAACTTTTTATTACTGTATTTACTTTTAACAAAAAAAAAACCGCTCAAAACAACACATCAGGGGGCAGAATGTTAAAATGATTAAGATTAATTCAAGAGAGAAAAAACCCCACAACCTACAACAAATAATTTGGCATGTGTGCAGAACCATCTGTTCTACCTCCGCCTGTTTTTGGGGGGTTTTGTTTTTACTTGGTGTAGAGTCCTAAATACACTGTCCTTCACAAGTGCACTACTTGAATATTTAGAGGCATAATTGTATGTAAATATGCCTGCAAAATTGAGGGGGGAAAGGGGAGTTGAGCTTCCTGAAGTCTAGAGATGAAACCAGATTTCTAAAGAAAATTTCTAAATTGCCGCATCAGTTTTGACTGAAACCAGAAGATGAGTTGGGAAAAGAGGGCAGGGGAACAAAATACTTACAGGGAAAGACATAGACTGTTGGAACTATCAAAAAGAGTAAAAACAACATACAAAGTACTGCAAAGCTTTTTTAAAATTTTTTACTAAACTATGAATTCACTTAACCTATTGAAAGCTTTGATGATTTAAATGAGATATTGAAAAGAAATCATATGTTTTTATCAGTTCATAAAATCACTTTTAGTGCTGGAGGGCGTACATTTCAATGGTGATACTCTCTGCAAATACTGAAATCTTAAATCGTGGAATATTTGGGTAGCTTGTCGTATACTTATGGATTTGTCTAGAAAATAAGCCAACTTAAGAGTTTCTTGTTCATGTTTGGTTTTTGTTTTATTTTGGTAGGCCTTTTCTGTTGTTTCAAAGCTGCTGTCTCAGCGTAAACTTGACCTGCTGGAAGAACTTGTATCAGCAGAGGTAAATGCTCTCCATCCCCTATTCTAGCAGGTGATTGTCTGTTACAGAGTAACGTGGATGCGTTCAGCCTGTCATTAGCTACAAGTTGGCAGTTTGGCTTAATTTGGGAAAAACAGCGTAATGCAGAACAGGGCAATTGTTTGTCCTGCAGCATTTTTAATTCCAAGGCATGAAACGTAATTCAAAGTTACTGTATTTAGAACAAAATAAAATATATTCTAGCTGTGGAGCATAAAGACCAAATGCCAGAAAGACTGCTGGTGTACCAGGAAGGATGGAAAGGCAGCGGGTTCTGGATGGCAGGTGGAATTGTGTGTCTCTAGGTGTAGGCAGGTGGCTGAAGCTTACTCAGTCTGTGCACCAGAATTCAGGTGAAGAAAGAAACTGGTTTGAGCTCATCCCTGCTGCACTGATGCATTCCCACACCCATCAGATCATACAGCTGATTACTGGGTTTGGCTGGAAGGCCTCAGTCTTGTGTCATAGTCTCAGGGATATGACTGACCTGGTTAAACATCAGTGCTGTGTTTTCTGTGTTTTTATGAATTTTTAATTGCTGAAGTTGTCTTGGCCTTCCCAGGGCATGGAGGTAGCAGATGCATCAGAGTCAAGTGGAGGAGACACTCCAGGTCTATGTCTGCCTTGTTACAGGATGTCAGCGTGGCCTGTCCTATTGCCACCCATGCCTTTGCAGCAAAAACTCGGGTGCTGTTCTAGTGCATCCCCTCTGAACAATCTTGCCTCCTCTCTCTGAACAGAGATAGCAATAAAACGTGAGTTTGTTTCTTGCAGTTGTTTTGAAAGGGCATCTCCTCTGCTTCCTCTTGAAAGAACTTCCTCTGGTCATTGTAAATTTTTCAGGTTTACATTGATGCAGAGACTTCATGTTAGCCAGGGATGTAGCAGATGAGGCTGTGATCCCACACTACTTTGTCATTTCTTTGGCCAGTGAATTTTGTACCTGCAAAATGTACTAGAAACCAATATCTCTTGTGAAGACTGCCTCTTGCTTCCAAGTAACCTCTGAATTTGTTTGTTATTCAAAAATGGTAAATCAAGTTAGGGTGAAAAATGAGTATTAGTTAAAAACAAGTTCTGCAGTTTCATCCTTCCTTGTGACTTGACTTTCTCATGTGGTGTTTGAGGTGCTACCTCTGTGCAGTTTGTGCACCCCACTATTTTCTACTTAACACAGCTGTGTAGATCATAGGACACTTAGTATGGATGTGAGTGTCATATGGAAATTAATTACCAGGGGAATGATTTGTCATTGTTTTCTGATTTGCAAGTGTTTAAACTTTTTCTAAATGGAGTGTGGATCACAGAATGGCAAAGATAAACTCATTGGTAATGAAACTGATTTTCAAAGAAATTTGTGCAAGATAACCAAGAAGATATTGAACCAAAAGCTTAGGAACCTGCACATAGCGAGAAATCAGCGGTAAGGAGGCAGAGTGTGCAATTGTGGGAGCAGGCTTCACTGGGGTGTTCTGGGCTGGCATGGCTTGTGTTGTAGCTGCTGTTTTGACAGTACCTTGTCTAAACATTTTTTAAGATGCTTGGTTTTCATTTGTTTTGAGCAGTAAATTGACCTTCTTCAATCCTGCTGAATTAGGGTTTAGGAATGCCCAAACTTCCCAGTGCTGTAGCTGTTACGTATGTTAGACAAATGTTTTAGCAATACAACTCATTTTTATTAACTGCAGTAGAAATAGATTGTTACTTAAATTTCTTAATGAAAAACTAAGTAACAGTTTTTCTGAATTTAGGTACTTCAGGTGCTGAAGGAAAAGATTTCTTTGCTCCCTGACAGCCACAGGGATGCTTTAGCAGCTGACATTGATGCAATCATGTACACAACAGAAGGAGATGTTCGCATTTACTATGATGATGATGGTATGTTTAGAATCCTAAAACATTTCAGCAACGAGCAGTCTTATTTCCTGGTTTTGCTACTAAACAGGCATTTTCCTTACAGATGTGGTTTTGAGTACTGTTTCTCATTCCTTATTTCTCTATAATTCATCCATATAAAATTTCTTGATTTTATTTTAAACCAGAGACAGGTTATTGTTATTATATCATGTTCTGACTTCTGTTTGGGTTTTGCTTATTCCTCTTCTTTTGTACAGAATTTTATATTATTAGTCCTCAGCAATCTGAAACCACTCAAAACCAATTATTCTAATATATGCTGAAAGCTGTTTGCTTCAACAATGAAAATGCATCCCACAAGCAGAATAGTGAAGGCTGGATAATGAAATAAATTTTGCTGTTTTAGTATTTCTGTCATGAAATATACTTTCTTCTAGGACTTCTTGATGGTTTGGGGGTTTTTTAAGCTAGTGATGAGCTCAAGCAAGTTTTTCTTTTGGCTGGATACCAGCACTGTGTGCTCTGTTCACTATCAGACACAGTGGAGATGATATGTGGGTCTAACCCTTGGTCTTCAGTTGAGCAATCTCAAGTTGTCAGACCCAGTGAGCTTTTTTCCTGGTTTGGGAAATACGAATTTTTTTTCCCCTCTTAAATTGCTCCCATATTTGAACTACTCTAAGTACATTTGTTGTATCAGTAGTTAGCTTTGGACCTTGTGGGAACCAACTTTTTTCATACAGTTTCATTATATACACTGTCTCACCACACTCATGGTAAAATACATAGTTTTTTACAGAGTGTATTTGTATGGTTGCTAAACAGCATGAGTATGGCTTTAAATAGCTTCATCACTCATTATTCTATCCTGTATTCTTTATGGCTGAAGTCAGCTGTCCTTCCAGGGACTCACTAGAATATATGCTGGGAAGCAAACATTAGTATTTGACCAATGAGGAACATGAGATCTAACTTAAGTTTTGATTTATTTCCAAATCTGAGAAAGTTTGTTAGCATCCTGATGTGCTTCTGGTATCTGAATGGTGCTAATCTACCTGATGAAGTACCAGGTGAAGCCAAAGTCTTCCAGATTGTGTTTGGAGATGAAAACACAAAAGAAAAGAAACATCTTTTAACGGCAAACTATGAGTAAGTTTACTTGTCCCTTTCTATTCCCACGTCCATGAGGTAACTGAACAGAACTGTGTCATAAGCAGTTCTGCAAGCACTCCCACTGTGCCACTGCAGAACCCAGTGCTTTTAATTTACCTTGATTCTAATCTAAGTTAATTTTCATCCAGCTTTCCAGTTTTGATTTTAGGGCCAAACTTTTTAAATAGCCGTAAAGTCATTATGTTATTTCCTTGCTTCTGAGTTGATAGTTATGGGAACTCTTTCTCTATCAGGAAGAGCAGTATTTGGAGCACAGAATGAGGTTTCTGATCCTCAAAGCACACATTAGGAAGATGGATTTTCATAGGAATGCTTATAAATAATGTCTGTGTTGGTGTACTGATGTCAGAGCAGTGCAGAAAATATCTACACAGTTGGCAAAGTATACTGAAAATGAGATCCTCAGAAGCTGGGAGAAGTGAGGATTTTTGTGTGATAAATACAGTATGATCAAGGATTTCTACACCCACATTTGAAATTGAAAATGTGGAGTCTAGGTGATGAGGAGCTCTGAAACAAAGGTTACACTCATGAGGAGACCAGTACTTTTTGCCTGGATGGATTGTTGTGGATCCATCCGGTAGCTGAATTCAGCATCTTCCTTAGAGTTGGAGGCTTCTGAGGTTACATTAACGTCAGAGAACCTTCCCTTAAAGCCTAAATATCTTCCCAATCCCACTTTGCAGGAGTGGATTTGCACATGATTGCAAAGCAATGATATTATACTGATCTTGTCCATGACGTGCAGGTTGAGAACATGAGTATTCAGCTTGAAGCTCAGACTTATAAGGGAGACTCAGTACTACTGTTAACTTGATCTTTGATGTAGTTCTGAAAATATATTATACTTAAGTAAAAATGAAAATTTTCAAGTAAAATATGGAGCACATGATTGCCCTTTGCTTACCACCCCATTAAATGAAGTCCTTTATTTACAGATCAGGATCTTCCATAAAGCTTTATTCATATTCCTGCTGTGAAAACTGAGTGTTTCTTGATAGCAGGGTCTTTACTCTTGATGCTTGATCCTGTCTGTGGGATCTGAACCAAAACACTCTGAAGTCAGTGTATTTTATTTCTTACTACAGAAATAATTTTTATCTTCCATTTTGGGGCATAAGCATTAAAGTTTAAGTAGTTTTTACAGCAGTAAGTTTGAAGTAAAATATTTCTTTATGATTCCTTGCTGTATTAGTAGCCCCTTAAGATCAAGTAAATTTTAACAGCTCTTCACTTATTCTCTTTCCTTTTTCAGGTTCCAAAGGGAGTTTACAGAAGGAGCAAAACCAGACTGGACTATTACACGGATTGAACATCCAAGGCTATTAGAATAAATATGCCTCCTACAGCCTTTTTCTGTACCATTGTAATTGTTCTGATGTAACAAATATCAGGCTTTTTTAGGTCTTTTTTCCCCTTCCTGCCCTTTCCTCCAGAAGAGGGATGAATTTTCTATGTATGATTTCCAAAAATTGTTTCTGAAGCTTGCACTGTGCTGCAGCATTACAGCAAAGCCTTTTCCCTGGAACAGGCTGGTAGAAATTTATTGGTTCCAGTGCTCGTCCAAGGCATTTAGACAGCACAGTTTCATTCAGGCAGGTGTTACAGATATGTCAATTTCTTACATTCTGAGAAGAAATGGAACTATTTGAAAATAAACACTTAAATGAATGATGGCCCTTCTGAGTTACTTTCCTATGTTTCTTTTTTTGCCTAGGGACTGTACAATATATAACTGAATAATATGCAAGGTGAAATAGAGGTAGATGGACTTCTTAGCTTGTCTAGCCTCAGCAGTTCATTTTGAGGTAATCTTGCTTTTGAATATACTTGAAATTAAGAAAGTTAGAGATGCTATTAGTTTTTGCTACAGGATTGGAGTAAGAAAAAGCTTTTAGCATTGCACTGGGAGAATGGATCAAAGAGATATATATGTTTTGGAAAATTAGAAAAACCCATTCCTGTCAATTCAGTGATATATAGGCAATTCCAAGTTTAGAGAATTATGGAAGAAAAATCAGTTGAAAACATGAATTTAAAAGAGGATCTGACAGTGAAGTTAAATGAAGTCCTCTGTTTGAAATGTGTATTAAAGAAATGTCCAAATCCTTAAAATTAGATGTTGCAACTGAACATTTTCCTAGTTCTCGCTTTACCTCTGGTTTCTGGAATGTGAGAATCCTGGTGTAAGTTGCTTGAGGCTTTTACGTGCAAATCAACAGGAGTTTGTAACAGGTTTCTTCATCCCATATATCAGCTTCAAATATAAAGCTAACTTTCTACCAAGGCATGTTGTAGATATTAATGCAATGTTTTGAAAGTGTGAAGTAGAATTACTGTGATTCACAGTAATTGTAATTGGAGGTATAAATTAAATTTTCCATAGTTCAGCTCTTTTGATCCAATGACTTAATGAGAGGAACATCTAAAGCTTATCAACTAGTTAATAACACACTTTTGCTGCAAAAGATGATTGGAAATTTACATGCACTGTTTTATTCTTTTGAAGTTGTTTATGTCTTGTGGGCTGGAGCCAAAGGGGGCAGCAGTTTGATATTTGGGTATTTTCCCCTGCCTCTAATCATCAGTTAAAAAATTATCCTGGAGGCTGCAAATCTCCAGCAGACACAGAACTACCCATGGACTTATTGCACCATAAATAAATCATAAAGGCATGTAAATTACTAAGCTTGCTGTATTGGAAAATAGCATTCTCCCACACTGAATAAAACTGGTGTAATTAAACTGGATTTATAGTCTAATACTGGCTTCAGAAGAAAAAATTACACCACCACCCCACCCCAGAAAAACCCTCACAAACCGGCCCCAAACCCAACTTGTAATGGACAAATGTGGAAGGTTTGGCTCTTTTTACCTGCCATCCATAAATTCTCTGTCATAAATCTGATCATCATAGCAATTAATCAGACTGAAGTGATGGTTACTGAAGGGCATTTGTCATTTATGGCATCCGTATTTTCTCTTGTGGAAATACTTTTCTTTTGTGTCATTTGTTCAGGCAGAACAAGAACTTCTGGTTTCTACATTGCCCTCTAAAAGCAGCAATAAGAAATGATTTTAGTTTCTTCAGGCTAGTTCCTAGTGAATATATTTCTCTATGCCGTCGAGGTTGTCCCAAATTCTTAGGGCAAAAAGGATGACTAAAGGGTTAACTTTACATCATCTCAAAGATGGAGAGGATATTGTCTTGTAATTTGGGGATTTCCAGTGCTGCCTTCAAATACCTTACTCTAAAAATCATAATGTTAACTTAAGTGTTACAGAATTTGAAAAAAGAGCTAAAGCAAGTGTTTAATAAAAATGTCTTCATGATTTGGGAATCATGATGCTCAGCAAGTAACAATAGAACAGTGTGGGCATCTCTGTGTCAGAGCATGCTATTCCTCCCAGTTTCCCTTGCTGATTAGTCTCAGACATCACCTTGGAAATGTGTGTAAGGATCTGGGCATGCTTAATTTCCTTTCCATTTCCTTGCCTGATGTCTGTTTCTGTTGTGTAATGTCTGGCGACAAGTACAATTCTAACTATGGTGTGCAGCCAATAAATCCCCATCTAAAATCCCCACTTAAAATATTTGCCGTTTTAGCCTACGATTGTCTCCATTTAGACCACATTAATTCTTGAAAACAATGTTACCAGGTTTGGTAGTGATTTGAGGTGTAAATTAATACCTCTGTTAGCAACACTGACGTGGATGATTCATTTTACACAGAGCAGTGAGGTGACATGGTGTCTGCACTACAACAGGATGCAGATTCAAAGTACCACACTCTTCTCCCCTGGGCAGCATCATGGTTCTTTAGGTTCATGTGGAGTTGGGAAGCCTTCGTTTTTTTATTTGTTCATCCGAAACTGTGATCGTGTTTAAGAATTCTGACAGCTGCCTGGCACAATTTCAATACACGTGCCTAAATCTTGACAAGCACTAATTAAATCTGGCCAACAAACCTCCCATTGATTTGCACACCCCTCTTACCAGTAGATGGCCTTGGTCACAAAGCTATTGTGGCTGGGAAGTGATGAGCGTTAATGAGAGTGTAAGCAGGGTAGAGGATAAAATGCTAGAAGTATTAAGTGCTATTTAAATAATTTCGATGTGTCTTATTAAAAAGTCTTTATATTTTTTCTGGCTTTCATCCCAAGTCCACGATAATGTGTTGTGTTCTCTCTGCAGTGCCTGCCCATTTTAAAGTGGCAATTTATCTGCATTCTTAATGTGGGAAAGATGAGCTGTACATGTGAATTCACACAGGCACCTCTGTGTCTGACAGCAAAGCTAATTTTTATATTCACATTTTAAAATACATTTATCATGTTGATTGTGGTTCTTTTCCCTCCTGTCGCAGCATTGTCTGATTACTTCAAGGGACACATTCCTCTTTCTCCCGTTTTTAAGGCATGTTCAAGCTTGACCTTATCATCACTTCAGGTTATATTTAGTTAGCTATTTCGAGGTCTTATGGCTGAGAATCTGTTTAGTAGTAAAAGTCATATTGTTTTTCACAGTAGTGATCATACTCCTTCAAAACTTCACAGCTCCCCTGGTTTTTTTTTTGTTTGTTGTGTGGTTAAACTTGATTTCTGCCTCGTGTGCCCTCTTGGCTGCAGGTGGGGACTTTGAGATTCCTCACAGGCTGTAGTCACATGATGGCTCACAGCTTCTAAGAGATGGGATACAAGAGCGTGTAGTGCTTTCAGTTTCATTTCTCCCTGATACATGGGTGTGATAGTTGATCTCTAGGCACTGGACCACATGTAGACACAGGAAGAGGTATTTAGCTGTTAAAAAAGCAAGCATTGCCTTCACAACTGTGCTTTTGTTCTTCTAAGGGAAAAGCAGCTGAGGCAAATGCAGTTGCAGAGTGAGTATTGACCACCCTAAGTCAAAGGAGTTCCTCTCCTTGTCTTTTACCTTCATTTTCCATTACTAGTGTGCCAGCCTTTTGGATTTTTACGGTATTGCCGTAGGATAGAGGTTGGGTAAGTCACTGTGAACTTGTGCAGCACTGTTGAAAACACTTCCTCAGTCCCAATGCTGTCCTTATGTGTATTTTGTCTGATTTGAGTGGTGTGTGCTTTTCCTAATACAAAGTTCTCCTATTGAAGTTGTTCAGGGGAAACTGTTATGCATTTTAATAGGAGCAGACTGCAACTGCTTCTCTGCCTTTGAAGTTATTCCATCAGAAATAGAGGGAGGCTAAAATTAGGCATGCTGTGTTTTCTTGTGTGCCATTTCATCCCTCCTCTGCTGTCACAGAACAAGGCTTTTCATAGTGAGCTTGGTACTGTAGTGGCAACAGAGGCACTGTGAGGTAAAGGAGCAGGACAGCAAAGCAAAGTGCAGAGGAAGTGGCATTTCAGCAAGGATGCAGCCCTTGCCTTAAGGACATGGGGTATTTGGAAACAAGTGATGGCTTGAATGTTCCTCTAAATTATATTTTGCAGTTCACAGTAACCTTTTGCTAAAAAGCTCTACTTGTGTATGGGGAAGAAGTGTGACTTTTCAAGATTAGAGCTGAGGTCCCACCTTTAAGTTTGCAGAGATTTCCTAGTCTGACTGGGGAACTGTGGGAGAGGCTACCCAGGTAAAGGTGGGATGAGTTAGAGCAACTGAAGGCTGTTTCTGCCTTACATTAATTAGCAGCTGGCACATCCCTAGAAATCTGAATGAAAAAGGAGAGGGGCAGGGAAAATGCCTTGTAATTCCTCTCTTCTGAACTTTCTGCAACCAGTTGGCAGATGCAGCAGCCATAAGGTCAGTGCCATCTGCCAAGCCTGGAAGTGGAAGTTTCAGTGGTGCAACTGGATTAAGTGGGTACCTTGTTCCAGCCTGTGGGGCTCTCCCAGCATTGGGTTCTGTGCTCACTCATGGTGTTAATGCTGTTTGAGGACCTTCACATTGCTCAGCTGCACTACAGCCAAACAAGGTCATTACTTGTAATGTTATTTTTTTTGTATTGTGTGTTTTGTTTCATAAACTGAAAACAGAAGAATATAAATAATGCTTTGGGTGATATTTTTTAAAATACCTTAAAGGGGAACAGGATTGAGGGACTGCAATATAAAGTGACAAACAAGCTGGTGAAAATGAATTTTTGTAGTCCAGAACTCATGTCATGGAAGGCATTGACCACTAACTGGGTGAACATCTAATCACTACTGGTGTGATTGGGATGGAAATTGTCATTAAGAGGTCACTGGAAGCTGCCTGAGATCTCTTATTCTTTATGTTCAAAGTTCATATATTATTAAAATCTGTAATGAGCTTAGTCAAGTACTTTATCCTTTTAATTATCAATAGGGTTAGTGTCCCTTAGGCCTACCTCAGGCTCAGCTCCCTATAGCAGAACCTTCTGAGCTCTTAGCCTGTTTCCTACATTTTTGGCATTAGTGTCATTAAGTCATGGGGTTTTTTTTCTAAGATAAGGTATTTTTCATAAAGTAGAGCAATAGAGAGATTGCTGATCCTCTGGGTGCAGTGTGCCCTGCTTGTTGGAGCAGGAATTCTGTCGGGACTTCTGCTGAGATGTGGCAGGCATCATTCCTGCTGTTGTAAAGCAGTCTCTCCCTATGAAAGCACGGTGCAAACCCAGTGGTGTGAGAATTAAACATCTTGCTGTAAGATTCCAGCCCTCCATCTAAGAAGGTAGTAAAGCATTTGTACAAGTACTTGTAAAGATGGTAGAACTGTTGTGGCTTGAATTGTAAACTTACTGTGTGTATACATAAAAGTTTCAGAAGCAAATCTACAGATCAGATGTTAAGTCTGAATTTGTATCAGCTGCATTAAGACAGTAATTATAATAAAATCTTAGCATAATTTCTCCTGTGAGTGAGGGAGGGCTTTTTCCTTTGTTCACATTGTTCTGTGGTGGGTTTTGTTCGTATTTTGTTTTTTAATCTCTCATAAACACCAGCAGTTAGTCAAGGTTAGAGAAAGTGTTCCATTGCCTAAGACCTAGCATAGACATCTAAGGCAAAAGTGGATTCTTTATCAGTTGTTTTTATATATTTCATGTTCTACTTTAAGATTCTGTGTTGGAAAGAAGTGGGGTTTTAATGCCAAATTGGTAACATTCGCTGACTTTCTCTGCAGTGGAGGCTGTTGCTTCCTGATGGAATCATTTGCATTTGGTTTTGCCCAGTATTCTGCCAGTGCAGCCCATGCTGCAGGGTCTCCTGCAGTGTACAATTTAATCTCTTGCTTTCATTTCACTGAAGTATTTGTGTTTCAGCAGGAGTAGCTGGGTGAAAGTTAGTGCCTGCATTATGCTGGAGATCTGCTTAAGTGATCTAACAGCTCCTCCTGGCAAAATCTGTAAAGTTATAATAGCAGAAGTAGAGAGAGGAAGGGGATCAAAGGTGGGTGGTAATGCAGGATTCATATGAAGGGAAGCTCTATGTATTCTGTCTGTAGAGCAGAAGCTGAAGCAGCCCTGCAATGAAAGTAAGATTAGAAAATGCGAGAAAAATAGAGAAGGTTGGTGTTCCAGGACTGGATATTGTTCTCTCTGATAAAAGAGTGGAGAACCTGCCCCGCAGCTGAGGCAAGGAGAATTTCTTGTAGAGTTCTGGGGTGGTGTCCTGGGTATCAGGGAGAAGCAAATTCTAGAGGATTTATAGCGACTTGCCTCAGTTGTGAGGAAGGTCTTCAGAACACTTTATAAAGTGAAGACACGTGCTGAAACCTTCACTTGCAAGAACCAGGGATTACTTCTCTCTAGCAGAAGTCATTGCCTTCTCATGAGACTGATACATTCAGTCTGCAGTCAAATGGCCTTTGTGGCTTTTTTGTTTATTTACTGTCACACATCCCTCTTCTTTCCTAACCTTCTTACAGATCCAGCAGTGGGTATTTGAGAAGAGGAGCTGGCGATAGTCATTCACAGATGCATTAATCCCATTGCAGTCTCTGAATCATTTGATTATCTTTTCTCAAAAATCTCAGTGTCTCTAACAGCCTAACCAGAGCTGAGCATGCTGCTGCGGATGAGCCTGCTGTATTTATCCGATGTGCTGGAATAATTTCCTCTAATTTCATATTTAAGAATTCTCAAGCTTAGTTTGCAGGATCGCATTTCTTCTGTTAAGCATAGTAGCAGAGTACTTGAGATTTCTCCCCAACATTATTTCTGACCCTATGTGTGACCAGTAGGGATTTCTTTCCTTGTTTACTGGGGTTCTTTTGTCCAGTCACACATTACCACCAGAGTTTTTTTCCGCCTTGTTTTTAACGTTGTTCATTCCTACTCTTTCTACTGTATTCAATATGTTCTTCCCTTCTTTCTTGTTCTTTTTGCTTTCTTTATGGTGCATTAAGTGATTATTTCTTTCATCCTGTGCCCAGAAAAAAGATAAAATTTGTGTTTCAAAGATTATGCCCAAAGCTACTTAAAAAAAGATTTGCTGATTCAGACATTCAAAAAATGCCAGAGAAAGGCCAGCTTTAGTTTCCTGTACTCAGATTTTCATGAGCTCTTATCTTGCTGCCTGTCTGCATGTCTCTGCTGGGACAGGCATAGCTGTGTCACTTGAAGTCAAGGCCTGTCTAGATGCCAGTGATTCTGAAAATTGGCCAGTGTACCATGTCAGAGTTGCATACCACCTCCTGCACTGATCTCTAGTCATATTCTTCACATGTAAATTGATACACCAACTCTCAATACAGTTTATTTGATACATAAAATTTCTGTGTCCATTCAAGCACTAATCCAGCCAATTGTTTGAACACAAAAGACCTAATTGTTTGCTTTAGCTTCCCTGCTGCTTTACTAAAACAGTGACCCTTTCACTTATATTTACATGATCTTTCCTTTTTGCTTAAATTTTTCTTGAACTTTCACTAGACATTTACTTTAAAAACCCTCCCTGTACCATTTGGATGTAGAATGAGCTACAAAGCAAAGAGGATTTTAAAAGGATTCATTTAGATACATA
The DNA here is from genome assembly GCA_013397175.1 of Platysteira castanea. NCBI lineage: Eukaryota > Metazoa > Chordata > Aves > Passeriformes > Platysteira > Platysteira castanea. The sequence continues at coordinate 1,772,460 of VYXC01004873.1, forward strand.
GTGTTGCCTGCTTGCTTCTTAGCTGGTTTGCTGGGCTTTGTGGTTTGTAAGAGCTGTTGTGGGGGAGTTTTGAATTGCTTTCTCTTCTCTTTTAATTTCTTGTTCGCATTCACAACAGGCTGCCTGTTTTAGTAGTCTTCTATGTTTCTCCCCAGTGGACTATATTTCCTGTTTTCTTTGTGAACATCACCATATGTAATTGTTTTACCATTCTTGCTTTCTTCCTGAATGATTTGGGAACTATTTTGGAGCCTTTATCCAGATATACATCCCTCTCTCAAGTGTATGAGCTCTCTTATGTTCCCAGGTTCATTCTGAACAAGACTGTTTTGAAATCCACATATGCACTTTCACATGCTTTGTTCTTTCTTGCCTGCCTTTCTGTTGCCTTTCTTTGTGGAGGCTTGACAGCACTATTGTAGTGTCTGTGCCGATGCCACAGCTGTTTGGAACACATAGGTATCTGAGGGAAGTGGCTTTATGATGTCACTTCAGTTATTCTTAAACTGGTAGTCCTGATTATTGATGAAGACCACATCTAAATATATTTGTGGGTTTGCTTGTGTATTGGTTTTTATCTTTTGGTTTGGGTTTGCTGGTTATGAGTTTTTTTCTTTTTTTTTTCCAGATTCTGCATCCAACTTAGTGTTTCATAAAGTAAATCACTGAATAAATTTGTGACTTCTGTCATCAGGGCCTTAAATGCCTGAGGTGCTTCCTGTTTCATATTCACAAGGCTGAAGTTGCACATAATTAAAATCCTGTCATTTCAGCATGAATTATTTTATTGAATTATATTTTATTCACATGCCTTTTCTCCTTCAAGGTTCTCTGGTATGCATCAAACACTTGCACGTTAGTCCTACAGTCTGCTGTAGCAGCTTAACTTGGATTAATTTCTTATGCTTGTTAGTTTGTGAAACAGCTCTGGTTTTGAGTTTTAGTTTCTGTGTTTTCCATGCTTCACTTTCTCCTCTTCTGTTTTTGTTTTTCCCCCTAGAAATTGTCTAGAAAAATTGTATTTTCAGTAGATATTTGAATGTCTAACCCTAAACGCAGATAAAAATTCCTAAAAAGCATACACTGTATGTGTTAGGGGATTAAATGTAGCATGGTTATTATAATTTACTTTAATAGCTTTCTGTTATTCACATCCTATTATTCTCAATACCATGTTCCGTCCTAATATTTGTAATGGTGATTTCTACCAAGCAAAACCAAATAAACATAGAAGAAAAGTCACTTTGGAAATGAAGAAGTACTGTCCTTGGTCAGAGAGCACTGGTGAGAGATAGGGATTTGTTTTGTTTTGTCTTCCCAGGAAAGAGCAGACTGCTGCATGGAGTTTCTTCCGGCACTGTGCAAGCTACTGTGCAGTTAAGATTATCCTGGGATGGTTCTGCTGGAATTCTTAAACCGTGCACTGTAGAACTGTGTGTGGGCATCCTTAGGCAGTTTTTAAAATAAAAGGTACCAAAGTAAGTCCCCATGTGGCATAAGGCATAAATACTTCAGAGGGGTCAGAAAGCACATGTAAGTATATGACATGGTGGCACAATAATCCTGGTCCTTAAACTACTGTTTCAATTTTGCACATCCTCCTCATGCTTAGTTCTCAGATGTAATGAGAACAATTGTCTTATTTGCTTGCTACACAACTTCATGTTTTCCTGGGTGTGACTGTTTAACCAGATCACAGAGAGTGGTTTAACAGTGCATCGTGCTCTAACTCTTCGGTGTATTTGCAATGAGGGTAAGGTACAGATACCTAACATATATATCACCCCTAAAAAGGACTTGTGTCCATACAGAAATGTTAATGTATGTCTGCCCTATAAGCCAGCCATGGTAACTGGTCTTTCTAAACCACTGAGAAATGAAAAACCTGTTTTGCATGCAGCTGTCAGAGCAATTTATTATGTTCATTTACAGATGGAATGGTGTTGGGTGGAGGAGTTCTTGGCTATATCCAGGTTCACTTGCTGAGTCAATGAGACAATACGGTTCTCCAGTGTTAGGCTAATACAGTTTCTGTGGGGTCAGAGCCTACCTGCCGGTATTTGTGCTTTTAAAGCTTGCATTTTGTTTGTTTGAGGCCCAAGGGTTCTATTTCCAAAAGCCTCAGTACCTAATTTTGCAGTGACTTCAGCAGTGCAACTGCCTAATACCATTCACTGAAGTCAGCTCATGTAAAACATGACTCAAAACTTGTTCAGTCTTATAAATGACTCTTCGATTTCAGTGTGCTTCAGAATAGGCTGCAGTTCACTGATGCACCTGGGCACTCAACAAGGTAAGGTGCTGCTGAGTGTACTAACCCCAGTCCTACCAAATATTCCATAGAAGTACCATGGATTACAGAGTTTCACTCTTGCTTTTTAAGTTCTGTGGATTTCTAGGAATTTGTTGGTTGTTTAGGGTTCGGCTTTTTATTAGTTTGGGGTTTCTGGATCAAAATTATGACCACAGCACCTGTCAAATTGCATAGTTTGTAATTCCAGTTTTAGATTCCTTTTATAAATCTGAGCCTCAGTTTCCCAGTTTGGTAAGCTTTCTAAGTACTGCTAGGAACATGTTTTTGAGCCTTGCTGTCCGTGTGACTTTTGTCTCAGAGCAGGAGCAATGATTTTCCTCTTTTTGCTGAGTGCAGTCCAAACCCCAGCTTTGCATGAAACCTGGCCTGTTCTACCCTATCATGGTCTTGGAGCAGTAAAATAGTCTCTCTGGTGTTCTGGGGGGAACAGCCTGGAGCAGAGCTGTATGTACAGCACAGAGCAGCTGTATCCTGCTTTCCTCAGAGCAGCAGAGCTCTCTGAGCCAGCCCTCTCCCTGAACCAAGTTGTTCAGTGTTTATATTTCAAACACTACCCTGACCTACACACTAGACTAAAACTTCCTGTTCTAATATTGATTTAAGGCTTAAGTATCAGTGGGTATTTTTTTTAATTTAACATTATCATTCTCTTTCTTATTTAACAGTTCCCTGGGATATGCAGAAGGCCATAGTCAGGCCTTCCTAGCAGCCAGACTGAGGGGAAGGAAAAAGCACATGAAGGACATTTATGAAAAGAGGCAGAGCTTGAATTGCCATGCAACACACAGAGTATTTTGGTTCAGCAATCAAATTGTGTACTGTACTGTTTGCCAAAAAAGAAGAAACACAGCACTCATTCTTTTGAAAGCTCTCTCTGACAGGAATTTGTTAGCTTACTTTAAGTTTCATATTATTTATAAGCTCTGACCCAGACTTCTCATTAACTGTTCCCAAAGCACTAGAAAAGGAAAGTAGAAGTACTTCCTTCTTCATGTATCTGGTTAACAGCTGTGCCTCTTAGAGGAAGGAGAAAATAGCCAGTAGTGATAAAAACTCACCCTGCTCGCCCTCATAGGGAGCACTGCTGCAGTGTGTGCTGCCTCTCCCCAGGATCCTCACGTAGCAGCACTCACTACAGGCTCTCAAGTGCAGCTTGCTGAAAACAGTTTTATTTTTGTGGGCAAAGAAAGGTTTACTCATCTTCCTTCCCCCGCCTTTGGCTACCTGTTCCCTCTATTACTTCTTTGGTGTTTTAATTTTTAAAAAACTCTGCTAGGCTGGACTTCCAGAGAAGTACAAATGCTCAGAGATTATGGGGTTCTTTGCTCAGATATTGCCCTGGCTCAGCAGTTGTGGGAGTGTGAGAAACCACTTTTATTGCATCTCTGCATGTGATCAGCCTTGCAATACTGGGTTGCCTTCTTTCAGCAGCAGTTCTCCCTTGTGGAGCCTGGTCTCTGCAGCTGAACCAGTGCTTGGGCAGCCTCCTGTCCCCAGATGAGTCTTGTTACATCAGACCATCACCCTCATAGTTGCTGGCATCCTGGACTTACATACTCATCTTCTCCCTTAGTTTTTTGTGGTTGTTCTGATCCAGTATACCTGAATATAAAGTCAAAAAATTACAGCAGTGGCTTAATATTTGTTAAATGAACTAAACTCTGAGTTCTGACTACTTTTGGTTTGTTTTATTCTGTCTTTCTGATTTTATATGCTTGTTAAAGGCACATTTTTGGAAGCTTTTCTCTGTGATATTGAACAAGGAGTGTATCTTCCAGTGCCACCAGGACTGTCCCCAGTTCATAGGCTTGTAGGAAATCAGGGTTTAGGATCCATGTGAGGCATGATGATAATCACAGGAGTTGATAACAGGGCTTACTTGAGTTTGCAGATGGGGACAATACACAAGCTTGAGCCAGCTGACCAGCCCTGCCTGTGGAAACCAAAAAATATCCTTAGATCTTTTCATCTGTTCATTGGCATCTGAGATTCTCTTTTCCTAAGTGGCACGTCCTTCAAAGAGGTGGTGACATTCTTGCCCAACCTGTACTTTGTAAGTCAAAACCATCTAAACGTAATTCTACAGGTTGCTGTCTCCTGAGGCTTAAGCTTTTCCACCTTCTCTGTTTTACAGTACTGAAAGTAGTTTATCCTGTGTGCTTTTTTTCAGTCTTAGGAAGGGAAAGTATTTCTAATCCTTCCAACTCAGGAGAATTTTAATGCATTGGGAACACTGACGGTCTCTCAGTATTCCCCTTCAATGTATATTTTACATATATAAATATATTAAACTATCAACAAAACTCCCCGCTGTTAAAACTGCATCTTCCATAAGGCAAGGCCAGAATTCATAATAGTCCCTTGAGTGCAAGATCAGCACCCAACCATTACTTTTTATGTTAGGAAGAAAGGAGTGTAGAAGGGTGTTCTTAGATGGCAAACTGTTCCTCAGAATGTTTGATGTGTGTTCAAATGAAAAAAAGGATGCCTTTGTATTTAACTTAACCCAGTTAGTATTCCCCTGTCTAGAGTATTACACTTTTTATGACAATTAGGGAATTTATTTCTCACTAGACAAAGAAGTAGCTACACAGTGAAACTGGACCACTTTTTTTCAACGAACAGGAAATCCTCATGACCGGTTTAGTTCCTGCCCTAGAATATAATCTGTGTGCTTTACCTCTCCTCACATGTGTATATATATGCTTGCATACATCTGTGGAAGCTTGGAGGAATTAACCAGTAATCTAGGGAATTTTTAAGAATAAATTCCTAGCCCTCAGCCAGTCTGTTACCTGGAATTTGTTAGCACTTCTAGAGTTTTGACTGAAAGACCCAGGCTCCAAACTAAAACCTGTCTATTTTGAATAGCTTGAGGTAACAGGGATCAAATTGTTAGGCATGTTACTACTGGTTAACATGACTGTTAGAAGATCTGGAAGGGGATTATCTTGATGACCGTAACACTGTGCTCCTGGTGGCCTGAGTGAGTAAACATCCCTGTGTGGAGCTCCAAGTGCCACTCTTACAGCTGAACTTTCAGTTGGTGTCTCTCTTCAAAAGCTACCTTACTGTCTTTATTTCCTTAAGAAATAAAACCTCTTATTTTCTGCAAGGCAGCCACAGGGGGTTTTATGGACATTAATTACCTGGACATTATGCATTTAAAGTGCTTTGGGAAGGATGTTGCAGAGAAACAGTGGATGGAAGTGTTGGTTTGAAGCTATCAGTTGCAGTCCTAGGTTTTGAGATGTGAAGATTCAAGCTATGCAAGACACAGACTCTCTTCTGACCTCTCTACCAGCTGGGCTTGTCTAGCTTGTAATAAAGGGGGACAGAACAGCCATGGTGTATCTCTGCTCCCTGAGGTGATTGTATTTCCTTCACATGATGAAGCAGCAGAGGAAAGGAACGGAGCAACAGGGGTTCAGAGAAACTGGCTTGTGCTAGGGAACCTTTCCTGGAAACATAATGAAGCACAGGATGTGATAAGCATAGCTCATAGAAGAGGAAATTGCTTCAGAATACTGCAAGAAACAGTGCAGCATCACTTGAGGCAGACAGCTCCCTGCAATTAGAATGCATTGGCTCAGGCTGAAGAAGAAAGACATTTTTGAAAGATGGTTTTAAGAAGTTTTTATTGTTTGTGTATGGAAAGCATATGTGTTTCCTTAGCAGTTGCATTTTGCGAGTCTGCATGCACTAGCTAGAATTGACTGTTCATGAAGAGTGTGAAATGCTCCCTGGTGGTAGCATTTATCCACTCCCTGTTTTCTTCCAGGGAGATAATTGCCTTTCTAGTAAACATTGTTCCTGGAGCTGGAAGTATCAAGGGAAAGGAGTTGTGGGTGGGTGCTTGGATATTGCCTGAATATGCAAAATACCTTTGTGCCACAAGGAAAAAGGGAAGCCTTACTGAGGGGCCAGGAAGAGCTCTGTCATGGTTTAACCAAGTCAAGCACTCACAAGGGTGAGAACAATATCACAATGTTAAATGTCTCTAAAATGACAAGACCTGGCAGTAAGACATCGATCTCACAATCCTTCTCAATGCCAGGATTAACGGCACAGGATGATGATGTAAAGCTGAAGGTTGTCCTTCTGCCAAGCTTTTTGCCTAATGCATTTGATGTTCTCAGTCCAAGCTCCTGCTATGAATATCGTACAGTCACCCATCACTTAAAAGACTGAAGAACATGAATGGCTCTAGTTACAGATGTGAACAGTGGTGCTGATATATATGCCCAGTACCAAGTTGTTTTGTTCATTTACTTGCATTATAAGGGCAATGAAGTTAATATCCTTAGTAAAACATTAATTTGAGTCAGACAGAAGTCTCCAATACAGTCTTTGACTTGGAATTTCAAAAATATTGAACTCTGGATGAGTGGATGTGCACATGACACTTTCATTATTTTGCATTAAAATTCAGGTGGTTTTAATTTAGACCAAAATAATCTTTGTTGTACCTTAGAGACAACTTTGGCCTTGTATATTTATGAAATTAGATGGTAGTTAATTCATGCTGATTCTAGGAAGAAGTAGGCAAGCACTGAGGTAGTTTAAGCAAAACCAGGCAACATGGTTTGCTCTTTTCATAACCACCATCTTTTTCCATCACAATGAAAGTCATTTTATGAACCTCTGACATTTGATGATTATTATGTCAAAATTCCTGTGGGGTAAGTAAAGCAGACAACTTTTTTTAGTGCTTTATTACTTCTCAGCTTATATTGAATATGGAAAAGTGTAACTCAGATAATATTTTAAAGTTTAACTCTTTGTGTGCTTAGCTCTGCTTCCATTATACAAAGTTGCAGATACCCAGAAAACAGAAACACTATGATCTGCATTATCAAGTGACATGTCACAGATGACAAATAGTTGTTAGGAGTCTTGTTACCATGATCAAATGGTTTTGTACATGAACAATGTTGATAATATATTTATAGAAAGCATATTTAATTTAGAGAATTCATAAGCAAAAACCCCCTTCTGCATGTTTTTCAGTTTTGTTCCAAGTGACGTATCATAGCTGTAGACATTACAAAAGTGTTTTTAAATTAGTATAAGCGAGTACTCCTTTTCTTACAAAATTTGATGAGGATAATCTTACTTTGTTCTTGGCAAGTTTTGTAATCACTAAAGTTGATAGGAATTATTTCACCCTTCTGTGAATAATATGCTGAACAGTTACACAAAGCAATGCAACTGTTTAGAAAAGGAAATGCTGTGTAATCATAGAAATCATAGGCAAGATTTAAGTTGGCAGACAGCTCTTGATGCAGGTTGAATGTTGCAAGGTCACTATGTCCTTCCTGCCTATTATTTGCTGAAAGAAGAATTCCTGGAATTCTTGATTATGACCACAAACACAAGCTTCTTATCTGAAAGCCACCGTGTCTGATGCCCTTAACATTATGTTTTAGGATTAGATCTTGATGAAAAGTGAGAAAAACCTGAAGACTCATCTTAATATAAAAGATTTTATGCAGATTTATTTCTCTGACTGTTGGTCCAATAGATTTCAAAATGTCTCTTTAGCTAAAATGTATTTTCGTGTAATAATGTATTCTATATAAAATTTTTAAATGCAAACACTAGGGAGAAAAGTAGACAGCCAAGTGTGCCTTCCTTTTCTCTGGGTTTATGTGTGGAAGAAATACATCTGTGGCTCTGTATTCATATAACCTGAGACCAGTGCATGAATGATTCTTAGGAATCCCCTCTGGAGTGGCATGTGTTACACACCGGTCCTGCCATATTCTCAAAGCCTCACAAGCATAGGAAATAAAATGTACTTCCAGCACTCTTAGGATTATGGTTTCCATCACAAGCCAGGGAGCAGTTCCAGAGGCAGGCTCTGAGAGCAGGCTCAAGTGTTGCCAACAAGTTTGGAACACATGGTGCCTCTTTAGAATCCCTTCTCGGAGAAGAAGGATACTTAAAATAGACTTCTTTTCTGTAACACCATATGAAAGCTATTATCAATCAAAACCTTTCCAAACTATTGTTTAACTTTCTATAAAGGGAATCTTCTCAAGCAAGAGGGAGCCCCCACCTTATGAAATGCAGAGGAAATGTGCTCAAAACAAAGGAGTCCTCCATTTTAAAACCCAGAGAAAGGTTTAGAGGTACAAGGAGAAAAAGGTTTTTATGGCTGTGTTTATGTATTTTATATCTCTAGCAATGAGCCTCTTTGATCTAAAAGTGTAAAATCACACAATGCCATTCTGAATAAGAGGGTTCTCTTGTTCTGGTTATATTTTTAGCTGTGTTTTATAAGAAGGTAGACAGTGGCTCACTGAAAGCATAGTTAACCCTAGTAACTTAATATCACCAAAATCTGTTTGTTAAGCACAAAGCAAACTCTACCTTTGCCTACTCAATATGAAAGCAGCCAGTTTATGAAGCACCAGCTCTCTCACCTTACACTGTGTGTCTGTGTGGTGTGAGCAGCACAGAGCAAGTGGGTTGTGCTGGGCTGTGGGCAGTAGCCCATGGCCCCCACACAGAGCCCGAAGGGCAGTTCTGGGCATGGGACAGAGCTTTGGGACCTTCTAAGGGATTTTCAACCCTCTATAACTATTGCTGCAGCACTTTATTTTTTTCTTCATGGTTGTGGCAACAGTGTTTATTTCTGTCTTGCAGGTTGGCTGTGGGGGAAGCAATTTTAAAGGCATCAGGTAGATTAGAACAGTTTCTCGAACTGAGTTGCGTAACCATCGCTTATCTCTTCTTGACAAAACTTGCAGTGCAAACATGATATTACCTCCTCAGGGAAATCGTAGCTGAGTTGCAGGTTTAGACTTTGGAAAAAAACACGAGTGTTTTGAACCATCATTTCTTCTTTCTGCTTTCAGTCCTGGCTCTTTTGGAGGTACATAAATCCCTAGTACATTAACTTAGTGTCTTTTAAAGCTGTGTTGCTACAAACACAAAACATGTCCTTAGGTGAGCTGCTGTCCCAGAACAGGGCAGAGCTCCCACGAGCTAAGTCTTCTGAAGTTACCAGGGGCAGTCTGGTGAGGCCACTTCCTGAAGGGGTGTTCTGATCACTTCTATGAGGTTTCTAGGACGAGGTTTCTAGGGTAAATGCTAGGATATGAGTGTATATTCCTTCTGACATGCAGTTGTTCTTCAATATGATCTCTGTCCCTGTTATATACAGTGAAAATCAATAAAAAACAATAGACAGGCTTTCTCTGCACCAAGTAGGTGCTCAGACCCTCAGACTCTACATTGCTGAACCATGCTGGAAAACAGAATGTGGTTGTCTGCCACCTGTTTGGGACAGAAACATGTATCAATACTCAGTTCAGCTTTTAGCTGTGAGACCAGAAATTGGTGTTACACAGTACAGGTGACTGAAGCTGATATTTGCTAGCAAATATTTCACATGTGCTCAAACAGGGTAGGATCTTGAAATCTGTTTTGGTTTTTTTTTTTTTCACTTAAGTACGAAACTGAGCTAGGTTCTCTCGGAAGTCTCGGAAGATACCTGAACAACTTTGCATGTCCAAGCCCCTGATCTTTGGATAGGGCAGAAGAGACTTGTGCTTCTGTATTCTGTGATCCTAGGCTTGGCCTTCAAGAGATGTCATGATGTCATCTGGGACTTCAGAGTTTAGCTCCTGTGAAGTGGCTTTTTTTTTTTTTTAAGGTGTTATATTGAGAATTGATGTGGCAGTTTTCAGCACTTTGATGTACAGAGTGGAGCTGTTAGTCTTATTAGTTCAGTTTTGTAAATACTGCATTAGCTTCCAAAAGCCCCATATAACTACTCAGGATGTACTTTCTAAAACTGCTCAGCAAGCAATGCGTTTGAGACTGCTCTGATTTATGAAGTAATCTGTGCATATCAGCTAGGTCAGTTCTTTCAGTTCTTGATAGATGGCTGCTGAGATTAGTTATATGTGCCTAATGATCATCCAGGAAATACGCCTAATCCAGGAAGAGGGCAAGAGGTGTGAGAGGCTCTGTGCCAAAGAGCTTCTGGCTAAATTCTGCCATACTTCCAATGTAATGTCCTGTAACACACTAAAAACTGCATACACTGCAGTTGGGAACAGCATTTTAAAATAAAATTGAGGTTTTCAGGTTCACATTAATGATTGACTGATTTAATCATGACTGCGTAATAGTGAGTTGAGAACTGAACCCCTTAAATGAATAACATGTCATTACTTTTGGAAATAGTGAATAACCAAAATAACAAATCTGGCCAGTGGAGAGCATTTACTTCCAGAAAGCTAAAATGGGAAAATAATTTGAAGTGAGGAAGTTCTTTAATGCATTCCTTTGAACAGCAGCCCAGTTAAAAAAATTGGATCAGATTCTCAAATCAAAATGTTGCATTTTTCCACAGTGCTGGATCTCTGCAAAGAAAAGCAGTGACAGCTTGGGAGTACCTGTTTTCTCTCAAACTTTGCTAGTCTTTTGAAAACTCCGGGGCATGCTTCATTTTAGGGCAGATTTTTTGAGTCCCTGCAGGATTTCACTAAATTAGTAATACTCCCTACAGGGAATTTTCCCTTTCTGATCTCTGTTATAAGCAGTTAAATAAAACAGGGGTGAGTAATGGGAGCTCAAGACTGATGGTAGAGCACATTATGGAGATGGGCTAGCAAGGGGAAAGTACAGACGTTTGGGATGTGGTTCTGGCCATCCCGTTTGTAGTGTCTGTGCTCTGACCACTGGTGCAGGTTAGCCCGGCTGGCCAGCGTGGTTGTGGCAGCTGCAGGGAGCGCGGCCGGCTCGTCCTGCTGGAGAGCGCTGTGCGGGCATCTCCCAGTCTCTGTGACAGAACTGTGCAGAGAGCAGCTGTGGCATAACCTGTGCTAAGTGAGTTGCCAGATGTGCTCCCAGAATTAATCTTCTTCCTCCCAGAGACATCCAGGACGCTGAGGGGATAGCTTAGACTACTGGCCTGGAGCTGGAAGTTGTCACCTGGATAATCACATTTAGCCTCTGGCACCGGCTAAGGTTACATCTTGTAACCTTATTTATTAAACTAGTTGAGACAGGGGAGTGGGTTTTGTGTGGGGTTTTTTTTGACTTTTTTTTCCAATGGTACTAGGAGGAGGTTGCTGCAGGTCTTTAGCAGTTGCCTATCTCGAGCATAAATATTGCTTAGGTGATACCTTCACATCACCTTTTTTCCACTGCATACTGCACCTTGACCCCACAGTACAAGAATGAGTCTGTCTTCTTGAGGTACACTTGTGCACCTCTGTGGAAACACAGATGTTTGTGGGTCACAGATGGTATGAATAGGTTGAGTATAATTGGGACACTTGTTTGATGTGCAGAGAGTAATTAAAAAAATCAAGCTCCTGTCTTTGCCTTCCAACCCTATCCTCATTGGAGTTGCCAGACAAAAGTATGTACTTAACCGAACCTTGATAGTCTGCACAGCACATAAAAATAGACAAGGTGGGTAGCTGTAGTGGTGGAAATCATAGATTCTTACTAGCCAGCCAATTTTGGACAAAGCCAATATCCTGACTTCTGAATGGTCAGCATGGGTGGTTTCCCCCCCTGCCTCAAGCAGTTTTTTATACTGGACAAAATGATCATTATGTATAAGGATTATGTATTTTTCTTTAAGCTTTTATATATCTTTCTAAGATTTTTGAATGCTTATCATTAGTCTGTATATTTTTGAGCCCAGAAATAGACTTTTAAAAGCAGGAAGTAATTTGCTCGTTGAGCAACTGAAGTCTGCATTTTGCTGCAATACTCTCTACACCAGGCATAGCTGATAATGGTGGTCAATTTTTGCCATTTCAGTCACAATACCTTTTCCCCTCTCAACTAAGGTGTTTAGGATTCCTATCAAACCTGCAATTACACAGGAGTAAACAGAGTAAGAATTATTTTTATAGAGGTGTTGGATCTTAAGTCCTACAAAGATAAAATGGTTATAGATGTGTTTGTCTGTGTTCACTAATGTGTAAACTCTTTGTTTAGTTTATTGAGCATCTCTAGGTTTAGGATTGACTCATCCCTGTATTCAGTCACGTGGCCATATGCCCAAAACTGTTGTTTGGTAGAATAAGTAATTTGACAGTACTGCTCCAACATTCTGTGGCTTGTTCTGCCTACCTGTGCCTACAAGTATGTAAAAAGCCAGCTGTTTGCAAACTTGTGTCATGTGTCCTGTTTTAAGGACAGTGTCCCATTGATATGCCACTTCCACCCAGGACCACCTGTTTTTCTGCACGGATCATAGCTCCTCCCAGTAGTGATCTCAACTGGTATTCAAGTAGAAGAACAATTGTTTATGTGGCTTTTTCAGTCTTTAGGACAAATTGCTTGCTGTATTACTTGAAAAAAAAAATCGTGTTTGCCCCTTTTTTTAAAATGCTTCTCTCAAGACTGTTTCCAGACAATTTGCACCTTCTTCTATTCCTGCTTGTACCTGCAAAAGTCACAAGTAGCACCATAGGAAGCAATGATGTCATATGAGAATGTTAGGAAGAATGGGAGCAAGGTCTGCACTGCAATGTGTCATCTTGCCAAAGCAGCCTCTACGGGCATTGATTCCTCTCTGTATCTTTCACTCTGATCCTGTGAAGTGCTTTTGCTGCACTGGTTGCAAGTGAGATTATTTGAATGTGAATTTAGGTTGCGCAAGGCCCCTGCATATCAGAAATGTAAACTAAACTCCTGTGTGCCTAGTCCATCACCAACACAAAGTCAAATGGCTTGGGTTAATCCACCATGAAGGCACTTGAGCAGATGGTAGTAATACCCCATATATGGGCTGACATACTTTTATGGTTTCTGTAGCTGTTTGCTGTTTATTATTAATTAGTTTTTTAATTTGCAGAACGAGGAAGACACTAACTCAGGTCATGTATCCTTGCTCATCAGTGCAGATTCAACCTTCTTGATTGCAATTAATTTTGCTCTTTGTCTCTCAGCCATAAGATTTAGATCTTCTCTAAGGAGTGCAAAAAATATCCACCACTGGACATACATTCACACTCACTGTGGCAGTCAAATTATAGGAAAATGTGGCCATTAACGACATATGAGAGAGCAGACGAAACAGAAATGATGTCTTCTCTTTTTCAGTCCCTTGATAAAAGCATGAAGGCAGTACAATCCATCTGTCATTGTTGTCCTGGGACTTTATAGCCAGGCCTCCAGGGTGTAATTGCTGAAGATTTTGTGGCAAGAAGTCACAGCTATTTTTGCTCACATAATCCTCAGTGCAGTCAGGTTTTTTAACTGGCTTTTCCTCATCCCTGCTTCTACTACTGTAAATTAGAGCAGGCTTGAGGCTGGTTTGAAGGCACATTTACCACATGTCTGGCTGTGTTTGACTGGAACACTTGTCCTCTGGATTTGATGGGAAATGTTTTGAGCTAAAGAGAGTAGGCTGTGTAAATCCAGGTCTAGAAATATGTTGATAACTTTTGACTAAGTAGAAACTGTACAGAGATCACCTGACTTTTCTGAAGAGGTGTCACTAGTGAGGAGTCAGCTGATGGTCTCTATAGATGTGAGTGTCAAAAATACCAATAAAACTTGTAGAACTGCCAAATTTAAATTTTTCTTTCAAGTGCACACATTTTTCTGTGTTTCAAAGGAGGCCATTACTGGGTTTTTATATGCACTGAAAATTTAGAGTAATTTTTCTGCTTGTAAAAAAAAAATTATAGAGAATCTGACAGCCATAGCCAAGAAGTACATAATGCAAACTGCTTGTCCAAACACATTCCTTCTGACTTACACCACATCCTTTTAGTCCCTTAATAGACCTTGTATGAATGGATAAAGCAGATTAGAGAGTTGCCGACACCCTAAGCTATTTCAAAAAGACCTTAAACTACAATTCTACCACCAGGACTATTCACTGGAGTTGGCTGTAGTGAGAGTGTGAATGCAGATCCAACTTCGAACATTTTTCTCATTCCTTAGAGATCTGAAGTAAGAGTGAGAGTTTCTTAACTTCAAAGCCAGACAGACAAAAAGGACTCCCTTGGGTATGTTGAAATAATACTTACATTGAAGTGATTGATTTGAGATTGCTAGTAAGGCTAATTCTCGTGATTAAAATCAGCACCTGAGAAGGAGCCCTGTCCAGTGTGTGAGAGGGAATAAGCCCTTAGCTCAGGCTGCAGTCAGAAGTTTGGTCATGAGTAGACAAGATCTGTGCTGGGATCAGTCTCTGCCCAAAATGAGCTTTCCCTTGGGGAGTTATGATGAGGCCAGTAAGGCTGTGTGATAAGCAAACTCACTTCCTATCTGTCTGAATAGCTGTATTTCCCTGGGCTATGCCTCCACAACATAAATGTGGCAGGAGTAACTTTCTGTATAAAAAAAAGTGCAAAAAAAGTTCTGCTCAGGTCCTTAGAAGTACGTTTTGGGATTCTTCCTTTTCTCTTCGTTCCCACCCTTCCCCAAATTCGGCCTAAGCAATTTATCTTGCTCCTTTTCTGAATGCTTTCTCTTCATTCACTTTCAGATGTAACCATCAGATGGTCACAGAGCTGTGTGTGTTTATCATTGCAGCATTTGAAAATATGTAAATGACTTGCAGATGCTCTACTGGGCTGTAACCAAACTTGGCTGTGTCAGTTTTAACGTGCACATGACAAAACCACACTGGCTCTGAACAGGCCTCAGTGTAATAAGCTCTCTAGGCTCTCCTTCTGCATAAACACTTTTATGTCCTTATTAATTAGAAACAGGAGTCTATTTCTTTCAAAGTTCATGTGATAGCTATCATGCCAAAGAATGGGGTACATGCAATATCTGAATGGTTTTATGATAATACTGTCAGAGATCTGAAGATTATTTTTTGGGAAATACATGTTTATGAGTGTGTTTGTATATATATGTGTGTGTATATATATCTATAAAAGTTAAACAGGCATAAACAGTAAAGCTCCTGGAATATTTGATGTGGTATATTTGCAGTTAATGCATTTCAGTATATATTTCACATGGCATATCGTTGACCTTAAACTTTAGTGAATATTTTCGTGCCCTTATATCTTAATGTCTTTCAGCACAAACAGATCTTGAAGCTGCTTTATGAATTGGCAACAGCACTGTGACTTACTGAAATAAAAATACAAGAGCAATCTGGTAATAATTATATAAATCTCCACTCAAAAAGGCCTTTAGGTTGGCTGTAATTAGGAGTATATATCAGTAACTTCTATTTTATAGCACTGTTTCATAATATGGCAGTATTTGAACGTGAAGTATTTTAAATAGCTGTGGTCAATTTAACTCTGGACAAATGGGGAATAATTCCATTATTGATAATTTATTGATAGATAAACTGACACAAGCAAGTGAGGACATAGTTTGATTACAACAGTCCAATTACTTGAGTAATTTTTGTCAAGAAGTTCTTACCTGCTGTGCCAGTCAACAAATAATTTTCAGAATTTCTTTTGGCTGTAAATCACCACAAACTGTAACTTTCTGTGCACTGGTATCATGTAAGTTGCAGACTGGTGGTGGTACAGAAGCCAGGAAAGAGGATGGCCGGAAGGCAGATGGTAATGAAGAAAGCCCCCTCTGGCAGGAAAGGGTGTGTTTGCAAGTTGTAGTGATGATGGAGGTAATGAACAAGCAGAGATTTGGGGCCCTTAGTAGGCCTATCTCTTGGGCCTGTAATGTCATTGGAGAATAGTGGGAAATTCAGATAAATGTTGACAAAAATTCCCTAAGCTGACTGAAGAAGCCATAAATGTTGATGAATTGCACACTAGCTGATGCGGACCGCTTCATAAAGATGTGGCCTGGCTTAGCACATATCATCAAATCTGCTTCCCTTCAAAAACTCATCAGCATCTCTTTCAGTCCCTATCACTTTCTATCTCCAATTTAAATCAGTTTAAACTCCCCCAGAAGAACAGATTAATATTTTCTTGTTTAAATTTCTCTTCCCACCAGAATCCCACAAATCTTACTGCTTTTGTCCTGCTTTGTGTCAAAGGGGCAGTAACATTTATCTCAGGTGAGCTTTTCCATTTAGTTTTTTTAAATTACTTTGTGCCTTGAAAGGATTGTGTGAATTTTATTGGTCTTCAAAATTCAAACTATTTTGTTTTTTCAGTAACATTATTCCTGAATATTGTATTTTGCAGTTCACCTCTGTGCCTCTTCAGGAGGTTGTTAAAATGCCTGTTGCAAGTAGATGCTTGGGAGCTCCTTTCAGAATCTTGGTTTACTGCACTCTGCCCACCACTGATGTGAAGGGAATAATTCTGTGAGTTCTCTGCCTTTCTCTTGGCTGTAATCATGTACATGAAAAAGATATGTATAAAGACAGCAGGTTCTTTCCATGTTGCTGCTAGCAGGTTGTCTATCTTCCCCATCTTTTCCTCTCTCTTTAGAGAGAAGTACTCCAAGAATATTCTGGAAACCAGCACTGTGTTTTTGACTGTGTAATTAAGAAATGCCAGCTGTGTTATCACAACTCAGTTTAAGGTTTTCTTAGTCTGCATTGTGACATGTATGAGCTATAAATTCTTGAAAGTGAGCTATTTGAGAAGCTGTAAACCCGGATCAGAAGATTCTGAGTTCATTTTCTGCTCCTTCTGAAATTTTTCATGATCCTGGATGGAATAGTTTCATTTGTATGCCCCTCCTGCCTCCAGACAGTAAGGACTGACTGGTCTGCTTTTCCTGCAACACTTTCTGCACGTGTGTGCTTGAACCCTAGCACCAGAGCACTCAAATGTGAACATGGCTTTATTGATACTGAAGTGCTGGAGATAACTGTGTTGGTACAGCACCTAGCAGATGAGAAGCAGAGCATCATTTGGGACATCTAAGTAGTATGGTGATACAGATAACGGTGGTACATTTTACCATATAACAGAGACAACGTGCATACTCTGGCAGTGAAGTCTGTTTTAGATAATTAGCTGCATAGCAGATTGGGGAGAATTGCAATTAGCTATAATCACTAATGAAAAAGCATGACACTTTGACAAGGAAACAATTTACCAGATTAATCTGCATGATGGATGTTGATTGTGATTTCTAAAGGAAATAAAAAGGTCAATACTGATACTAGAGTTTGTATGGAATTAAGATAATTAGTTGAGGTATCTTTCTATTTTGAAAAAGTCTTTAATAGCAAGATAATATTAGTTCTGCAAAAACTATCTTATACTGAGGCTAAAATATGATTAGAGATATCAGTTCAAAAACTCATGATGGCTAGAAATCATTTAACAGGATCTTTATATATTGTACTGCTGTTGGGACATTGAACTGTAACTGCTGTAATCGGTAATTTTTTCATTTTTTAAAATATCAAGCTTTGTTTTCCCAGTCAGTTTCTATACTGTTGTTCCACTGTTATTTAAATAAACATCCATTCTGTGCAAGCTGCAAGAAGACTAAGCATTTCCTGAAGTTGCTGGTTAAAGCAAAAGAAAGACTGAATTTTTCCTTGGATTGATTCTGTTTGCCATTTGTTCCTGGCTCTAATGGAGAACTGGAGAGAGTGGCTCGTGTGTCTAATGCGGGATGGCAAAGAAAAGCCTGTGTGTCATTAAAGTTTTGGGGTTTTTTTAAATTCTCAGCTGAGCCAGAGTGTGAACAGCTATGTATCCATTCTCAGTCCTCTCCATCAAAGCACGGTCTTTTCAACAAAGCATCTGAGTCATGAGACAACCATACAGGAGTTAAATTTGCAAAGGAGTGTGCCATATGTGGCCATGTTGGATTCATCAGGTGTTTGGAGAAGGAAAGGTAGCAGGTGTTTGATTCAAATCTGTCCAGTGAAAACACATGACCACTCACATCGTTTCTCATGCTGGGATAAACTTGGATGAAAAAAGCCCATTTGTCCTCTTTAATGACATGCTTTACTCTGTGTCCAGTTTCATCTTGTTAATTATGTACAAAACGCAGATTCTGCAAAGGCAGAGTCTGCACTCAGTCAGGACCCACCAAGGCAGGCACCCTTTCCTCACAGGAAATTCTCCAGAGTGACTTCATAGGCCTGGGGTTGTGACTGGCATCTTCTGACTTAGAGGAGAATGGAGATTAGTGAGTACCAGGAGAAAGGGTAATATTTTTGCTTTTCAGCATCTTCTTTAAGCTCTACTCCTGACACTAGGAGAATGACAGTAAAGCACACATCCGCTCCATAAACTCTAGTTTGAGACCTGAAAGCCTTTTCCCAAGGTTATTTTATAACCCTGAAATTAAATTTAAAATGTTATGTTATTAAGACTATACAATGACAATCTCTCCCTTATGCTTTCCGATTTCTTGTTCCATCACAGCACCCTGAGCATTGCAGTCAGGTGAAGGCCATCAGGGCTCTGACATGTTTTCAGCCAAGCTTGAGATGCATCATCCCAGTCTGAGGGGGTACATGGCACTTTCAGCACTGGAAATGCACAGTATCAAGTGGAAATCCACAAAGTAACATTTACTCAGCCCTGTGTGAAATGCTCCTGTTTTCCTCTTGCTTGCAGAACTTTATTATTTCTGTAAAACACCCAGCCTCTGTTATAATTAGATGCCTTTATATGACCCCAGGGTTACACACTTCTGGAACGTGATTCCAGCTGTACTGACAGCGATATCTGCTGTCATGTTGGCAGCAAAATCCTCTGCTGGTGACACACCCACATCTCCGAGTGAGCAAAACCAACAGGTTTCATTACCACAGGCAGCAAAGAAAACACTTTCTTCTGTACTCAATGAAATTCCATAAAGGTGAAGGGCAAGGTTAAAGTGAAAACTGAGTTAAAACAAGAATTCAAGGGAGAAAGGAAGCTGGTGCCAAGAACGCTTTAATAACCTTTATCTGCTCCAGTGTTTGTACCAAAGTAACCTCTTAACTTCTTAAGCAAAATACTGTATTTGTTGTCTACCATTCAATCACTTCGGGGAAGCATTTAGTCCCCCATTTTATATGTGCTCTGATACTGTAATAGGATTTGTGTACCACTGACAAATCAATGTAGGAATAGTGTCTCATCCAGAAAAGCTTTGAACTTTTCCTTTAGAACAAAAAGAACAACTGAAGTAACAAATCTGGTTTCTATAGATTTCTGCTACATGATTTATGCAAATGTTGACTTTTTTATAGTTGCAAAATTTAAAAGAGTAGCATTCCAACTATATTCTCTGATGTCAAAAGCTGTTCCCTCAGCCAGATGCTGAAGATAATGTCTTCTATTTAGCTGCCTGTTTCCTCTTAACTCTGAACTGCCCATTCCTCTGTCAACTTTGTTAGAAATCTGCTAGTAAGTTTACAAGTCACACAGGATGTGAGCCTACATGCACAAAAAATTGCTCCCCCATTCTGACTGTCACAGTCCCATTTCCTTTGGGAACCAGCTGCATAACCCAAAACAGAACTCCTTGAGCTGCCAGGACGTGCTTTGTAGCCGAGGGCTAGACTTTGTCACACAGCATGCCAAATTGGTGCTCTCATTACCAGTCAGCAACAGACTCAGGTCAATCTTTTTTTGTTTGTCTGAAGTCTGGGCTGCAAGATGTGTGGTGCTGTAAAGAAAACACCTCAGTGTTTGTTGAAATAGGTCCATATCCTGTAACACAGACTCATTGAAAAACAGATCTCCAAGAGAAGTTTGGAGTCTGACAGGCCATCCTTCCCACCTCATGGTGGGCTGATACATGATTATATCCTGGTTTGTAGTCATTTGCCTCTCTTATTCTCAAGTAAAAACTTCATTATCTCTCCAGGTAAGATATTTTCAGAACTTTCTTACTGCTACCACGAGACTGTGCTAAGAATTAAGAGACTTTTGAAAGTTGTAAGCTCCTACTATCAGTTATATTCAAGTGAGAGTCTGTTGGTCCCAGCATCACAGAGGAAGATGTAAAGTATTAATTTATTAACTGTGTTTAATCTACTAATATACACCATTCTAGCAGGGCAAATATAGATTTCTTCCTTATACTGAGACCTGTGAAGTGTCATCCAATTCTTGTTCTGTACTCCTGATTCTGTACCTCTGAAGGGGGACAGACTCTGAACCCAAGCTTTTCTGCCCATGGAGGAGGTTATTCTTTTTCCTCTCATTTATCCCACTCATCCCTTTTTTCTTTTTCTTGGCTGTACCACTATCTTCACAGCTAGAGCTCTGTTGCTTTAACAAAACAAGTGGGCTAATGATTGAGGTATAACTGCACACTGCTTTAAGGACACCTTGATGTGAGCACAGTCACATATGAAAATGGCACATGAAAAATCTTGCTGGTTTCTCTCATAGATCAGGTTATTCTGCTTGCTCCACAAAAAATGCCTCAGCTATGACCTCAAACAGGAAAGCTGAAAGAGTAACAGGATCTGTTATAAACCTCCACTACAAACTCCACAAAAGTATCTAAGCCTTCAGGGTTGATCCCCATACTGGACATGCAAGTTCATAGAGGTGCAGCGCTCTGAATTTCCAGACCTGTTTCTTATAAAAATAACCTGATTCACAAGGGCACCAACGCATCAGAAATTTCCCTACTAGCCCTGACAGTGATATCCATCCTGCTGGTGGAGGGATATTGTTTTCGTTGGTCAGTGATAACCTCTCCTAGAGTTTGTAATCTTCTTTAAAGCTCAGATCAGGCTACTCTGGAGGGCCAAGAAGTTGTTTTCTGCCTGCTGCTGCCCAGTAACTCTCTGTTCTGTGGGACCTCATGCAGTTGGAGATCTTTACAAGTTGCCTGTCTGTGTAATTCTCTGGGAATCCATCTGGATGTTATTCAGTAATCTTTTCCACATCTCTGTTTGTAGGGGACTGTCAGGGTTCTTGCATTCAAGGTATATAGATGCTGCTCTTGCGATCTACTGTGTCTGCATCACTCTGCTGACCACCCCATTTGCAGATAAGGAGCCTCCTTTGTGAAGAGATACTTGTTAAGGAACAGTTGCTAATATTTTGTCTTGTGTTATCAATCATAGCAACAACTAAGTTACTCATTTATGGCTTAAATATTACTCAGAAATGCCATTTTGTTATCGCTGGACAGATGCCTCTGGAAAATCCTAACATCCCTACCTCTCTGTAGTGTAGAACTTAAGAGTTCTGGAGAAAAACAGTAGAATAGGATCTGAAAGGCAAAATACCTTGGTACTGTTACAAAAATTGCAAAAGACTTAACCATGGATAGATCATTTTGCTTTTTGGGTTCTCTCTTTCACTTTGCCCCTGTGTCAGTTTAGATCATAATTTCTGAGGAATGAGGTCCTGTACTATATATGTGTTATCTGACTTACACCCCTGCCATAATGCAATTAATTAATACTTCTTGGTGGCTGCAAATAAGCCACAGTCTGTAAGTGCTTAGCATCATTCCTTCAGTGATAAATGTCTAGTGGTCACAGAAAAGCAATGTCAACTTCAGTTAAAAGATTTGCCAGAAGTATCTTTGCCTGCTCATCAGTCCATTGTTTTTGCCCATGGAGCTGCAAATGACACAAAGTATTCTTACCACCACTGCATCCTTCAGGGTGGGTAAATGCAAATCTTACAATTTTAGCACTTGTTGTAATTGGAGGCCAGCTCACTATAAGCTCTTAAAAAGAGAGGGTTCTGGTACAGGTCTGTCCTACCTTGGCACCTGAGAAAATGGGACTAGTGAATTCAGTGGCTTCTGGGTCAAATTTAGGACTGCTAGAAATGGGTGCAATTCTGTTAAGACAAGTGGAGTCATAATTACTGGTTACCATTTTTAATTTAACAGTCAGAGTTCATTATTAGAGTGCAGTAAGGAGAAGTCTGGAAATTAAATAGGCTTGGTTATTAACAGGTTAATGCTTTTTAACCTAAAATTGCCATGTCATTAATTCATATGCCACCTCAAGGTTACTGTGTTTTGATGCAGGTGTACTTCAGAGCAAGAGTTTTGTCCTCTGCAGTAATCCAGCTACGACAGCACTGAAAAATGAGATGACAGTGGTGTCTGATGTATGAACACTATGCTAGAGAGCAAGTGCGTAGAAAGCTGATACAAAGTGTGAAAATGTAAATCAGGTGCCTGCCAAGCCAGGACATGTGTGAAACAAATGTTATCTCAGTGGTGCTGACAGGTGTTAGCAGCGGCCAGTACGGGGGGTTTCTGCTAGTGCTTTGTACTTACATCTTTCTGTTAAGTGAACCCCAGGTCTCGTTTTTCTCTGTGGAGAGCTTCTGTCTTTTTACTGTTTTTATATAACACCAGATAGGTAATATGGTGGTGTGATTGGTTCTGGACCAGTCCAGGCCCTGCAGCCCATGGAAAGGAGTGAAGGGTCCTGATTTCCTTCCTGCCCCTGGCTCCTTGTGTAAACCTTGAGAGTTCACCATGCCTGCAAGAAGGGATAAAGTGGTGGAAGTGACTGAATGCTGAAATTAAGTAAGAGTTGTGTTAGATCTCCAATTCTTGTGTTGTATTGGGATGCACAGCTTCTCTATCATGAATCCATGTGGTGAGGCAGATGGGAGTTTTGGGTAAGGGGTTGGAAAAGAAAAGGCATGGATACATTTAAAGCTTCAGTGCAGTACATACATGTGGAGCAATGCAGAAGGAACAACCCCTGAGGGTAGACTGGAAGGCGGATATAAGGATGAGCTGCTAACCTGCTTGTTCACATGGAGGTGAAGCACCAGGCTCTGGTTTTAGTGGCAAGCAAAAATGCATCCCCAAAGAACACTTCTATGTACAAACATGAGACTTAATACTTACTTTCTCTGACACTGCTGTGTCATTTGACTCAGTATGCAGTAACTGAATTGTTTGTGAGAGACAGGAGGCAATTTGACATTGTGGACATGCATGACTAAGTGAAATTTGAGGTAAAGAGACAGGTACTGGGTACCAGAGAGTCTTGAGCCCTTCCTGTCTTTACCTTGGGGGAAAAATAACCACCTGTGGCAGTTTAAAATGAGAAATAGAAGCTGTTCACATGCTCTGCAGTCAGCTGGGGATGAAATGCTCTCTTCCAATGCTGAGGCGGACCATCTGTATTATCCATGTTTTTTCTACCAGCTGGTTCATGACAAGGGATTTCTGACATCAAGGTGCAGAGACACCTGAAGACCCACAAGGATCATCACTGTCTGAGCATCTGCCCAGAGCTTACTGAGCCTGCCCAGAGCTGGTACAGTGCACACAGAGCAGGATGTGCCTGGCATGAACCTGGAGATAGGCTCTTTGGGCACCTAGTTGGGAAAAAAAAATTCAGTAGGAAAAGAGGAGGAGGAGAAGATCTCCGACATGATGCAGTAGAGGCTGGGCAGGTTCAAGGGATGTTATATCTGCAAATAGTTCTAATTTACCTTTATTTCTGTGCCTTTCACATTCACATCAGCCACTTGGTAGCCAATGGAAGTAGACTCTGGGTGTGATGGGAGCACTGTGGGTGACAGCAGATATCTGTGGTGCAAATGATGGAGCAGCTGCCTGAAACCTCAACATTTACAGTAGAAGCAAAAGTGAAAGTCTGTCCAACTAGTTGAGCAGATAAGGAGCTGATTAGCACCAGCCCCTGGTAAGTACCTTCACAGAGGCCACAGGAGGTTGAATTGGATAATCTCAACACAGACATAACAAATCCTGCTCTTGCACTTGATTCCATTGTGTTGGCAACAGTATTTTGTGACCAATTTAATTGCATCTAATCAAAATAAAGGTGTGCCTCACCTTTGCTGCAAGATCTGTAGTTTTCCTGTGTCCGAGGCAGCTGTATGTCCCACATACAAAGGCTTGACAAAAAACAGTGAGTTGTGGTTTGTAGTTTTCTGAACACTCGACTAGAGCCTTTCAGTAATCATGTGTTAGGTATTGCAACAAAGGACTTGGAAGTCGTTCTTTTGTCTGTTCTAGTCAAAGGTGACAATGGGAAGTGTTTGAAAAATACTTTGATAGAACATTTTTTTCATTTAAATTTCCTTGCATTTGGCAAGGATCAAGTTTAATTATTTATTGCAGAAGGCTGCAACCTTGTCATATTCCCCTAAATTGCCAAAAAAAAATCCCTAAAAATGCCATAAATCAGAGTTGAGTCACTCCTTTTGATATCCTCATAAGTCACCTTGAATGTCTGTAACATTACCTAGAGAAAGAGTTGACAGCATAAAGGAAGCCCTTATGAGCTCTCCTAATAAAGAGCTGCAGCAGTTTCTGCTGTGTGAGAATCTAACCCTTTTTATGGGAATCTGTTACAAATTTTTCTAGCTGTACCATAAGGCCTGGGTCCTGTGAACCTGTACACAGGCATAATTTTACTTGCTTGCTGGTGCCCTTGCTCTGTGATTGTCCGTCCCCTTATTTAAACAGAGTAAGATACAGAAAGCATTGCTGAATTAAGAGCAGTAAAAATCTGTGTTGGAGGGGGTAGTCAAGCTCTGTATCCTGTAGAATTAGAGGACCCATTCATGTCATCTACAAAAATGTCCAAGGTCATCATTAAGTCTGTTGTGTGATCTGTTGGATCAACACACAGACACGCAGAGCTATGTATTCCATGCTGTTAAATGTTCTCAGTTTACCACAGCTTTTTTCTGTGGGCACCAAACATTATTGTCTCAAGAGGCTGTATACACTGGAGTAATTTTAAGAAGTTACTGCTAGTGTTGAAATAGAGTTGATTATGTTGTAGCATGAACCAGATTTTTCTTCTTGTGGCAAGACCCTTCCAGCTTCAGATCTAAAAATCTTGGGCCCAGATCCAGTCTCTCCAGTGCTTTTGCTGACAGCTGGGATAGGCCTTCAGTGCTCTCGTATTGGCCCAGTACCTGGTAAGTCCTTGGCTCCTCCATTTTCTGGCGTGTTCTGCAATAGATTAGATGATACAAAAAAATGCCTTGGCTTCTAGTTGCAACTTCACATATGGTAAAATGAGCTCAGCACTTAGTTATGGGGCTTTTTCCTTCATCCTCCCTCCTGGTGACAATTCCAGGAGCTTATTTGGAAAATAGAAGTGGAAAATAGGAAAAATTGAAGCAAGTACTGGAGGTCTGAAAGTATGGAGCTTTTGATACAAGCATGATATGTTAAATAGAAAAACATCTTCAAATCATCTCTGAGAACTCACAGAAGAAAACATGATGCATGAGTCTTGTGCAAAAGATGAAGAATCTGGAATGTTAATGCTCTGAGCTAATTTGGAGGCATCTGTACTGGCCTGATACAGAGGCAATAGCATGAATGAGAAGGATTAAAACCTTTCAGTTAGCCAACATTTGTTGGAAACATAGAAATTGAGTGAAGCACTAATGGAGCCAATAGGACAGGAAACATCTGTTATACTGGCATAGTCAGCATCGTAACTGAAAAGGACCTTACCTTGCAGTCTTGCTAGGGCAGGCTGAAGAATTTTAGGTTGAATTATATGTAGCTAACATTTTAGAGAGCATATTCCAACCTCCTGCATCAATAACAACTATGTGTTATTTTGTTCTCAGCTTTGATGAACTAGAACTTACTTATTCGATCCCGAGCACTTCGTGGGATTTTTTAAGCTATCCTCTTGACAGACCACTGTTAAATGTTTTCCTCACTTGTGCACATTTGCAGTTCAGCTGCTGAAATAAAAAAAAAATAAATTCATCTGTAGTCATGACCATTACGTCAAAACATTTGTATCTTCTTAACTGCAGTATTTCTAAAGTGTGGGTCTTATTAAGTGTCAGAAAAAGCAAAGTTACCGCTAAAAGCCAGGCACTGGATTTATAAAGATACATCAAAATACAGTAACCACAGGGTGCCAAAGTCCATCATCAGTTCTGCTCCTAAGGGTGGTAATAGAAATAGGACCCTGTGCAGGTGGGATCACCAGATTACTTTACACAGGCTTACCCAGTGATTATCTCAGCTCGATATGTAATTACCACTCAACTCACAGCATCTGTTAGGACATGCATGTTTTTGACAAACCTTGGAACAGACATAGATCTGCCTTTGAGCTCGCTCTTAATTTCCTTTTCTTGCATAACCACTGGTGATGCTTTCTACTACAAGATTATATTGCTAAAGCTGAATGTAATAAAAGTAGCATCAAGATACAATTTTGAAGAATAAAAGAACTTTTAAGAAGGGAAACATGAAAGAGCTAATAAATCTCTGCTATGAAGCTTTGTTTACATGTTTAATTTAACGGGCAAATGATTAAGCAGCAGTGTGTATCAGGAGCCTCTTTTAGTCTGGCTTGCTCCTGCTGTTTTTCTAGTAACTGAGGAGAGTGCTCCTAGCCATTTTGCAATGCTGGTGGAAGAACAGACCCAAGAGATTTCAGAGATACAAGCAAGTTCCTAACGGCCGTAAATAAAAAATGTATTATAATGTCTTCACATTAGGTTGTATTTATAGTTCCAAATATATCCTGCTGTGATCTCTGTGGGAGATGTGCTCCTGCTGTGCATCTCCCCAGGGACACGAGGCTCTTCCAAGGTCACACAGTGCTTTCACACAGTCCTGCTCTGCAGTGTGTTTTCCTCACTGATGTGCAGCGTCAGCGCTCTGTCCACAGCAGGCTCCAAATATTCCCGAGGGAGAGGCTTTGCTCCTGTGCTGTGCCATATGGAGCTGAATGCTTTAACGCAGCCTGGCAGTCAGAGTGCTTCAGACCTGTCTCTGAGGCCATTAGGATTGATGCCTCACTCTTGAACTTGATGATCAAACAGCTTTTATTACCAGCTGAGCTGTTCTTTTGAAGAGGAGAGCCCTTGGCTCCTGATGAGACTCGAGACAGGGGGCTGTTGGTTGTGGGTACACGCAAACACCCTCTGCCAGCAGAAAAGGAGCGGGATAGCTGTCTGGCTGTGGCAGGGCCACTCCACAGGGGTCTGTGGAGCAGGGGCTTTCCCAGTATAGCTGCACTGGTTGGTGTGGATGCAGGAACGGGAGAGCTGTGTATTGTCACTGTAGCATGGCCACCAGAAGTCCTGGGAATGTGTGCCCCATATGACAGGAGCTGAGAGGGGAGGGGACAGATTTCTCAAATCTTCTCTGTTAAGTCAGCCCCTGATAGGGGACTCCAGTTAGACACTGGCTGCAGTGGATTTATGCTTGAGTAGAAATTAACCTTTAACCTTACCAAAAAAAATGGGTGAAGGAAGCAAAAGCTTTTTGATCCATAAACTGAGTTATTCTGAAATCAATAGCTACGTTTTCCTGGAACTCCTTGGCCATGATGTCTGGGGATTTCTTCAAACTGAATCACATAAAACCTTAATATTTGCTTTCTCTGGAGTAGTATTACATAGATACATCCTGGGACCATGACAACTTTCTTACTGATGTGAAAAATAAATCAGACTGATGCTTTTTGCATGAACATTTTTCTCTGTGTGTTCCCACTTCCTAGTATAACTTTGGCATAGGCAGTGGGATTTTTACTAATTTTTATGAGAAAGATGGGCAGAAGTCCAGCGGTCTTTGAGACCTTAGCACAACTTTTGCATTCTTAAGGTACAGGAGTTGCTCTTGAAACATATGATCATTGCAACTGCTTGAGATTCCTTAATACTAAATTTGTGCCCCAGTTCTGCAGCAACACAATTAATTCTGTTGTCTCTGTTACCTAGCAGATGATGTTTATTTTAAACAGGTGACATTAACATCTAAGAATTATTAAAGTTTTAATAATTGTTGTTGATTCAGATGGAAAGCAAAATGCTGCCCTTGTAAATTGTTCTTTGAAATTAATTATATAACAGCTAATTGCAAGGACTTAATAGATTAGTTAAAAGAAGTGCTGGTACTGGTAGCACTAGCATTGAATGATTTTTATAATGGCCAGAGTGATTCAGTTTTAAGTGCTATTAATGTTCTTACTAGAACATTAGTAGTAAGAACTATCAGAATGTTTGATGTATCTGACACCCTACTGAAATCAGTAGGGCACTGTTAGTATATAGGATGTGTTTTATGGGTCACCCAGTAAGTTTCCTGCAAGGACTTGATGACACGAGAAAATTTTTTGTTGCATGAGCTTACACAAGGTATCTGAATTCTTGCAGTGTACTGTGGTATAACTCTGTGAAATGAACCACTAGTGAAATGAGTTCTGAGAATCTATGTAATTAAACTGGCTATAAACCCACTATGTTAGAAGTACAGTGTGTACTTATTGTAATGGAAGAGCTGTAAAGTTTCTGGAATAGAATCTAGCTATAAATTACCAGTAGTTTTTAAAACTCTTACACAAAGTGGTTCGGTTTTTTAAAATTTTCATCTTTTGGTATTGACAGTGGTTTCCTTTAAAAAATTATGGGTCTGTCTTCTCTTGATACATCCACAGCCTCTTTATTCACATTTATCCAGTGGAAGTTAAAACTGTTAAGCAAGAGAGGGATCTGAGATTCTTCTTCTTGCGTCTAATGTACCATAAGTTTTGGTACAACTAAACAATAAAGCGTTAGTTCATCATGTGATACATCGCAAAGTATTTAAAGCTTTATCATGAACTGCTTTGTATATGGATTGTGACAGAGCTTCCATGGTGCGTGTCCCTGATATGGAAAGGTGTGGGTACAACAAGGTAGAACTTTCCCAGCCTCTGACTGTGGGTCTGTAGGGGAAGGCTGTGGAGATTATTAGAACCATCAGTACCTGAATGCTTAGCAAATAGGGAAGAGAAGGATTCTGTATTCCAATACCCTGATATAAACTCATACAAAGCCTATTCAGGCTTTTAAACAGGGTGAAGAAACCGAATCATCAGTACCCATACAACATTTTATTATTTTTAGGAACTGGATTTTGCTACCTTTACCTGCCACCTAACAAAGCAATAAATTCCAGCTCTCCACTAGGTCAGCTCATGGACTAGAACACAATCCAAGATGTGTATGTTATTCTGAATCTGGCCACTATGTGCTTAACAGAGGTTTTGTACAAAAGGTAACATAGGTAGTGTAGCTGCTTTGTTTTTTTCGAGTCACAGAACTGGAATAACAGGACAGTTTTGTCATATTCACTGAGCTGCTCATTTGCATGTGGAATTCATTTGCATGCTATTGACATTTGGGGGGAAAGCGCTGGGAAGGTTCTGGGAGGCTCTGCACTTGATGCAGAACAGATCTCTGGCTGCAATTGGATGGGAACAAAATTATCCTGGCCTGTGGGAAAAATTGACAAACTTGGCTTCACAAAAATGTCTCAGTCGTGCATTTTTTGTTTGGAAAGATGCAGCAGTGCCTTGTAAGTAAGGCATAGTTGTTAGGTATTCGTAGGAAGGAGAATTGCATTTCAAATCACCTTCTGCATGGCTTCCTTTCATCTTTGGAAAGTTCTTGTAGATTCACTCTTTCCATCTTCAAAATATTTTTCTGGTTTATTGAAAGGCTGTGTAGAGTCCAAAGTTCTGTTCCTTACTGTGCCAACCAGGTTTGTGATCTTGTATGAAAGAGACTTTTTCAGAGGTAGCCTATGAATGCTTTCTGGGGTTCTGAAACACACCAGCTACACACTTGTCAGCAAAATGTTCCTTTGGTTTAATAAGTACAGAAGCCAGGAAAACTTGTCCTGTGTTTATCAGGACCAAACAATCTGGTGGAATGAGTATTTAAGGTAGTGAACCGTGGCTGGAATGACGCAAATGTGTGTGGACACACTCAAAGCCACTCTTTTGCTCGGGGCGAATGTTAATGACACTTCCATGTCTCATGATAAATTCATTCAGACATTAAGTCACTGGAAAAATTACTCTCTGAAAAATATGCATGTGTTCCTGCTGACTCAAAACCTTGTAATAGCAGCATGTTTGGGGAAAAAAATAGTTTTAGTTATTTTGTGATCTTAAGAATCAAAACTTGGCTGAAAATGTCCTGGGTTCAGACTAATGTGGTCATTTCAGCTTGTCCAGGACATCTAACTTCCCTGCGGCTCAATTAAAGACTAGGAGCTGAGATGTCTGTGACTGAAGGAGGAGGCCCCTGCTGCATATAACTAAAGAGGATTTGCAGCAATTGGTGTACACTTGCACTGGAGAGAGGATTTTTGTGTTCAATTATTCTGTTTGGTAATTCATTCTTTTTTAAAAATATTTTTTGAAGATGATAACATGGTTGTGATCTAATTTATTTAATTATTTCTATAACTACTTTAATTTCTAGACTGGTACCCCAATGTTTGTTTTAATTAGTGAAAGACTACTGTCTAAGAAAACAGAGCAGCACATTTTCGGACGTCACCTGAGGCGAATGTATTAGAGCATTTTCTACATAGTCAAGTAAAAGTAATTGTTCAGCTTGTGCAGTGGTAATGTGAGTATTCTTGGCAATGAATAGCCAGTTCTGGACTTGATTAGGCTTCCTGTGTGATTTTGGTCTCCTTTTATTTGATCATTTTGTGTCTCAAGTACATCTGTTCGAAAGGCCGGTCATTTACCTAGATTTGTTGGTTTGGTTGTTCTGTAAGGATCATCTATTCTTCCAGGCAGAGCTGTCTCCTTCCTACTTATTGTGTGTGTAGGACCTGGTACAGAGTGTCCTCAGAGGGGCTATTGCAATACAGAGCTCACTCCTGTTAATAGTTCTAAAGCATTTCCATTCATTTAAGCAGGAGCTGGGCCTTGGTCAAACCAGGGAAAAGGCTTCACTGGGTGATTGGAGGGTACACCGGCCTCGTGCTCACGTCCCTCAGAGGAGCATTAAGTGTCTGCAACATGAAGCAGGGCTGGGCATTGTGTATGCCTCCCCGGTGTTTTTTCATGTGAGAAAGTTCCAAGATGAGCTTTAAATTCTATATTTAATTCAGGCACCTGGAATATTTGATATATGTTGCATGTAGTAGCTCTAAGACGAGGCTTTAACGGAGTTCAGTTTAGGGTGGAGTGGAAGAAATACATCTATGGAAAAAATTTCTCTCCACTTCTACAAAGATGTTGCCTAGATGACCAGTGGCTGGCATCTCCTGTATAGAGAATACTTGCATATATGCTTTTATATGAGCAACCCCCCCTACTAAGATGTTTTCTGCTAAGAATGCATAGCAGTATGCATAAGCCAGGAACTGATAAATCAGTCACAAAATAAAGGCTTGCCATTTTCTCCTTGCAACTTTTCTTTAAAAACATGCATAAATGTTCTTTATGTGCAAGAATATGTAAGCTTGTGCTATTTTTTAGTATGTGGACAATATACACAAGCTTACAAATCAATTCAAAACTAAGTGCTTAGGTAATCTCAAACTCGAAGAATAATTTGCAGCAGAAGTTGCTGCTAGGTGAACACTGAAAGGAACATCAGTTTCCAGTTTCTCCTTCGGTGGCTGCTAATAGGAACATGGATATCTCAAGCCTGACATTACATAAAATTGTTATTAGTATGTGGACTCCAAATTCTCTGCCTTTTGGGTTCTAAACTTTTAGATTTAACCATATAAAAACACACCTTGGAAAGGTCTGATGGACACTGATCTACATCAGCTAAGGATCTGATCCAGGAGCTGTGTCATCACCCCAACAGGTGCAAATCCCACTGCGAAGAGTTTTCATCAGTTCCTGTTCTGTGGGAAATAACTTCAGTTTGCACAGTGCACTGTAACTTAACTGGAGTTCACAGCTAACCCAGAGTCACTTCCAGAAAACTCTTTCACAAGGGACTTTATTTAGGTTTGAAAGATATCCAGGCACTTAGAAATGGTGGGTAAATCCCTCACTGCATTAGAAAATCTCATTTAGTGCTTACTGCCAGTTAACTTCCATGGGAATTGAGTTTGTTTGTGGTTTTGGAAAATCCCATGAGTACTTACATGAATCTTTATCTACTCAAAGTTCTGACTGTTGACAGTTTTGAAAGTATTGTCTGATGGCTGGAAAAGCGGAGAGTTGTTTTGTGTTCCTGTCTTAGGATTTTAGTGATTGCTAACATGGTCCTGTCCAAAGGGTGAAACTTTTCTTTAGCAGGAAGATTACCTTCTGGCAAATGCCAATTAAATGATTTGTTATTTAATTTATATTTGTGAAATTTCTTCTGCCATGTTTTAAGGTGTTGAGCTGCATGGGTCAGAAAGGATTTCTGTGCCTGGAAATTAAAAGCATTCAACAGAAAACAGTGTTTACGTATGCAGCTCCTATTGCATTGAAAAATTTTCACAAAAGCAGAGTCTGACCTTTAGAGTTGCCAGCACTGTATTTAATGTGCTTGTAATTTATTTGAAGGCTTCACTGATTTTTATTTTAGCTTTTAATATCTGACACATTCACATTACTTAAGGGATTCTGCCAAAAGCAATTCCAGTCACAGTTAAAAAGGAAAAGATGCAGAGTCAAACACTTTGCCCATTATTCACTGTTCATAGAAAATCTCTATGAATGGGGATATCAGATATCTGCCCAGTCTGAGAGATTAGTGATTTTTGGAAAGAGTATCAGCTACTTGCACATGCAAAAAATGTCTGATTTTTAACAGCCAAGTAAATAACTAGAAACGCAGAGTGGATTTCACCTTATGAAGTGTTGGTAGTGAAGAAACTGACAGATCATGAAAGTCGTCCAGCAAAAACTAAGTTGGACTTGAGTAATATATGAAAGTTTCAGAGTCATTTGTTCTTTGAGTGCTGGCAAGAAGCAGTAGCCCTGGCTGTTTGTCTTGCTGCAGTGATACTCTGCAAGAACAGGCAGCCAAGCCAGGATGAACCACTGCAGCTGACACTGGCTGCTCAGTGAAAGAGCTCAGATGGGTTTTAGCCCTCTGGATAAAGTTTACTTGCTGCAGCTCCAGACCCAGAATTGCTTTGAGACAGCAAATCTTCGGTAGGAAACAGAAAGGTACAAACACTGCAAATAGAGGCAAAAGGTCCCACACTGCACAGCATTTCTGACTGAAATGAGTTATTTGGCTTCAGAGTTGAGTAAGACTGTACAAATACAGAAAAATACTGAAATCGAATTTCTGCCAAATTCAAAATTAACAACTGTCAGTGACAATAGCTATCAGATGTCAAGTTTATATTTATTTACTTGTTTTATGGAAAGTTTATAGGTTTCATTTTAATCCTTTTTTGTATGTTAGTCTTTCAAATTTTCTCATGTGAGGTGCAGAGAATTTGTGTACCAGCTCTTTAAAATGGCATCATACAGGCATCTGGGTGAGATTGTATAGGATAAGGAAATGTCTCTGTATGTTTTTTGTTGCTGTAGATCTTGTTTGTTTACAGGTGAAACATTATTAAACAACTCAGCAGATAGGCAGCATAACCATCTACCCTCACTGGCCTTTTGTTGGCCATTACCACCCACCTAGCTTCTCTGCAGAGCCTGCTGATAAAATTAACATCCCTCCAAAAACTAAGTCAGACAAGAAGTCTGGGACCTAGCAAGGCAATGGCAAGAGCATTTCCTTTCTCTGGAAGAGAAGAGCAAGGACTTGCCACAACTTACCATGCACTGAGCTGCAGCAGTTCTGGAGCAATCCCAGGAATTGCCTCTGCACTGTAATTGCCACAGCTGTGGGTTCTCCTAGGGATCTCCACATTTGCAAGGAAAGCATGAAGGGAAAAGAAAGAGGTATATAATTTTGCTTCCAAGGTAGTCCTTTCACTCGTGGCTGACATTGTTCTTGGTACAACAGACACTGCAAAAATCCATGTTAGCAGCTGCTTTACCAATCAAAGCATTTTCCATGGATGAGAGTGTCAGCTGGCTGAAAACTGTCTCCAACCATCTGACTTTCCACGATGGGGTTGGGGGTGTTACTTTTATCACCAAGAAAATATGAGAACCTTTGGATGTGGCATTACCTGTCTGACTTTCACATCCTGGTAAAATTTCCAACAGCTTTTTTTATTACTGTCAGGTTAATTTAAATCTCCTAATTTTTCTGTGCAGGAAAATGAGTAATGCAAGCTGAAGGGTGGATTTTTCAACTGTCTTCTTCACCAGAAGGGCATGTATTTTGTATGTTGAGGAGGGTGGAGATGGAATGGGAGGGGACATAAGTTTACTTCTCTATAGTTTGAAAGAGAATTTGAAAAATTATTCTCAATTTATTTCTAACTTCCTTGTGTAGGCAGCTAGAACATTGGCAAGGACTTAGTGTCCTTCACTTCAGGAATGACATCCTGGGAATTTTACATTTGACTCTCTGGTTTCATTCCATTTTAGAAATATATGGAAGAGAGGAAAAAAATTTCAGCAGCCTACTTTAAGAAAACAGAAAGGTGGGCTGGAGAGAACAGAATTCTGAGAGGCCAAACACCTTGGTCCTATTCCCATATCTATCATTTGATGCCAAACTGAAGGCAAATCAATTTAGGTCTCTCTTATATTTTCTTCTCATGCTTTTTTCTGCTTGCTTATTGCCCTTGAAAGTGCTGCACCTGACACAATAAAAACTAGAGGTCTGGGTAAGGCTGCCTTTATTGGCAGTTGTGATGACAGTGTCTCTGCAGTGTTTCAGCTGTGTCACATCTTCCAGTCCTTACCTGTTCCTTTTTGGCAGCAGCAGCTTGGTTTACTTACAAATATTGTCTGATAAAAAATGTACATTTCAGTGATCTGGAAGGTTCTACAATAGCGAATACTTTGGCCAGCACCCAGAATTCGGATAACTCTGTTGATCCTTCCTGTGCTAGTTAAACTGTCCTCAGGCTTAATGTGTCCATCACACACTTTTTGACATCTTAGTTCTCTCCTGGATACGATGTGTTCCAAAGATCTCCTAGGTACAGAGGTGGTACTGAATGTATGCCCAGATAACTTTGCTATTACAAGTCCTCTCATGTGTTTAATATTGCTGTGGAGTATACAGAGAACAAGGGTTATGCTAGAAGGTATGGAATCTTCCTGAAGCCTCTTCATAACCACAAAAAAACCCCAAAAAAGGCACATTATAATGCTCCTTTCCTTTGGTGGGCATTAAGACAAAATGGTGGAATTAACATTTGATTAATATCTTCTTTCATCTTGATGGGTGAAATTGTAACTCCAGGCAAGACAGCAGTCTGTTAAAGATTTAACTGAGAAAAGCATTCGCCTTCTCAAAAAGGAAATTTGGATTTGAGGCTGCAAGCTACTGTCTGCAGCTATTGCTTATTCAGACCTCTAATACGTTGCAGAGATGGAAGATAGTGAAAAATTTTTCAAAGTACAGGTACTCAAAAGCCTGTTTTCATTTCAGTGCTGGCATCCTTTCAGCCATAGGCAGGGGTAACCTTGCTTAGCACTGTCTGCAGAACAGCATCTTCCATCTGTGCTGTCAGACTGCTCTGCTTAGTTGGCTCTGATGTTTTCAGGGGCCCCCAGTGAGTTACATCAGAGATGGACTTTGTCCAGGGATTCAGCCTTAATTTGAATTTACCACCTCCCCACCCAGAAGCTAGGCTCTGAGGTTATTTTAGGAGTGTATATGTATGCGTAATGATTCTCATGTGTTTGCCTCAGCAGGGTCTGATGGACTGCTGTGCTCTTTTCTTTATTTCCCATCTTTGACATAATAAATTGTAGCCACAATTGCATGAAGCCATCTACGATGTAATTTTTTCCAATGGTGACTTTTTTTCCAAAAGGTTGCAGACTACTCTGCTGCTCACTGTTTACTTAAAGAGAAAGAATGTAGCCACATATGTTCACATATATAAACCATAACTGGCCTGATATTGTACTGTGTACAATGCTTTTTTTTAAAAATAAGTGAAAACAGACCAGCACACTTAGCTTCAAAAGCTGAGTGTACAAGGGAAAAGGAGGAAAAAAGCTGAGATTTTTGTTTCAATTTTTTTACAAAGTATTGTGAGTACTGTACAGCAAATAAATGGGTAACTCGTTTGAAGTTTCTGCCCGGTCAGGACATGACTAACTGATAAAACTGAAACCCTGTAGTAAACATTTGGAAAGGCAGTAATACTGATGTGAGATCCCCTGGTACAATGTAACTGAAGCATATCTAGCACCTGTGTTTCCGAACAGGGTGGGAATGGCTTTGTAAAATCCTGCTTGGCTGGTGATTTCTGAAGAAAATAGGTCACAGACTCTTGATGGTCTTCTTGCTAAGAAGTCTATAGTCCTCAAGATAACCTCAATACATAGCAGAATGGGCTTTGTTATCTTCCTGCAAAAGGAGGCATGGCTTTCAAATTAGAGTGAATCACACCGGTAAATGATTTCTGAGGCCCAGCTATGACACCCTTGTTCCAAAGGCTGAGGAGCACATGACATTTCCAGCTATCCTGCTCTCACTCCAGGACTGTCAAGTAATTTGGCTAGTGTCGTTCCAGGGACCTGGCAGAAGTCTTTTTTCCCTGTAGAAATTGGGTAGACTGATTGCTACAGCTTTTAGTTTAAATTACAGAACATGAGAGGGACTGTGCAGAAAAACACTGGGTTATGGAGAAAACACTCAGCAGAGATGTGCAGAAGAATGAGCCACAAAATGTTGTAAAGGAGTAGTAAAGGAGTAACATGGGCTAAATACGTGGCAAGTAACAGGGAGAAAGACAGTTCACCATGGTGTTTGGATACAGTCAGCAAAATTTGGTGTTGATTTATCAGAGCCTGACCTGTACCCCAACTGTGGTTTATTTCATGCATTATGTAACGCTCAGGGGACATAAACCATGCAACCCTAGGATCCATGAGGTTCTTGTGAAAGCTTCTGAAATGTCTGATTGCTCTTCTGGTAATTCATAAATGGTCTGCACATGCAGACCTTGCTGCTTACATCATAGTATTGTTGTGTGAACTCTTCTTGGTTTGCTAGTAAAAGCACATTATTTCATGTTAAAGAATATGGAAAGAAGGTTACAGGAGCGAATGGGAGACATAGTACAGCTCAGTAATTAATTTTCTGTTTTCCCAAGACTCATATATGTGTGTTGAGATATGCTAAGTACATGGATGTTGTTGCAAGTGTCTATGCAGCATATCAGTGACCATAGAAGTATGCAAAAAATTATTCTCACTAGGACCATGTGCCCTGGCAATAATGTGCATTTCCTGCTAAATATTTATCTTATTGTATCTGTGTTTACTTAGATGGCTTAATGTGTGCTTTGAAGCTAGGGGGCTGCATTTGTGCTTGTTTCCCCAACCAAGGATTATGTGGTAGACAAGCAAATGAGCTCGTTAATGAAATGTGCTGAAGGGGATTTAACACATTTATATCCTCTGAGTACTCCTCTTCCTCTGGATTGAAGGGTTGTGCTGTTGATAGTGAAATGATGCACAAGGATCGAGGATGGTCAGTTAAAATCCAGTTGGAGTAACTGATAAGGCTTAAGAATTCTTGCTTTGAATGACAATGTAATTTAATGATAAATACAAGAGAGTCTGTTGTTGAACTGGGAACTATGCAAAGAAGATTGCTTGGTGATGTGCTTGGTCTTTGCACATATGTGCAAAGGGTAGGTGTAAACTTACTGAACTAAGACTATCTTTGTTTTTTCTGTGGACTTGAGAACAGGATGTATAACTAGCATAGGATTCTTAAAAATAGCAGAGAAGAATGTGTCCTTCAGATAACCCTCAGAACTCTCTAAAGGACAAAGGTTCTTCTACAAGGCCCAAAATACTGAATTTCAAGAATAGTTTCTACCCTAGCTGATGATGGTGATCTGTGCTGTTGGACTCTGTAAGATTTCTTGATTGTTTTGTCCTTCTGATTTATGCACTGCTTTCCTCTGGTGTGTTAACTTTCAGTTGTCCACCACACAGAATTTCTTCTGACTAAAGAACACAGGTTGAGGCTCCTTCACAGCTCTTGGTTATCTCTCTGGCCATAAGAAAAATTCACTGAAAAATTAGGCCCATTGAGCCTGAACCATTCTTTTTCTGAGTCCAAGGCTTTTCTCCTCTGGTTGCTGTTCCTCTTTTGCTGTTTCTTAAGGCATTTCAAAGAGGACAAAGTACTTAGTAAAAAAAATAACACACAAGCAAAACACTTTCCTTACTCTGCTGTAAGTATTATGACAGAGAGTGTAACAAGAAAAATATGTGTCCATTTAGGGAAATAAAAAAGGCAGGCATTTAGCAGGAATCCATTTGAGCTTATAAGAATATAGAAAGAATTTCTGATTTGAAACAGGAGTAATTGTGCTGACAGAGGGAGACCCACTCATTATAGCCAACTAGTTATCATGTGATTTTATTAGTCTATAAAATCTCCTTCACAACTCTATGCAATATCATACTGAAAAATTAATCCTTTAGTTCCTCTATGTTATGTGCTTAATGACATTAAAAAATGCAAAAGATTCTGTGCAAACGCAAAAGAAATGGAGAATAACTTAAACTAGAAAACCAAACAAGGCTTATGGTGTCAGCCAAAGTCCACCAAATTCAACTGCACGATTTGTATCAAGCCAAAAATAACTAAATGAAATTTATAGATTATCAATGTGTTCATTTTGTGATTATCAACATGTTCATTTTCTTACTGACTTTCTAATGGAGTAGTAGATTTTTCCAACAAAATTGAAAACTGACTTCATCGTTTTACAAGGGGGAAGTAAGAACCTCAGATTACACATTGATTTCTGAATATACAATGCTGCATAAACATTTGAAATCACTGAACATCATTCACATGCTTAGAAAGTAAAGCAGTTTTAAAGATAATTGATCTGCTCTCAAATTGAAAGAAATTTCCAGAAATGCTTTTAGTGAAAAATAATAAATAGTGGATTAAGAACACTTCAGAAGTGTAACATTCTTATTCCACATTGTAAGCTACAGTTGGAAAAGGCTGTTAAAACAAATCTGATTTCTGTAAATGTAAACCAACCACCTCATGACACATTTTTCAACTGCAGTTTGTAATCAAATCACAGGCCCAGTGGAAAGACTGATTTAGTAGTGATGTAACCCAGGTTACACCGCCCCTGTGTGCTGTCAGTAGATTCACAATGGTTTGTGCTGTGTGATACGATGTGGATTACCCCGAGTTTAGCAACGCTGAGGAATCCAGCTTGAAATAAAGAGTGAGCACTGTCTGATGCTCTTCTGGATGTGTGTGTCTGTGACCTTTGCAACAGTTTTGCTGGAGGACAGTCAGTTATTCAGCTGCTGTAAATCTACCACATTCCAAACCCATCAGTGCATCTGCATTCTTTTGCACAAGCTGATACTCCCTCTCAGAAGATACTGCACTATCTTACTGTGATGCTAACAGCAAAAGCATGTACATCAATTTATTAAATTTATTAAGGGGAGCAGACTCATGAAAAACCTGTTGGATCACATCCTGTAACATTAACGTCAGCTTAACTGGAAAAAAATAGATTATTGTTTTCTAGAATGGATGCTTAGCAATAGATTATGGTATTCATATTTGGGCAGTTCTGAAAAGTGCTGAGAATTGAATTCTCCAACTTATATGTGCTGAAAAGGCACTAAAAGCTATGGCTCTGTTTTCTGTTCCAAAATCTCATTACCCGGTAGGACATCACAAGATATCCCACTGAGCTATGGCGAGCCCACCCATTGTGCCCTGGCCTAGAGCACCAGTGGTTCAGCGAGCAGAGCAGTCGGCTATGAAATGCAAAATGTTCTAGTTTGAGTTTGATCTGTCTTGACATGCCACAAAGTAGCCCACTGGTTCCACCAAAATGGTTATGGTGGAACCAGTGGGTGTTCTCCCATCAGCCAGGTATGGAGTCAACCCAGCACTGGGAGCTGGAGCACACGGGAGGAGGGAGGGATGCTTTGGGACACAAAGCTGCTGTAGCAGAAAACAGAAAGGTATACTGGTTGTGAAATGATGCTACTTGTTTGGGTATGAGATTAGCATAATCTGTCATATGGTGTCGTTTCTTCCATTTATAATAGGTTGCAATTATCAAATACTCTCATTTTGAATTATATATAAAATTCATTTGGTTCATATCATAAGTACCTCTCCAAGCTTATCTGTGAATTTCATTATAATTCATAGCTTTCTCCTAAGGTAGCCCCAAACTAATCAGTGCTTTACAAGCTAATCAGCTCATACTGTCACAAGTGGCATAATGCAAGTAATTATGCTTTAATTCAACTTCTAAACAAGAAGAAGAAAAAATCAGATTGAACAAAAGGAAGCTTATCATGAACTCATGAATTGATAATCATGATTAATGGAGGGTCTCTGGGAGAAGATGTGGTTAAATCTCTTGCCTGTGACCTTTTCATTGGGCATGGTAGAAAAATGAGCACACTTACTCCTGTGGTATGTTGACCCAGCCAGCAGCCAAGAACCTGTTATCTCCAGCATCTTCTCCTAATCAAATCTGTTACCACTTTCACATATTAAAAAAAAACAAAACAAAACAAAATCTTTCCTCTCTTAGACATTCTCACTATTAAATATGTATGTCCTAGTTCTTCACGTCACATTCAAGTGGAAGGACAAACTGTTTCTCTAAAAATGCCTAATTTTGATAGCGAGTGAGGATTCCCAGGTCCCATTCTTCATTGTGTTTTTGAATCCTGGTAAACATATCAACAATCATTGTCTCTGTCTAATATTTATATCAAGATCTGCAAGGGAAGATGATATAAGCACAAAACAGTTTTCCTAGAGAAGTTAACTTTTAGTAGGTATTTGTTTTAGAAAAATGCTTCTGTGGTTTGGCTGGTGATTCAACATGACTGAAAGAGAGAACCTCTGTAACCTCACCAGACAAGCCAGGTGAGAGGGGAACCCTTTGAGAGGGGAAAGGGAAGTAGTCAGAATTCTACCATTGTATCAAAACCAGATGATATAGTGTCTACTCTGTGTCAGAAATCACAACCAAGTATACCTTCTTTTCCTGGAAAATAAAACAATATCAAACCAGAAGCTTCATCTTATTTAGCACTGGTAGGAACTATTTCTAACTTGGGCCCATAAGGCTGCTTAAGAGTCAGTCACTAACTGAATTAGAAGTTGTGTTGCATTAGAACTGATGTTTGAGGAATAGATGGATTAGATTTCACTTGAATATTTGCCTTTGCCATTTTGCAGAAATAATGAATGGCTTAAAAAGGGTAAATTAGGATAAGACCCAGACACACACAGTCTGTCAGCTCTGCAGTTTTGCTTTCTGAAATGAAATTGAGATCCATATGAGAGTACAGGGTTGTAAATGGAAAAACTTTTCTATTCACTGGACTGAGTCTAGTGTAATACTCAGGATTTTTTCATGTGCCAAGAAGTTCTGCATGATATTGGATTTTTAAATCTTACTATTTTTAGAATTTACCTATTCTCTAAACTAATAGAACTGTAGTTATCTGATGAGACTGAAATATAGGTGTTTTAAACCAGCTAAAATAAATACAGATTTGTTGAATATATTGTGTCCTTTGGTAATGAGTTCCATCAATTTAAATCCCAGAGATTAACAGGATTTAAATATCATTAAAATGTAGATGGTGAAATCAACTGTTACATATGCTTTTTAAGATTAGGTTATATATTCCTGAACCCTGTAGCTGGACGATATGACAAGAAATCTCACATTTATCAGGTCTCCAGTGAAACCAACTACTCAGTTAACCAGATTAGAAATGGGAGAGCTTGGTTTGTTCTCCAGGAGTGTGTGATGCGCAACCTGAATGTGAAATAGGTTCTCTAAATGCCACAGAACTGAACACCAACCTCCACTTGCTGCATTCAGCAAGGAGCTGGAGGCTGGCCCAGGGTGCCAAATGGAAGTGATTGACATTAGTGGCTACATTTATGTCTTAGGGTTTTATAATAGGCACATATGTAGGTAAAGTGCTCCTGAAACTGTGTAGTATTGAACATTGAAGGATTCTTGAACGGGATGAAGAAATTCCAGGGGGATGCTGTTCTGCCTGTAGTAGTGGTTGCAAGTCTGGGTAGTTGCAGCAAATGCAAACACTGCAGTTAGATTTATTTTTTCCCCTTTAATGCAAGGTAAGCTCTATGAAAGCACGGTACTAAATAAAGTGCCTCTTCTTCTAACCAGCATCTGACCCCAGCCAGCAGCTGCTGGCACTTCCTGCAGCAGCTCCTCATAGTGGGGAGAAAATAGGAAAAATTAAATTGAGAGAACCCTGCAGTGGAGATAAAAACCAATTTCATAGGTGAAGAAAAGAACGAGGTGGGGGTAAAGTGAGGCAAAGGAGATGGCACCACTTCCCACAGGCAGAGCAGTGCCCAGCCAGTCTCTAAACAGCCACTTTGGAAGCCAACCCCTCCTCCCACCTTCTTTTTCTTCTTCCAGTTTTTATTTCTGAACTTGAGGATACATCACATGAAATATCCCTTTGGTCACTCTGAGTCAGCTGTCCCAGCTGTGTCCTGTCCCAGCCCCTTGCCCACCCTCAGCCTGGCTGTGGGGGTGTAGTGGGAGACAGAGGTGGCCTTGACACTGTGCGAGCACAGCTCAGCAATAGCCAAAACACTGGCGTGTTGTCGGTGCTGTTGTAGCCACAGATCCAAAACACGGCACCATGTGCGCTGCTGTGAAAAAAGTTAACTCCATCCCAGTCAGACCCACCACAACCCCAAGTCATACTACTTTTTTTATTTAGTTTACCATTGTACATCCTAGTTTAAAATTCAGATTTTCCATTTTCTTTGAAATTGTTTTCTCACTGTAGAGACATCGAATATTCAGTTTTCCTCAGATGATTGCCGCATTTTACTGCTGCTGAGACTCCTTGGCCTATTCAGCTATGTTATGATCTCTGTCTTCTTCTTCAAAGCACTCTGAGGCCTGTATTTGCTTATGTAACGAGCAAAATATGTCTTGCTTAGCCTGGCCTTCTTCTTGGTACTCCTGGTGAGTCTTCACAGGTTCTTCAAAACTATTCATTTAGGGCCAGTAGAAAAAGTTATTAGCTCATTTTGTCCAGTCACCAAATGTCTTTCGAATTTCTCTCTTTTATGAGTGCTTTTCTACCCAACACTTGCAACTCATCTCTGTTATGACAGACAGCTGCCCCTGTCTTGGCAGATCCTGGCCTTCGCAGGCACACAGAACATGCTCACCTCATTCCAGTTGTCAAAATCTTTATTGTGAGATTCTGGGGCAATGCTGCATCCCTATTACAGTTTACTACCAGACAAGGTGTGTCTAGTTTTTAATCAAATTGCTGTGTATAATGCGTAGCTCTAGACTTTGTGTCACTGCATGTTTGCATATACTCTGTATTTTTCTTGGAGCAGTTGTGAGCAATTTACTTTTGCCTTCACTATTGTATTTCCCTATGACTGGAACCTACTTAATTCCTTCAGTTTCTCAATGTCTTTATTAAAATTGACATTCCACATCCATCCTCATCTTTGCACAACAGTTCTTTCAGGCTACTGGTTTGGAGCAGCTGGATGCCAATTTCACTCCTAATTCTCAGTGCTAAGGAGCCTTTGTAACCCTTATTTGCCTGCAGGAACAACCCCAACCTTGCACTGACCCACTTACGACTCTTATTCTGCAACCGTCTCCTTGCCCAGCATCAGAATTTTCTCGTGGCTGATTCCACCTTCTCGGGTCAGTTTATAACCTCTCCTTACAGCTTTCCTGCCTTTCTTTTCACATTGATAGGTTAAAAAAAAATTTACTATATTCTGTCCTCACATGGAGTGAAATTAGTCGTACAATTTACCCCCTTCACCTGCACTAGATAAAAGATACTACAAATACTTGTTGGATGTACGGAAAGGAAGTCTTTTGATCTCTTTTCCTTTCCTTTGCATCTGTGGCTCCAGACTTCTAAGCTTCTCTCAAGACTTCTCTCTGAGAAGAAAACATTAAAAATTTTCCAAATTTCATCACCTTTAGAAGAAATGAAACATTCCAGTTATTTAAAAATGTTTGAAATTCAGAACTACGGGTGATATTACTCAAGGGTTTGGTATATTTTCCTAAATGTAGAAGGTGCACTACAGA
This sequence comes from Platysteira castanea, assembly GCA_013397175.1. Classification (NCBI taxonomy): domain Eukaryota; kingdom Metazoa; phylum Chordata; class Aves; order Passeriformes; genus Platysteira; species Platysteira castanea. The sequence goes on from VYXC01004873.1 coordinate 1,816,534, forward strand.
ATAGACATCAGTGAAGTTCTTCCACCAAATGTAATTCAAAAAAGTACTGCAGGAAAAGAGAAAGATCATTGTGGAGGGGTCATGAATCTTTTGGCAGTGATGACACTGTTGACTGACAAGTTAATATTAATATGTTAAAATGTAATGGGGTTTTTTTGACTGATTTAATTGTTGTTGTTCATATATGTACATTTTTGGGTGTATATATAAAGTAGGTCAAAAGTTTCTGTCAGATCTATACAAAGAACCTGAGCCTAGGGAGACTAGGATTGTGTGAAAGCTAAGAAAATACAGTTAATGAGATAAAGTGAGGAAAAGGACTTCTTAGTCTAAAAAAAAGGAAAAGCAAAATGGAGATAAAAATGAAAATATAAAAATTGTTCTAAGAAGAACATTGTTAAGTTGTCCTTCCACTGTGCATGGGAGGAAGGAAAACAGCAAGGAAACAGGAAGGAACACAGCAAGGAAAACAGAAGTTTGAAAAGAGGAAAGATTTTTTGATTATACAGGCTCTGAAATGCTGGAGTATTGAAGGAGGATGAGGAACTTTCCTCAGCAGTGTTGACCACACACCTGCCAGGATGGGCTAAGTCTGTTCTGGCATTCTCTTCTGTACCCCATCTCTTTTCATATACTAATTTGATTTTTAATACTACAGTAAAGGGAAGATTTTTCCCATTTTTGCTCTCACAGAAAGCTGATTCTTAGTATTATTAATGTTCAAATAATAACAAGAGAATAAACCTTCTGGTTTCTTAATTTTTCTTTTTTATTTATTTTTTCTAATTTTTTAAATGTTTACCTTAGGACACATCACACCTTCCCCCAGTAAGTTCAGTTTTGTTCACTCTCAGAATTTTATTATGATTTTTGCACTATATTATATTTTTCTTCAAGTTCCAGCTCCTCGGCAGCTATCAGCAGGTGAAATGTTGCTTCTGATTTTTCAAAACTAGTAAAAAAATTATTCATCATGGGAGTGTTTGACTAAACAGCAAACACTCAAGAAAAATCAAAGGTAAACAAATTATTTCTGAAAGATATTACTGTTTGCAAACAAACTCATGCTTTTGGGTATGCCGGAACCACAATTTTTGAGGCAGACAGTGCTGAGCCTGTCTAGACTGTGCTAAGTTATTTTAATATATTTCCCCAGTGTTTCAGATAGGAGAGCTGACTGGCACTTACATGACTTCTTGCTTCAATTCCTACATAGCAAACAGGAAATGTTTTTGTGGAAATGGCAAAAGTGCCAGATTTTGTTAAAGCAAGAGAAAAGACTTTCAGAACAAGAATTTTGGAAATGGAGAGAACTTTATATGGATATAAGTTGCTTTCATTGAAATATTTGGGTAACTTGCTGCTGAGAGCAGCTCTGTATTTCATTTACATAATTTGGCTTTTTATTTGTATTTTTTTGTATATGTTGCAAATTATTATGAAATATTTCTGCCCTGCATATGAGCAAACCTCAAGTTTTCTGCATTTGACTGTTACCTGTGACTATATGTAATAGTCATAATTTATTTGTTAGGTTGATACAGAAAAGTGTTTCTCACCTTCATTTATGTTGCATTCGGGACAGTATTTTTCTGATTTATTTTACTGATGGTTTTGAAAACATGTATCTTCTTGTTTGCAAGAAGTTCTGAATCCCAGACTTCTTTTGGTCTCTCAACTAAGAAAAAAATGCAAGAAATAATTATTCAGTAATTATTATATATTTAACATGTTCAGGAATTGGGATAAAATTCTCCCTCAATAAAGTCAGTTGCCTTTGGATTAGATCCTGAACCTGGGTTGTTTCCTTTCCTAGGACTGAACTGCAAGCAAGTTTTCTTTACGAGCTTCATTTACCTTAGGCTGAAATATTATAATGCTCACATAACTTGTTAAAGTTCTTTTGAAGTTTGCAGAAGTGGAATGGAAAAGATCTCCAGTCTGGCCCAGTGTTTCTCCAGATGATACCTTTGAGTAACCACTGAGATCATAACACAGTTTAGGCTTGCCTTCCTTCAAACTCTGGCAGCCTCAGAGTAAAATCAACCAGCATTAAGAAATTATCTTCCTTCTCCCATGGTCTCTTAGACTTTAATGTTTCAGTTCTTCAAGGCTATAAGGAGCCTGGCCTTGATCCAGGCAACTATTTGGATTTTAGGAGTTGTCACCTGTATAAAGTGACGCACTTGGGTGCTGTTCGCCATTTCCCTTGTTCAAACTCTGAAAGATTAAGATCTTCATCCTGATTGTCATGGGTTAACCAATCCACTACACTGATAATTTCCGCCATGCCAGAAGAAAGGTGCCCAAGCTGCACAGTCCTGGAAACTGGGAGATTTTAGTGGAGAAGCCACACTGCTCACTTTCTTTCTTGTGACACTCTTAACCATCAGTTACTGACTGTGACTGAGAAATGAGACACTGAGGTCAGATCTATGATCTGCCCCCATGCCACTGGTGTTAATAAGTTCAAGTTTTCTTTCCAGGCTGAAATGTCACTCCCTCAGCTGACAGGAGGTGTGTCTCCTAATCTTTAAAATGTGGAAATGAGCACTGCTTTACTTTACCAAACAAATAATATCTGAAAACCACAAGACTGACAAATATGCTTTTAGTCCTGGTGCTGCAAACTGCTGAGATGCCAGGGAACAGAAGGTGAAATCTTGGTGGCAGTAATGGCAGTGGGCCGCTTATTTTTCCTGTATTATTTTCCTGGGACCAAGTGTTTCAGATGATTGGTTCAGAATTTTACTGCCCTACTTATCTTTTAACTCTTCTATTCCCAAAAA
>VYXC01004873.1:1819345-1872568 GCA_013397175.1 Platysteira castanea
GGAATAAATATTTTAATAAAACCTACTTAGTAGGAGATGTGAAATGCTAAGAGAACTAATCTTATGGGTATGAGGAAAACTCCCACTGCTCTGGACCACTTGCAAGTTATACTTAATGCCAGTCCCATATGTCTGAAATGATGGGAAAAGATCTTAATGTCTTAAGAGACTGGTTTATGAATATTCTTAGGATATGCATTTTTCCATACATCATTTCTGGAGTGATTATTCTAATTATTGTTAAATACAGTCAGAAACTGGCAATAAATATAACTGAAGTGAAAGACTGTTTCACAAACCCTCATAGAAACTTCTCAGTTCATTCAACTATCAGATGAGCAGGTTGGCTAGTAATAAATCACACATTGTAAGTGACAGTTGAATATCTTCTATTTGGAGTAATACTCAGGCAAGAGTAAAAGATGTCAGAGAACATTAAATTTAATTGATAACATCAAATTATTAGTAACGGGTGAAATTTGGAGGTCCTTCCTTGCTTTTTGAATCAGTGCTCTACTTTAATAGAAGCTGAATAAACATTAAGTAACAACTGATTCTGAACCTCAAAATGTGACCCAGTAATACTTACCACTTACGTTGTGCTCTAAACTTTCAGAGCTCTTCTGTGGGTCAAACTTTGAACACAAAGGGGCTATTGAAGTGAGCATGATTTGGTCAATTAACCTGTTAAATATTTGCGTGCAAGGCAGTCAGAGGCCTGCTGGGGTTTTGGAGAGGGGTTACTCAGATCCAGCAAGTTACAATATGTTGAGAATCTCATAGAGGTTATATCCAAGTAGGGGCCTTGTTAGATCCCTGGTCCTTGTAGAATAATAAATCACATGGAACTTTTTCAATTGGAAAAACATATTAACTTGTCTGCTACTCCAGCTGGAGAGAATAAAATCATAATGTTTTGTGATAAATTGCATATATTTCTTGTATATGTACCATTTGTGAGACATTTTCCCCCTGAAGTTGAAACCACAATGACACATATAAATGGGTTTTTATAATGCACCATCCATGGAGACTGGAGGAATATTAAGGATTAATTAAAAGCACAAGTCACCAAAGTTGATTAGAATGCAAACTAGGTCTAATTTCATGCAGGATCCACTAAAGGCAGCCAAGGTTGTAGCAGAGAGACAAAAAGACTGAAGAGCTGCTATATTTAGATGAAAAAAATACACTAAAGGCAAGAATTCTACAGATGGGAGATGAAGGGTCAAAGTGAGAAAGGCAATAGGAAGCACAAACCAAAGTGGGGAATACTGTTGCTGGATTTCAGTCACATTGAAGGCCTCTCTGAGGTGACTTACCAGAGCAAGCTGTATTTGGTCAGTATTTGGAATATTTGGTCAGAACTGCCGAGTGTCCTTGAATGCTGCTTTCATGGAGGCAGAAGTGCCCAACTGGTTTTTGCATGGACAGTCCATGCAGGTCTCTCACACCCCATCTAGCAGACAAGATAGAGGCAGAGTGCTAACAGTGGCCCAAGCAAAATCAGTTCTGTGTGACAGTGGTAATCCTATTGCCAGCTTGGAAAAGCTGTTTCCAGTTGGGGTGAATCTTCCACTGTTCTGATTCTCTCTCCTGGTGCTCCCTGAATATAGCCTGTGACTGTAGCTGACTAGGAAGAGAACTAAGTTTTTCTGCTTATACCAGGTGAAGAAATGTATAGACACACCTTTTGATTAAATTGTGAGATTGTGAGCAGCAGGCATAAGTATTTCTCCTTCAAAAATCAGCATGACATGATTTGGTTTGTTTTTAATAAAACTTTTGATATCATTCCTGTGTTGTGGGTAGTAGCAATTACCATGCTGCTTTCCCCTCCTCTAAAGCTTTCTACATGCTAATGGCAGCTTCACTTATTAATTTCTAGCACCATGCCTGCAGCCAGCTGTGTCATCACAATTGCTCAGCCATTTGACTCACTGTAGTTATTGGTTTGAGGGATTACAATCAAGATTTTGATCCCAGAGCAGCTTTGCAAATAGCAATCAATGCTGAGCATGACAAATTATATCATCCTGAACCCATATTGCCTAACTGCCAACATTTCATCTGACTTGACCACTGTGTAGCTTTCTGTCTTTTTAATCACAACACTTTGCTAAGGGGTTTGTAGCCATTTGTTAGTATCTCTGGAATAAGTATCAGAACTGCATTTTACTGTACCTTTAAGTCCTGCATTAGATTTTATTGTAAATCTGATGTTTCCTCCCTTTGGAGAGCCATTTTAGAAGAAATATGTATAGGCTTGTCTTTTCTTCATTGCTTGTTGTTGTTTGGGGCTTTGTTCTTGGAAATGCAGCTGTTCCTTTATATAATTTAGTTTAAATTAACAACTGCTTCCTAGCCTGTTTTATTACATGTCGGTACTTCTGGGACTTTAGGTTCGATATTGCACGTAGTCAAGTTTGAAATTCATAATTTACAGCTGTTACAGAAATACAAATGCACAAGAAGTATTTGTTGAGGCCCTCTTCATTAGTACGCATGGAAAATTTGGGGAATTTTGATACCGATATAAGTGCTATCAAATCTCCAAGATCTGGGGGTCTCATAGGTAGCAAGGGTGAACTCTTTTTAAATACCAAAGCAAGATCTATATAGCAGAAAATAACAGTGACATTCTCCCACTGTTGTGTGTGGATATTACCCATCATTTTGAAAGCTCTGTTAGACATGCCTCCTCTCCTTCAACTTTCTGGTTTTAACAAAAGGATAAATTATGTGGATTTGATTGGCAAAACTGCCAAACTTCCTCAGGTAGGTTCAAACTTAGTCTCCATTTAGGAAGTTACTTGCACTTCTGGTTGGTATTTATAGTCTAATGAGATGTAGGAGAGAGGAGAGTGCTATGAAATCTAGCTCAGCAGCTTCAGCATTTATTTGTTCACATGAGATAGTCTCTTTTGTGGGTCTTGAAGATCTTTCCAGTAAGTAAAGTTCACAGAAATAGTACACAATATTTTTCTGTAGTTAATTCAGACTTCTCAGTTGTGAAGCTATACCATTCAGCTTATGGTTTGTAGGGATGAAGGCAGAGTTTTTGAACAGTGCCTGCACAACAGTATCATCTGTTACTGTAAGACACTACTGCTGCAGCTAGTAAGTGTTGGATGTGGCATGGCAGCTGTGGGAATGATGGGGGTGTACACATGAATTTTCCGCTATTTTTTTCGATGTTGAATATCCAGTTTAGAGTTCAAGTGGAGTAATTTTTGGAACTTTAAACAGTGATGCAGACTGAGAAGCAGCTTTTCTAACATAAAAAACCTGTTCTGCTTCAAAGGGTTTATTTAAAGCTGGGAATCAAATGGCATAACTGTTGCAGCCTGCAGCTTCACTCTATCCCCTTTACCTTGATTTCTTTTTGTCTGCCTCTGTTCCTGTACAGATATTAACTCTTACTTTGCTGTACACAAAACACAACTTCTACAGTGTTTGTGACATAAGGGGGTGAACAGCTAAGTGCTTTGTTATTCTGTGGTCAGCTCAGCAGGATAAACTCGGATTACATGACAGGTTTTACAAGAGGGAACAGGTTGTTCAGGTAACTGTCTCCCAAGACCTACATGAGCAAGATACACTGTTGGGTGGAGAAGACCATCTGGATCTTTCATGATGTTCACACATACACACACTGAACCTCCTGTCCAGAAGAGTAAGACTTGCTGCCTTCTGCTTCCCCTGCATCTCTTCACCTTCTCAACTTTCCCTTCCAGTTGTTTTCCAGCTTGTGTCAGAGTTCTGTTTTGCTCAGCCTTGCTCTTCTGCCTTCTATATCTCCTCCCAATTGTTTCTACTCAGGAATGGTGGGAGAACTCCTGTGAGTTGTTTATCCATGAAGCTTTGGTGAATGGGATTGGTGAAAGAATTTTTTAATGTCACAGTGACTCCTTAATTACTTGACCTATGTGGAGCCAGATAAAGAGCCTGAACCAGCCAGGAAGTGATCATATTCCTTAGGTTATATTTCTTTGGCATTCATTCCCTTTGTTTTTTATTCTTTAGACAAGCTCTAAAGTGTCAGAGTAAATCAGAAAATGCAATTTTGATTCCCCAGCAGCCTCCTCCTGCATCAGTTGTCCTATTAATATTGACAACCTATTGGATATAAGATGTGAAGTGTAATGATGGCTGGCGTGTTACATGTTCTTGACTACTCCTTTGGTGCACTCCACTTTCTGTTTTGCACACGTTCCTGATGAACCTACTATAATTTCACTGTATGTGTTCCTTCTTGGCAATCATAGGTGTTCTGTAGGCAGCAGCAACATGCTGATCCCTGCACTTGTCTGTGAGCAGCAAAAGAAGATGCAGATAGGTTTTTTTTGGCACATTTTACCCAGCAAATGCTTGATCTGAGTTTTGTTTGAGTCTTTTCATGCACATTGTACTGCAAACAGCATAATCAGCCTCCTAATATTCAGTTAGCCTTATGAAACGACAGCATTTTGTTCCACCTTTTCATTAAACCTCATATCAGATTGAGCTTTTAGGACACAATGAAAAATCTGGCCTCAGACATTAGTTTCTGTTAAGATTCTGAATTTGGAAGTGAACTGTCAGTTCTGAGGGAAGAATGGGGCAGAACAAAATGGTCTTTGCCTTGCTGCCATGGTAATGGCAGTGAAGTGCTGATAAGTAACAATATCCATCTATGTGTGAGTTAATTCCTTATGTATTCTTCAGGGAGAAGTACTCTGGCATAGAAAAATGTCATCTTTCTCATAAAAATTTGAAGCCATCCTAAGGATTATAATTAATAACGGATTATACTCTTGTACAATAAATTGGGTTGCAAATGGTACATGTTCATTATATTCTAGAAGATTTGGGGACCGTGGCTACAGAAGTATTGTCTGAATTCTGTTTCTGAATTCTGCAGTAAAGCACTTGTACAAAGGATGACCCCAAAGTCTGTGGGGTTTTATACTGCATATATATAGAGATAGATAGATAGATAGATAGATAGATAGATAGATAGATAGATAGATAGATAGATCCCCGTCTCAGTTTTGTCTTCTAGGTTTTTTATGTTATCACTCTCTTCTCTTAGTCCATGAGCAGTCCTTTCTGGTCTTTGAGAGTTCCACGCTGTATTTGTGCATTAAATCAAGTAACCGCACCTAGATGGATTTTGTTCTTGTTTTAGCCAGAGTGTTGTTCTAAGCAGATTTAATTTTTCTTTTAATTTTAGGATAACTTTCAACAGCTACTATAAGGTGGGTTCCTGGTGGAGGGCTGTGTTCAGTCCTCACACAGCTTTCCTGTGCAGCCATGGGTGAGGCACTTTCTGAGCTGGGACTCTCACCTTGTTAAACAGAGGTGCTGCTTTCCTAGTGCAGAACCCTGAGGACACTTTCCTTTTGCTTTTGAGGAATTTGGATTCTAGGTTGTTAAGTGTCCCTTCAGTCTTTTCTGAGATAAACAAAATCTATGCTTGGTATCATTCCATATTAAACCTTAAGTTACCTTGGTAATTTCTAAATCACATTGCTCACGTGTTTTCTGTTACGATCATTGGACTTCTAAAGCACCCTGCTGATTGATCAGACCTTGGGGGTTTGATACCTTTTAGTTTCTTCTGTAATTACTATGTTTTAGTACTTTCCTTTAATTCCCTGTGTGCTGTGTAACAACACTAAAGCTATAGTACTTGCATTTATTGTTTTTTCCAACTTGATTTTATGTTTCTGCCTCTTGATCCACCCATCTTTCAAATACCTTCATACATGTCACTGTATCAACCATAATCTCAACTGCCAAACTCCTGAGCTAGAAGTTAAATCATAATCTAAATGTGCCACTTTGGTTATTTACATTACTTCCCAGATAAGTTTCCTGTTGATCTTGAAACCACTCTTCAAAGCACTCAATACTTTTGCTCTCTTTTTCCTTCCAGCTAGGATTATCTTGTGCAGATGACTTTTTGATGTGAAGGAGACCAGAGTACTGTCCATATGCAAAGCCAGTCCTCGAGTGTGGTCCCTACTTTGCATGGCTCCCTGTTACATGGATGTTTTCTTTACACCAATGTAAGTGGCAGTTAAACTACCCTACATCTCCAAATGGCACTGGAATACTTTGTTATCGGATTTGGTGTTTAAGGGAGATTGTCTTGATTTGTATGATTGGTAAATGACATGGTGTTTTTTACCTGAAGATTTTTGTTCAAATTGAGCCTGGCATATTAATAGCAGAAAGTAAATTGTCATCTATAAACTCACCCAGCCCCATGGAAAAAAGTTCAAACTGTTGTAAATTATTCTTGTTAGTAGCATTTTGCACACTGCCTAGAACAGTACTCTTAAGGAAAAATTGGAATTGCTACACTTTTTGTGGAGCATTTTTTCTTTTTGTCCAGTGGTGTGAGAGAAGGGGTTGTAAATAGTTTCTACTACAGATCATCTTGCACTGCAAAACTTGGAAGCAGATCCACATCTTTCAGATGTCAATTTTTTCATCTGTCTTTAGTTCCCACATGAGATTAATCAGACACTAGGACTGAATCCACTTTAGAGAAGTTGGACAACATTTAGAAAGTAAATAAATAAAATTACTAAAAAGTCGTGGTGCACAAATTAAAGATTCTCACAGGGTTGTGGCATTTGTACACCATATCTTTAAAGCTGGAAAAGTTTGCACACTGGACTATGACACAGTACTGAATTTTCATGTTTTAGACTTACAGTCATAAAAAAGAGAAGGGCTTTTTTGCTAAATTTTGTTCAGTCAGAGTGTTTGCTTTGCCATCAACACTCTGAGTTGGCTGTACATCTTTGAAAGTTAAAAGGGAAGAAGTGACCTCTGTCAAAAGCAGCTGTCACAGACCCTCGCTTACTTGTGCCTAGAAAGGCAGGACTGTTGGATGTAAATTGGAGACTGCAATGTTCAAAAGCTCTCATGCAGCTTATGAACTCTTAATTTTCTGCTCACAGTATCAAGTCCAGACAGAGGACAGCAATCTACTAGTGCTACCAGCTAATGGAAGTTCCCTGTTCTTTTGCTGCTGAAGTTTTGGGGTGGCCCAAGCCCTTTGGGAACATAAAGCTGCTGGATCAGGCAGTGGCACAGTGCCTCTGGGTTACTGAGGGTAGTTTTCTTTACAGGCAGGTGTTGCAGGAAAGTAATGCAAGTAACGCTGTGACAAAGTCATCATTGCACTGGGGATTTTCACCATCTAACTTCAGGCACCTAAGCCTAGTGATGATGGAGCTGAAGGCTCCTGCAGGGTCAGTGGGACACCTGTGGCTCCCCTGACAGCCCAGACCCTGAGGCTGCTTGCTTCGGACTCAAGTTGGATGCCTGAAGCTAAACAGTGAGACCAAACTCTTCAGCCCAGGGTCTAGTTCAGCCACCGAGCAGGAGTCCACCACAGCTGCTAACAGAGGCAGCTCTTTGACTGTCTCTTTAGAGCTGAGCACACAGCAGCACTCCAAATGCATGGTGAAAGTCTTCAAAAAGATGAGCATTAACCCAGCTTCAATATCCTGGAACTGCAAGCCATTATCAGGAACTCTTCCAACCAACCACAGTGGGGTTTTTTTGGTTTGGTTTTTTTGTTGTTGTTGTTTTAGTTTTTTTGTTTGTTTGGGGTTTTTTTGTTTTTGGGGTTCTTTTTGTTTTGTTTTTTTGAGATTGACTGGTGTCACTGAGAGCTGTCTCTGTACCTTTCTCCTCCTTTTCGGATGCTCCCTCAGGACCAGGAATGCTGTGCTCTCAAACAATTCCATAAATAAGTATAGAATATTTTTTTCTTCCTATGCCTTTCCACCTAATGATTAATTAAGAGCTTGTGCAAAAAGAAACAGGGAGAGGACCAAAGATATCAAGCCTCATCTTGTTCACACAGAATCTGCTGCTTTGCAGACTGCCCTTCTCTAGAGTCCTGGGAAACACAGTGAGGAAGAGGATGATGGGTGCCAAAGTCAGAGTCAGAATCCCAGGACCTGATATATATGGTGTATTGTTAGCTGTGTTTGTTTTGGGAGCTTTTGGTAATTTTTCTTCTAGGTTTTTGTCTCTCTATTTAATTATCCTTTTCATTACTGATTTCCTAACTTAATCTGAATGTGCATAAATCTCCACCGCAGATTTATCATCTCTATAGAAAGCGCTTTCAGAGTGGTTGTGCAGCTTCCCAGAAAAGGGACACTGTTGGAAAATGAAGCTTTCAGATTCAACAATAAGCCCACTATTATGCTGATTTTTGCCAAGCTTTGCCTCACTTTTTTTCCATTTACTACAAGAGTGATCTCAAGGCTTCTTTTTGTTTGTTTTCGAACTTCAGTCATTCTTAAGTGTTTACCACCCTGCTCAAGTCCACTCACTGTGAAACATTAGACACTACAAGAAACGGCTGCATTGCTTCTGGAATCAGAAAATGCTCAGGTTCTTTTTTGCAGCTGCACGTTTCTGTGAAGGTTTTAGCCTCTTTGCCAATCTTAGAAAAAAAAAAAAAAAGAAAGAAAAGAAAAAAAAGAGAAAAATATTTCTTAGAATATTGCACTTTGATTGTCACAGTCATCTGAGGACTTATTATTTTTAAACAAATGTGAGATCTCAGAGAAGCAGTTGAAATTATCTTTGATATAAATAATCTCATTGCAAAACAGATTTTTATTTATATAGTATATAGTCTGCGTGCTCATAAGCATTTAATCAAATTCAGGTCTTGTCCAAGCAAACATAATGGCCATTGACTTATGTGTGGGTTGTGAGTTATTCTTTCTGAATTTGACCTGCTTTGAGAGCTAAAAAAGATGCCATCCTTCATTTTGTTGCTTGGGATCACACAGGCAAGTGGAGAGGCTTTTCTATTTCTAAATTTTTTCTGGAAGTTGAATACAACTTTCTGCTGGTAACATGTAGGAACCCAGCCTCTCTAGGGTTTTGGTCCACTGTGACTGTCAGAATTTTTTATAGTTATCATGAATTTTCTTTCTCTTCTTTCCATGTTTATACTCCATATAATGCTCTTTGGGATTCCACCCTTGAAAGGATCCTCTGTCTTTTCTTTGCTTGGCTGCTTTCTCCTAAGCCAAGCATGTAAACATCTATCTCCTGAAGATATATTCCTGTTAATCACTTCTGGTGCCTCTCTTTGAACTTCCTTCTGCTAACATTCCAGTTTTTAACTGCTGTTAACAAAAGCCAGGATAAAATGTTTTTATCAGTCCTTCTCCTGGCTTAAAAAACCCTTGTTATATTTATGCCCTAGATTAGCAACTGCTGCACAACATGTAATTTGCTGTTTTCCATATCTTCACCCTCAGATCTGTTGCCAGACCACTCTGACTGTACCACTTTATACTCAAATTTTTGTGTTGAATCAATTTTCCCTTGTTGTGAGCCAGAAACAGTTTTGAGCCAGGGGAATTTCAACTGATTTTATTTGTTGCCAATTAGCAAACTTTTAATCACCGATTCTGCTATTGAAACCAACAAACAAATACATATTTAGAGAAACACACCTCAGCTCCCTTCCAGACACCTCTCCTCCCTGCTGCATGGTCTCCTATTGCTGCTGCACGTGGCCCACAGTTCCTTTGGGAAGGCAACAGACCTCACCAAGTAGTCAGTGCATTGGGCAGGACTCAATAAACCTGTGCTTTATTTCTGCAGCTGAGAAGTTCTCAGCACCGTTTCTTTCTTTGCTACTGTCTCTTATCTGCAAGCCAGGAAAAATGGCAGTGACCTGCTTCAGGCAGTACTGATTGCCAAGAGGATGTGGTGTCCCTGCTGCAGCGGAAGTGCTGGAGTCTGTCAGTCTTGTGGGAGCAGTAGGTGTTTGAAGGAGATGAAGGAGATAAAATATATCCTATGCAATTGTTCTGTTACCTTTGCTTTCAGTTGGCTCCTGTTCCATCCCTAGCCCCAAGACTAATCAAGTAGGACCAGAAACAAACCCATATCATGTATGAGGGGTGTTCTTCCCCTTCAAAAACAATAATTTTACAAAGGGTGTGTTGTGACATCCCTCTGGATTACTGCAGCTCATCATCTGATGTTAGAGTATGACATGTTGGTTTTCAAGGTCCTTTCCATGACAGGTCACCAGCTGCTGGAGATTCAATATCGACTGGATCTCAGTTTAAAAAATCTTTAAAGAAAGGGGGTGGGGGGGGGCGGTGGTCATTTCAGTGGTCTGGACTGTGGGTGGGTTTCAAAAACTGAATAGAATAACAGATTACAGTGCCAGGACAGAGTCAGGGAGGCTGCAAGTCAGCAAGAAATCATTAAGACACTTCTCCTGCCAAAGTTACTGCATTGCATAGTTACACCTAGAGTATCTCTTAATCTTTGTCATATACACTGAGGAAATTCCTTTCTTGTTCTGCAGACGGCAAACTGAGGCCAAGAGAAACCAACGGAGTTGTCTGGGGTCACATCAGAAATATGACCGTGGTTGTGCAGGAAATACAGTGACCTAAGGATTTAATGCAAAATCCAAAGTTGGTGCTTTCAGCAGGTCATCTCACTTCTAATATAGCCCAAATGTTCCAGCTGGGATGCTTAATTGTTGTTGCTTATTTTACCTTTATCAACTACTAACCTCTCCACAGAAAGTGAACCACTGCAATGTTTGTTTGGTTTAAGGTTCATACTTCTATTTGGCATAAACAGAAGATGAGAACTAAACTCTGGGCAGCTGATGTCCTCTTTTTGAAAATGTAAGCTCAGCATACAGTCAAATATGCTGCAAGTCAATGCAGAATTGCACATTTGCTGCAAAAATTAAAAATCTGGCAGAGTAATGCTAAAAGTTTTTAAATGCTGCTGTAGAATCTGTGTCACCTTGTCTGGAGATCACCTTCTAGACATTGGCCTGTTATTCCCTAGAAAAAAAAGGCTGGCAGATGTTGCATCAGTCTCTATATGAAGAGCTCCTGTTGCCTGAAGATTTGTTTGAGGCAGCCATTCATGACCCTCCCAGCAGAACATACATTATCCCTTTTATGTTCTCATTTCAGCGTCTACTTTCAGTTGCTGTGGATGGCAATTTCCTTGTGTCATCTTTTTCATGCACCTGAAGGCTTCCCAAAGCTGTTATTCCTCCTCTATTTGTTTACAGCTGCCTAGTACTTAGTGGGTTTTTTTCACTTGTGTTTAGAAGCCAGAAAACTTCCCCTCAAAACTGTCCAAATACACTATTTCTCACAAGAGTGGTAGATGAAAAAAAGACCCTCAGGAATTAATTTCAGTGTACACAGAGTATAAAAACTTTATTGGAAAATACATTAAAAAGTAGACCACTTAATTTTTGTTTAACTTCTCCAAATAGATTTACAGTTCATATTAAATAATTAACTTTAAGTCACTACTTTTTCAAAAGCCAGAAGTAAAGATCTGGAATGAAGTTTCAGTTCAGGTTTTTCTTCCTGCCACGCTGTCTGTCACACAAAAACCTAAGCTATTTCTGGCTGTTCTTATTTTTAGATTGTTCTTCATATACCATTTACCGTCATTGAAATTAATGAGAAAATAAAAGGAGTGACCTTTGGCTAGGCACATACAGTTTATGCATGAGCTAAACAGCAGGATCCTTTTTCATTCTTCTTTTTCCCACATTCTCTTTCTCCCTGCTCTCCTGCATCTAAAGATAATTTGTAAAGCCTTTAGAGCCTTTCATCCTGTGTGTTTCTACTGTGTTCCTTTAGATGAATCTCAGGTCCATGATTCACATCTATTCTCTTGTGCTGAGAGGTCAGTGGCACCCTTGTTTTATGAATATAATCCACCATTCTCTTGAACCTCAGAATCATTTCCAAAACTCCCAGGCAGAATTCATACAGCTCAGGGTGCAAACAAATGTTAGCATTGCTGTAAAGAGCACTCTCCCTACAAAAATACAAGTCCAGACATTCCAAGTAACGCTGTTTAAAATGAACCAGCATTTAGAGAAGATCTGAATAGTTTTGAAGACACGATTCCAAGTGCAGACATAATTCTCAACCTGTGGCCTCACCGTAACATTGACTATGTAATTCACACCCATCTTTCTGCAGTAGGTGGACAAGTCCATTTGACAGATACTCAACGAAGCCACTGTGCGTGAATAGAGTAGAAAGTGCCCAGTGAGATTTCCTGGGGCACCACTGTCACAGCGAACCTTGCACTGTCCTGCTGCGGCGGTTCCCTGCCAGCCCCACTCCCTGCCAGGAGGAAACGCTGCCAGCTCTGCCTGGTTTGCAGGGTGGGTTGGATATGTTCTTATTATAAATTACACCTTGAATGATTTTCAGTGCAGCAGTTTTGGAATCCTTGGTTGAAAACACTAAGGCCCAAGTGTTGCCTCCAAACTGTGTTTGAGGGTGAAAGAAGTTTGTTTCCTGGCTGAGGGGAGGGAGCCAAGTAGAGGTGTGCTATGACCAAGGAAGTCCCGTTTGTGCTAGCTGGAAAAGAGCAACAGAGGGAACACTGTAATTTTCCAGTACCTGTGGCACACACTGCTAAAAAAAATGAGAACTGATACGTGTTTGGGTTAAGAGAAATGCTTATGGCAGTGTGAGACACCAATAGTGATAGTAAATCTGGTTTATAGTTGTTTATGGAATTTTTGGAGTTTTTTTGGTTTGGGGTTTTTTTGTTTGGTTGGTTTGTTCAGGTTTTTTGTTCCAAGCGTACAGTTGTACCTCTGCACTCTAGTGTTTAAATTTAAGTGGGTAGTTATTTATTGCTTCTTAAGCTTTGTGTTAACAATTCTGACTGTATTTTATTTGGAACTTTTAGGCGGTATTTTAAAACACTGATTACTGAAAAACTTGTGCTAAATTTTTATATTCTCATTGTTTGTCATGAGTATTCATACTGATATACAGCATCACAGAATGTGTAAGGTTGGAAGGAATCACGGTGCGTCATCTGGGCCAACCTCCGTCCTTCAGAAGGGTTATCCTAGAGCACAAGGCACAGGATTGTGTCCAGAGGGTTCTTGAATTGAAAGGGAAACTCCACAAGCTCTGGGCAATTGGTTCCCATGCGTGGTGACCGCACAATAAAGAAGTTCTTCCTCATGTTCAAGTGGAACTTCCTATGCATCAATTTCTGCTCGGTGCCTCTTGTCCTATTGCTCAGCACCACCGAGAAGAGCCTGATCCATCCTCTTAGCACACCCCCCTCCTTTAGATATTTATGCACATTAATGCAGTCCCCTCTCGGTCATCTCTTCTCGAGGCTGAAATTTATCTGCTGGCTGTGACTGATGTTGCCAGTTTACTTTCACTTACGGAGAAGTTCGTGAATAGCTCCTTACATGAGGCCCAACGTCGTCCTTGCGCGTCGTGGGTGGTTTATTTGTGCGTGGCAAGCGGAGTACACGTAAATCATGTGCCCGCGGCTGTGGCCAACCCCTGGGGCCGCTCTCCGTCCCTCACGACTCGGCGGGCCCGGCACGCAGGGAGCCCAGCACCGCGCAGCGCTGCGGAAGCGCCCCCGCCGGCCTCACCGCGCGCCCGTCTCGCCGCTCCCGCCCGGCGGCGCCCCNGAACCGCTCGCCGCCGCTCGCCCTCGGCCGCCGCTCCGCCGGCCCCAGCGCCGCCGGAGCCGAAGCGGGGCTGGGCTGGGCTGGGCTGTTCAAGGCTATTCGGTAACAGCCTCGGCCATAAATGATTAACTGCGCGCCCGGGTAGACGGGTGTCGCCGAGCGCAGCCGCCCGTGCCCGGCGCGCTGAGCCAGCGGAGCGTTCGGTCCCGAACCGCCGCCGGGGGCTCTGGCACGGCTGTAAACGCTGCTGCCAGCGCTGCCACACCGCAAGGTAGGCACGGAGCTGGCTGTGCCTCAGCTGCTGTTTCGGCATAAATCCACCCATTTGACGTTCTTTTTTATCTGTGCCAAGGCAAAAGACCGCCAAGATGATAGGGGTTTTTTTGTTACTGATTTTGTGTTTGGTTTAGGGTTTGTTGGGTTTTTTAAATCTTTGCTGGTTTTTTTTACTGTGCATAAAAAGAATTAGTAGATATGGAATTCGTTGATAAGCAGTGGCAGCTGGCAGTACTCTTTTATTCTCTGTCAGAATGCAATGCCTCCTTTGTTGAGCTGTAAATTAATAGTGTGAGCTCCTTCCCCACCCTCAGCTTCATCATTCGGAGATGTGAATCACTTGTACTACCAGATTTGTTTTCTTTAGGAGAACTAAGAGGCACCACAGAAAATCCATCTGTTTCATTCCAGGTCACATTCCACTGGATTGATTTGGTTGATTTCAGCTTAAAAATGTGCTTCAAGGCAACTAATGATCATCTGTGGGAATTTTTTTTTGGTTAACCTTTACATTTGAGTTACCAGCGTATGCAAGAGACATTTTTCTTCCGTTTCTTTGAGCTCTTGATGCAGTTATAAAATATTTCCCAAAACATGGTGGTTCAAGAACGTGAACTAAAAACTTTCTACACAGAAAGTGGAAAAGACTGCTGCAGGTAGAATGTCAGGTTAACTAGGAATGTATTTGCACTGTCCATGAAAGAAATCCTGGATGGTAACCTGTTGAATGCCACTAACTAGAGTTTTCAAGCTGCTGTGAGCAGGACACTGTGCCCTTGCCACAGTTGTTCCTGTGAATTGAATGCAGTCAAACCGTGCAAATGTAGAACGATTTCCAGGTCAGAACAGGTTGATAAAGTTAGTGAGACGCCATCGCAAACTGCTGGAGCTGAACACTGCTTGGAGGCCGTGAGTGTTCTCCCACTAATTGTGCTAGGGGAGTGGAAGGCATTTGGCCCTTTGAGAACAGCAGGATCTGTTAAATGTAATGAGACACTAATCAAGATAAGACTTGTACTGTGTCAGGTGCTGTATAACTGTGTAAGGAGGTAAGGTCACTACTCCGGGAAATTGACGACATAAAAAAGTGTTATGATTACAATTAATTAAACTAAGTACCCTTCAAAATGTCCTCAGGGTTATCCATAAGTGAAGGATCTGTTTCCATAGTCCTTACGCCCAGGCAGATGCCTGACAAGAAACATGCTTGAGAATTATTGGTTTGTCTGACATACAGTAATGAGCCTAAAAATTGAACACAAGCATCTTTCTCTGTTGAGAGGGGTTTGGTTCTGAATATGGATCAGTTATTCTTATGTAGTTCTTCTTGCTCAAAGAAACGGAAATGAGGCTATGTCAGGACACCTTCCTGCTCTTTCCTGAATTTTAAGGAAATGCTTATCTGGAACTGAAATTGATTCAGGCCTGTTTTTAAGACAAAGTACAAAGTTTCCAGTGGCCTACAATGTGTTTTATATTTTCTTCAAGTTTTTCTCTAGCAGTCATGGAAGTACCAAACCTGTGCCTGTCAGCACTTGTAGACAACCTGTATTTGGTATTAATTCCCGCAAACTGTTGTATCTGTGTGCCTTTTTACCCACAGACATGGCCTCTGTTGTCATTCTAGGGGACTGTGTTTCCTGGTGTGTTTTCAGAGGCCATGTCTTAGAGGTATTTAGACACTGTTAGCAATGTTAGTCATGCAGAATAAAAAAAAAAAGCCACCTCAGTCATGTTTTCAAAATAATCTGCTGTGGTGCTTTACAAATCTAAAGGAAAGGTCAAACTCCACTTTTCACTGTGCACTGCACAGTGGAGGATACAAGTAAAGCTGTGTAATGACTTGGAGCAGGAGACCCAAGGGCAGTGGGACTTTGCACGAAGATCTAGGGAAGAAAAATAACTGTTAACTGTTAATTGTAGTTGATTTGTAGCTAATATCAAGGATTTTTTTGTGCACATTACTCTTGAGAAATATGACTCCTTTCTGGTGCTACTGTCTCCTCTGTGTTTTTCTGTGCTGTTCCAGTGCTTCAGTTTCTCTATTCCTCCTGCCTTCCTTCCTCAGATGCTTTACCACCTTTCTCTCGATTTTCCTCTTCTAATATAAAGACAAACAATGGTGAAGTACCTTTACTTTAGACTGGGCACCTTCTCCTATTAAAAGTTATTTGAAAGCAGTGCTCCATATCATTATTAAATCAAAAAAATTTGGTCCTGAACTTCACTGAGATTAGCAGGGGGCTTCGCATGTCACACCTCTATGCCCTGTGAGCACCTTGAGCTTCAAGATGTGCAGCGTTGTTCTGCCTCTACTTTGCATTGGCAAGAGTCTCTTTACAGTGCTCAGAACTGTAAGCTCTTGTTTTGGAGAGCATGAGATGATGGGGATTGTGTAGTTACCCTGAGGGTGTATTTGTCATGGCAGGACTTTTACTTCCGATGTATATGTGGAAGTGGCATGGTGGCTGCTTCCTACAGCAACACTTTTGGCCCTTGTGCAGTCTTGTAACATGCCAAGGACCAGCTCCTTGCCTGATGTAATTTGATAAGGTGGTATGAAGTCCTAGATGTAACTGGCACCTTGACCAATGGTGTGTGCAAAATACATTGTTTGGCTTCGATGCCATTGTGGGAGCACAAGGAATATAAATTTTGGGATGTGGCAAGGAGCTGGGGAGTGAAAACTGACGCTTTTTGACTGTTTAGTTTCCTGGTGTGTGGGTGGAACATATGGGTGAAGAGGGCAAGTCTGTCAGCTGTAACTCTTGTTTCTGAATGGAAGTGCAGTAATTCCCTAGTTCTGGGTATGGGTTAGAAGAAATCTACTTTAGGTTATTAGCTTCCACTGTAATTCCTGCTGAAAGTTTGTCCATGTGAAGGTTGTTTAGAAACTCTGTAATGAAATCATGTGTGCAACTCCCGTTTTGAGTGTGTGTGCACCTTCGCATGTAAAATCTAAGACCCGAAGTGTCATTGGGGTAGGTGGAGAAGTAAAACATTTTTTTCTTCTGGGAAGTTGTCGGCAGATGTAACTGACTTTTTTTTTGGTGAGGGACTTCAGAAACAGACTTGAAAATTAGAGTCTAATGCTGGTTTCTCAGTATAAAAGAAGTCTTTTTCTTAAATTGGCCATCTTATACTTTATGGGTGATGCCAAATTTGCTCAATTACTAAAGTGATTATTAAGCAACAGTGACAATGGTTTCACTTATTATCCCAGTACAATTACACTTTTACTAGATGTTGTACCAGAAAAAGCTCTTGATGCTTTTCTGTTTATACAATAGTGCTGCAGACCCTAATTAGGATTTGGGAATAAAGTCAAAACTCTGCAAGTGTTTTAAGCTTCTCTTGTAAAGCAACAATAATATAGAAGGCCAGCCCATCTTTTTGTAATACAAAAGAGACTAAAAATATGCTCTGCATGTACATGGTAGGAAAGGATTGTGGCATAACATTTTCAAAGCTTGTTCTTTTCTTGGTGTACTTTTAACTGAAGCTCTGCAGTTTCTTCAAAAGCCATGAGTTACAAATGAATCTGCAATACTTTGTGACTCCTTGTCCTTCCCTTCAGACAAAAGGTCCTTTCAAACCATTGTAGAACAGTCACTGATTTTCATGTGGTCATTCAAGAAAAGGATAGCAATTGGCCTTCATAATAGGCCTTTCAGTACTCTCTTGAGTGGTTTGCTGGCTGAAAAAAATGCCTATGGCAGTGTACTATGTCCAGTGTTTAAATTACTGATGAATCTAATCTCCCAAGTGTTGGAAAGGTAAGAATTCAAATGGCAAAGAAGCCTCACCTGTTTGTGAATACCAGTGTGCTGCTCATCAGAGTTGGGGACAGATTTTGGCCCATGTGAACTGGTACAGTTTTATTTGATTTTCTTTGACTGAAGATCTGTTCNTTTTTTTTTTGTTTTTTTTTTTTTTTTTTTTTTAAGCAGTAACTTAAGCCTGGTGTTACCATGAACTGTGTTTCTAAGAGGATTGATGCTGTTTTATGTCCTGGGTGGAGTTGAGCAATGTTATCTGTTTGTGCTGTGCATAGCCAAGTGAGCTGTGAGTATGATTTCTTGGAAGGTGACTGTCCTTGAAGGTTGTGGGTGTGTTTTGAGTTGGCATTCAAGAAGCTGCTGCCACTGTTGTGTTGATAGCTCAGTCTCATGGAGTTATCTTTCTGTGCTGGTAAGGCCAACCTGCCTGGCAGCATTTCAAAATAAACACCTTGTGTTTGGTGTAGGTAGACTGCTGTTTGTTGGCCCAACCTTGTGTAAAACCCATGCAAGAATTTATGGTGCTTGACTGAGTCTTAACCTGGAACCCCACCGAAAGATATTGTTGGTGCTATGAGACATCTGCAAATGAGAGTAGCTCTCATCTCAAAATTAGCCAGGATCCTGGCTAATTTTGTTAGAAATGTGTGCAGTACTTGCCCTGAAGGGTCAGCCCTGAAGTGTCTGCCTGAATGCTGTCTGTGGCACCTGGCTTTCATTGCTGCAAAAGACAGGTTCATGGTGGCAGATCAGGACTTGAGGCTTTCTTGTTGGGTTGGATACAACTGCCAAGAAAGAGTATTTGGGCTCTGGACAACTTGAAGCTCATGCACATGCTCACATGGTTGTTTCAGACTAAATTATTACTTAATAATATGTAAAACCAGCTTTCAGTATGTACTGTCCTCCACACATCCAGTTTGTGGTTTCCTCTTCTGCACTACATTTAAGCTATTCGCTTTTAGTATCTAAATTACAGTGCTGTGTATGGTTGTCTGTGTAAAAATAAATGCAGTAAAACCATTGGCATATGCAATTTGGGTGTGGTGGTACTTCTCAGTTGGAATGTATTCAGAAGCTGTGGTTTATGCTAGCAGTGGAAAAACCTACAAGTCCCAAAATGTCATCACTATGGGACTTCTCCTTTCTGTGTTGCTGAAGGAATAACTGTCATAACAGTGATACTAGCTTGTGTATAGAATTTGATTTAGTGGTCTTTAGGACAAGGTCTGAATGAAATGTTGCCTTTTCTGTGTTTCTGTTTTCCATTAATAACTTAGTTTTGGCTAGAAATTGTTTTGAATTGGCTGGTTTGTTAGGGTGCTGTCCTGAAGTTGTGCTTTGGTGTTAGAATTGGAGCTTGTGGTCCTTGCGCTGGGTATGTTGGAGTGAGGGATGGTGTGGAGATAGACTGCACAGCTCTAAGATGCAGAGAAGCTTCATCATCTGTTCCCACAGTGACTGAGGTCTCCTATGTACTGCATGCACTTTGTTACTAGGATGAAAGAAGGAAACCTTCTCATTATAACCCATGAGGGTTTCTTCCTCTACAATAACCAAATTATGTTGTATACAAACACAGTGAAAGCTGAAAAGGACTGGATAATTCATCTGGCCAGCAGAGAGGCAGCCAGGTCTGAAATGTAAGGAAAGAACAGGAGAAATGAGATCACACGTGTGCTGTCAGGTGCACAGAGCTCCAGTGCAGGTGGGGCAAGAGGTGCCCTGAAGACATCTGAAGTGTGAGGCATGTGTAAGTGTAAGAAGAGTGCCTGTGGGCTTGTGGTAGGGAAGAGAGCAGAAGGTGGTGGTTGGAAGAAGCCCTGGTGGGGAAGAAGGTTGGGCTTTTTGACACAGGATGATTCGAATTGTGTGTTATTGGGTCTGCATCACAGTGTGGCTGGTAGCCTCACAAATTTTTCCTGTTGTGAAAGACACAAGCCCTTCACATGTCTGAAACAGGTGCAGTCTGCATCCTCTGTAGCTGAGTTTCTGGGGAAGAGGTAGTTAAATCTAAGGTCCTGTCAGACCTCTGCACGTATTGGCAGTTTTGCAGCACTTTGATTTGAGTAGGAGTTTGGTTCCATGTCCTTAGCCAAGAAGATGACATGAGAGACAGCTATGGAGCAGGCTGCAGCAGTGTGCTGCCTTTTGTTCCACTTAGTGCGCAGTCCTGAAACTTCTGGCTGTTCTGTGAGAGGCTTCAGAGTCCCAGGGTGTTTCAGGATGAAGGGTACTCTATAATGGGAAGTGTTGTGCTTTATTTTGTAGTAAAGAGAGTAAGCCTACAAAACTAAGGCAGTTCTGAACAAGGAAAGCTGTGTGGATATGAGTGTCATCCGTGGAGGTGTTCAAGGCCAGTTTGGGTGAGGCTCTGGGCAACCTGATCTAGTGATTGATGTTTCTACCCACGGCTTGGGGGTTGGAACTAAGTGATCTGTAAGGACCCTTCCAACCCAAACCATTCTGTGATTCCATGAATTGGTAGTCTGGGAAGTCACTCTGCCGTTGCATAACCTGGCAATGGATGGTCATGTGTGTAAATTCATCCACTGCACTGCCATGAGTACAATGAGGATTGCAATGAAGAGATGACTGAAAGGGGACCTCATCAAAGTGGATAAATATCTAAAGGGGGAGTCCCAAGAGGATGGAACAGGCTCTTCTTGGTGGTGCCGAGCAATAGAACAGGATGCAATGGGCAGAAACTGATGCCCAGGAAGTTCCACGTGAACATGAGGAAGAACTTCTTTACTGGGCAGTGACTGAGCACTGCAACAGATTGCCCAGAGAGGGTGCAGAGTCTTTTTAACTGGAGATATTCAAGAACTGTCCAGATCTAATCCTGTGCAGTGTGCTCTGGGATGGCCCTGCTTGAGGAGGGAGGTTGGAGCAGGTGACCCACCATGGTCCCTTCCAACCTAATCCATTCTATGATCTCTTGACAGAGAATGATTGGTTTCTGTTTTCTTTGCTTCTGGGATGAGATTGACATATTGGCATTTTAACACCTAATTCCCTTCTCTGAAGTTAACCTGTACACAACCATGATTATTCTGTGCATTGCCCTACAGATGAGGAAAGGGTAGAAAATTTTAATTGCTGTCCCAGTGTTGGATTTCCAGAGACATTGAGTGCAGGAAGTTATAGCTGCCATTGTGTACAGTCGGGTCCTCTAAACATCAGCCTGTAAGTGAATGATGGTGCCTTCCAAAGCGTTTTAGTGAGAATTGCTAAAAAGCAAAACATGATTTATTAATCTGTAACAAGGCACTCTTTAAATGAAAGTGGGATCATCTTGTAGTTGCAAGGTCTGTTAAACTGCAAAAAGGTTAGTCATTAGAATTGTTGCATCATATTAAAAGAATGCAGCAATGTAAACTCAGTCATTAATTAAACTGAATAGCACACTTTTAAACTGCTGTTCACTATTTTAAGTGAATAAAATCTTCTTCCATCTAGACAGCTGCTTAGCCTGGTATTAGAAATTTCTGTGAATTAAAAAAGAAAAACCTCAGGATTGCTGTTACTGATGACAAAAACCAGACATTTTGTACCACAGTGTGGTGCTTATTGTGGGCTGAACCCGACCCACCAGGCCCTGCATCCTCGCTGAGCTGGCTGTGAGGTCAGAGCCCAGCTCTGCAGAAGTGGTTCAATAGAGGGAAATGGTCAAACATGTGATAGCAAGGGCTATTTTTATGCAGTGCCAAAAGACCCGGGCAAGGACAACTCATTTTGAAATGTCAGTCTGTAAGGTCGGAGTGTGGTGAGGGTGCTTCCCCAAGTGTATGGGAGCGACGCTCCTGCAGAGCTGCATTCCTTCTCCAGGCCTGTGGCCGACGTGGGCAACTGCTGGAGCTGCCGCCAGCTGGCAGCTGGGGTGCTCTGCAAGGGCTCTTGCTGAGTGTGCCGGTTTTGTTGGCTTTTGTCTTTAAACAAATTTGGTACCAGACTCCGTAAAAGGCTTTGCCTTTTGCTCGTTTAGGATTTTTTTTCTGGAAGGAACCTCAGGGACTCTTATGCGCTACATTTTTGGGCATTTTCAGTGTCCAGTACTGATCACAGACTTCTGGGAAGGAATCTGTTGTTAATTGAAATGAAAAATACAGTGGATGGACTCCTTAAGAGACAGGCCATAAATCATTAACTGTCTGTGTTAATACAAAGGTAGAAAGGTATCTGTTCATGGATTACAGTTTAACACCCCCTACCTCCAAAAAACAGCCAGCAACACAACCACAGAAAGTTCCACCTTAATATAAGGAAGAACTTAACTGTGGGAGTGACTGTGCACTGGAACAGGTTTCCCAGAGAGGTATTCAGTATACCTGGAGATATTCAGGATGCAATCCTGTGCAATGTGCCTGGGATGACTCTGCCTGGGGGAGATTGGTCCGGATGACCCACTGCCATGCCGTCCAACCTTACCCAGTCTGTGACTGTGAAAAGATAAAATCATCTCACTCTATTTTGTAATTTGGTAATTCTGCTTTTAATGGTCAGCTTTTACAGTGTGCTGTACTCCTGAACATGCACCAGGAGTTGCTTGTCTGGCCTCTCAAGTTCACTGCCTTTGGTAATTCACTAGAAGAAGTGTACTTACGCGCTAAGGTGGCTGAGATAATTTTAGTCATTAATATAATGGTGATCAAGGTGAACATGAGGTGGTCAGGCAGTGTGCATTTTTGAAATCTGCAGCTATGCATGTTGAGGAATTTGCTTACATGTGAAAGCTTTGGTTGTTCATACTGAGAACCGGGGTTGTGGGTGATGTTGAGCAGAGCCTACACCATGCAGGTCCATCTGTGAAAGCCAGGAAACCTTGGAAAGAAAGACAGGTTGTAGTTACTGTGTGCCACTCCCCTCTTCTACTGGAGCAGCAAATATCTTAGGAAATAAAATGGAAAAATAAATAACATTAATGTATTATAACTTTGCAAAGCTAAAACAAACAGAAGTCTGATAATTCTCAAAGAGAGGTTGGGCTAGAGATGGTAGCTTGGCCACATGGTGTGCATGTAATGTTTTCCGTGCAACTTTCTGTCATTAAATGGGATGTTACTTTTTTTAGTGTACCATAAAATATTCAGACTATGTCTTGTGGGTGAGTGGTTATTACTGGAATAAACTTTACTGTTGGTATCTCAAAGGCACTTGGAGCAGAGGTACCAAGTCATAGATCAGTTGCTGAGGCTCAGTGTCAGCAGTAAATGCATGTTTGTTCCTAGGAAAGTAAATGCAGACATGAATTCAGAATAAATGATCCATATAGAAGATGATATGCCAACAAACTGAGGCAAACTCCAATTTGCTTTAACATAGGATATATCTGAGTTCCCTGAAGGTGTTCCAGATTTGTACCAGCACCTATTTGCTTTTATCCAAACTTACTAACAGAATAGAAAACCACACTGTATTTTTGCTTTATTTTACCCAAATTCCTTCATAACTAAAAGACTGACACAAGCATTTCAGCTGAAGCCCAGGCCAAAGTCACTTAAATCATCAGTGAAACAGTCTCAGTTCCAACCTGAGAACTTTGCTCAAAAACTTTGGGTGTTATTTTGTTATTTGTATGTCATTCCCATGAAAAGGCTGCTTTGATGAACAAATTACTGTTTCATGAAACCTTCTGTCTCAGCGCTGTGAGAGCTCTGTGTTTTCCTTTGTGATGTGAAATGCCACATGAGAATGAGATCTCATTTACACTCATGGCTGAGTCTGACCAAGATGCCCTGGGTAATTTTGCTCCTCCTTCCTATTAAAGCTTCAAAAGAGGCTGGAGTTATATTTACATTTGTAAATTGATGTAATTCTTCATTTTTGTTCATTATGATCCCGCTCTTAGAATCTGAATGCACAAGAAAAGAGTATTTCTCCATTCTAGGTGGAGAGAAATAAGGATTGGAATTTTATATAAGAAGGAATATGTCTAATCTCTGTGCTGTACATCTTGTGGTTGTGTTCAGCTCTTGTAGGACTGTCAGGAAGGAGAGAGGTGTGAAACTGCTTAGGTGATAGCAGTCTGGGAGTTGTTAATCCTCCTCCTGTCTACACACCAGGGCAACTACAATGGAGTGAAGTGGAATTGGACTTGAGGATCCCATTGCTGCTGCCATACTGGGCCCTGGCGTAGTGCTTTCTTTCTGAGCAGGATGTAGTCCAGTAGTACCTGCTCCAGTGGGTGATGCGGAGTGTTGGTCCCTCTGCTGGGCTACTTCCTGGTAAAGGTTCCCAGGAGGTACTCTATTCTTTGAACTTCAGGCCCATTTACGCTGTTACAGAGGCAGACTCAACACGTGATGTTGTGTTGACAACATTTGACAACAGTTCTACTTTTCACAGTCGTGGTGTGATGTTTTTTGAGAAGCCCTGCAATGGTGGCAGTAGACCAAGTCCCCTGAAGCCCCCCTGTGTCTGTGTCCCAGAATAGCTTTTATGGAACGTCATTGGATGTGGTCTCTATTTGGGGCTTTTTGGTGATTTTAATTCTTATTTACTGTAGTCTTTGATGCACAGTAAAACCCAATATAAATCATATAGTATGAGAAAAAGTTGGAAACCTGTTCTGCAGGGTTGAGCTTTTTGATGCTATAGCTGGGCTGTCCTGCTTTTGGTACTGATCTCACTATCTTACCTGTGAGACTAAGGTGCTGTCTGCTGAATGGCAGCATAAACTCAGTATCCACAGCCTTGATGGATCCACCACACATTGGTTGTGTTCAGCAGTCATCCTTTGTCTCCGAAAATAACCCCTCATTCAGTTTAAAGCATATGCACTCAGACATATTTTCTCTGCCTCTGCATATTTGGATAAGCAAATAACTTCAACGTTTTAAAAAGGCATCATTTGCGTACTTTTCTTTCTCAGAATATGATTTTATCATGAAATGTTTATACAAATATATATTGATTTTGCTATTAAGAAAATGTCTACTTTTGTTTTGGAGTAGTTAAAAAAATTGTTTTATAAAATGCTGAATAAAAACCATTTGACAGTGAGGGCAGAACTGATTTTGCTTAAGTGTGAAAAGTAAGAAGTACTGCTTCCTTTAAAAGCTTCTCTCCTTCTGTTGGGAGGTTGAAGACTGATTACATGGAGGATGGGCCAGTTTGAAAATAGTGCTGATTGGACTTGCATGGAAACTGGTTATTTCAGCTGTTGTTCATTGCAGAAGCTGTAAAACGCTTGATTGTTCTGATGTGCTTTTCTGACCAGAAAATAACATTGTGGATATTGTTTTTTCAATTTAGTTACACTTTTTATCATCGATGTTTAGTTATAAGGTTGCGTTCTGTGTAAATGAACATACTGAAATTGACGTGGATCCACAGTGATATTTCTCATAAATCCATGGATGTTATTTTTAATTTCTTAACAATTATGCTGTCTGAGACCCAGAGAGGGGAAGCTCTCCTGACAGATTGACCTTGCAAAAGTGGCAAGTAAAACTCACAGTGGACTCCCAAGTGGCAGCAAAATTCATTTCAGAGGGAGGCAGTTTTCACACTGAAGCATGGAGAGTCCACAGATTGTACAGAATATTTTCCTTATTCTTTTTGGGATCTTGTGACCCCTGGAGTGTACAAAAATGGAGATCCCATAGTTCCTCTAGGCACTAAACACATCCTGGCTCATCAGGGTATCAGCAATTGTCTTAACTAGGGCTTTCCAGGTTTGTGGTGTTGCTTGGTTACCATAATTCCCACAACTCTCAAATAAAGAAAGTAAAGCAAATGTAGAAAAAATCCACCTGGTTTCTATTTGTGGGCTAGGCTACTGTATGGATCCAAACAAAACAGAATTGTAAATCCTCTACAGCTTCTCTCGTGATCATTTTTTTCCTCAAGTATTCCACTTGGCTGTTCCCAAAGGCTTTCTGTTTTAAGTATGTTTTATACTGGACAACTTCAAGGATTCTGCACAAACTCATCAAGTTCAGAAGCTGGGATCTTGGCAGATGATGGCTTGTGTCATCAGCCAGTCTTGCTAACTCCAGCTGGGATACCTTTTCAGGTAGACCTTGTGCATCCTTAGGTCAGGGCAGGAAAGAGCACACAATTCTTAGTTTGGAATATGTAAGAGAGTATTTTCTTTAGTAATGATGATAATGAGCTATCATAAGCATTTGGCTAAGGATGTCATATCATTTTTTTAATGTTTCCAAATGTAGCTTCAGAAGTCCTCACCTGCCCTCAGGGGGAATAATTTTGGCATGTGAGCTCATGTGTTTCAGGGAAAATTCTCATCTTAATTTCAATTAGCTGATCTTGACAAAATACACAGGCACTCTGAGAACTTGAGTATAGCGTATATGCCTGAGTAGCTATTCTGTTGCTATCCCTGCTCCCCCAAAGAGTTCTGCAAAATGAAAAGTATCCATTTTTTATCTCTTATGGGCTGAGATAGATAACAACTCTTAAGACAGTCATTCTAACGCTGTGTAACAAATGAGTTTAAGTTTCTTTTCGTTAAGTTAACTCCCAAAATAAGGTGGTTTTGGGAGCATGTGGATGAGTTTCTTAGTGAAGAGAGCTTTCCATAAATCTGCTAGGGTCATAGACAGTGTATCTGGTTATAGTACAGTTGGTTACAGAAACCCTCTTAGTTTCTGACAGTGGAGAAAACGAAAATAAATGGAGATATCTGTGAATCAGACAGAGATTGAGGAAAATTAAACATATCCAAGTAAAGCATCCCCAGCTGTGGAGAAAACTATCCCCATCTATCAGAAGTATGGTATGTATATGAAGTAGACAGCAATTCTTGTAGGAGGTAGAACTTGTAAATGTTGCCCTATGCTCATTGTCTGAGAACTTGAGCTTTAGTGGGGCCCACAACTCAATCATCTAACCATTTTGGGCTTCCACTGGGTCCAGTTCTTCTGACAGTGAAGAGATTTCTCATCTGGTGAGATACTAGCCATTCAACACTGTGCTGTTAAATTTCCAGTGTCATCTGGCTCGTATATGTCTGTGTTACAGATCTGTTCCAGCTCCAGTTCTGTCAGGAGGAATTGGGTTAGGCCCATAATGCTTTGGGAGTAAATTGTCAACTGATGTTACGTTAGGAGGAGTAAGAGGCTGAAATAATGAGAGATCACTGATAGGAGAATAAAGGTGCTTACGGGCAGCTGAACAAGAATCCTGTCCTTTGCCCTACTGTGGTATCATTGTCTGACTTGTGTCACTGAACAGAAATCTGGCGTAGGATGAGAGGTGGTCCAATCCTGAAGCTTTTAGTTGGTTGTTTCCCAATCCTAAAGTCAATGGATTCTTTTGCTATACAGTCTCTGGCAGATGTCAGATGAGGATGGTTTTATAGTCAGAAAGCTTATGCTGCTTTACAATCATATGCATCTTCTGTTGCAGTAAGATTGCACATTGTAAATGTCTAAATAAACTGTCCTCTGAAGGCTGGATCCTGCTGGGCATGCTTAGCACTGCATGCCCTGGCCAGAGTTAGAAACTGCAGAGCACAAGATGGAGCATTGCGGGTTAAAGGCAGGCAGAGTTCAGCTTTGGAAGTTGTTGTTACTAATTGTCTGATACTGACAGGATCTTACCACTGTGTTGAAGTGTAGCAGTGACAGACAAGGAGAAACCTACTTTGACTACATCAGAGCTTACCGTCTGTGTGGGGCGTAAGGTTGAGATAGATGTCTTAAGGTCTGACTGTCAAAGAAAATGAGGTTTGCTTTCCATGGGCTAAACAGCTGCATTGGCGATTAGGGAAATGTGGCTCACTAGGTAGGCCAAAATCAAAACCCGGAAAAGGACCAAAAGAACGCAAGGGCCATAGTCATCAACAAAATCTCACTTTTTTGTGTATGTACCAGCAGACTCCGAATAGCCTTTGCAGTCATTCATATCAACATTCAGAATATTCCCTGCCTTCTGCTGACTTTCTTCTCACCTAGATGTTCCATCAGTGGCCTCACCAGAGAAATATCCTGGAATGAAAGCTAGTGATCTACAGTCCAATGTTTTCTTGTGTTACCAGCGTTCATCCTAGCTCAGCATGCCTCTGATTCCACTATAAACTTAGTTTTTAATATTTTTTTTAAAATAAGCAAAAAAACTAACCCAAAATGGAAGCCAAACAAACTATTCTTAACAGACTCTGACAACTTAGAGTTAATTTCGGTGCTACTGTGGTCATTATATACAAAATGGGATACATTTAGCACAGTACTTTGCACAGGTGTGCAAATCCGATTTGTATAGGATACTTACCTGGGAATGGAGGGATTGCAGGTTATGTTTACTGTTAGGGTCTAGAAGGCTCGTGGATCTACAGTGGAATTAGCAGAGTGCAGTGTTCTAGTTTTTGAGCTCTTCCGTGTAATGGGGGTGTGTTGTGAAATCCTAGACTAGGATTGGGGTCAGGGTTAGACATCAGAAGAAAAGGGGTTAAAGGGCTTCTTTTACTCTTCTGAAGAATAAAGAAGATTCCTATAGGATGAGGACTCCAGACTAGAGTGTTCTATAGTTCATGTTAGGCTTTGATTCTTCTCTATAGGTTCTTTAAGGGCCATGTCACAATGAATAGCTGTTCTGATCTAGATTTAATCTTCATATCTGGTTCTTGTGTTGTGACATATCACGTTAATACTAGGATTAGGGAGCTGTTGAAAAAGTCACAGCTCAAGATGGGAAGGGATTTAAATGCTTGGTTTATTTGTATGTTCTGTAGGGCTGTGATGAGCATTGATTCCTGGCAGGTGTTTTGGCTTATGTTGGTTTTGGTGCAGTTGTTTGTCAGTGAGCTCTGGTGGGTGTGCATTTTGGTGATGTGATATCTGAAGCTTTGCTTCTTCCTTCTTCATACTCTGCAGTGGAGGACAGTGGGTTGAAGGTTCTGTGAGGGGGTATCTTGTCATCTCCATGCACATGGCCTTCATCAGCCACAGAGGAATATGGGCCACTGTTTTTCAGTCTGTATTCTATGGCCTGCAGAGTGACAGCATGCCTTCCTATTTCAGGGCCTTTTTGTTGTTTATGAATGAAAATCACTTCAAGAATTGACCTTTCATTATAGGGGGAAATTATCTTGAACATTTGCAGATGCTAAGCAGCAGTATTTTCTGTGATGATAACATAAGCGAAATAAGTTTTCTTTTAACTGTTGTACCTTTAGTCTCGATTTCCTTTCTCTGCCCTTGAGTCATTTTTTCCTGCATACTGTTTGATAACATGCCATGGACCATTGCGTAAAGACAGTGGTGACTTAGGAAGGTGATCAAACTATGGAAAGATGTCCCACAGAATTAATTAATTTTTTTCAAGGTAATATGTCTCATTTGGTCAAATTTGATAGAAGTAATATTGCTTGGAAAGAACAAATCTTTACATCACCCAATAAAATGGGGAGGGGTACAATTTTGCTTACAGTGTACAGTTATCTTGGCTATCTGCTTTGTTACTTCATGGTGATACAAAATAAGAACTTTGGACTTCAATTTTTTGCTTGTGTTCCTTTGTCTTTTAAAATAGTTTTTAATAATAGCTCTCAATAATTATAATTTTAGCTTGAATAATTTAATACCAGTGACCATATTTCTTGACCACATCAAGAAATGGGATTCTGACATTATCTGTCACTTTCTTCTTCAAAGCCTGTGAAGTTCAAAAGGACAAAAATTGTCAAAAGAACTCACTGAGCAGGAGGAAAAAAATATTTATTTAAGTTGTAAAGCTCTTTCCATTTGGCTTTTTCAGGTTTCGGTTTTCCAGTGAAGTTGGAGAGGATTTTCCTCTAACAGCTTGGGTTGAAAAAGATCAAAACTGGGGTTTAGCAGGTGGTGTGTTAAGCAGGTAAAAAGCAGAATCACTGGAGTTCCTCAGTGCAATAATGTGCATGATCTGATTTGCTGTGTTTAAATCCTGAAAATACCACCTACAGACTACAGGCAGTACTGGAAGGAGTTATATGTCCATATGTTGGCCTAAGAAATGCACTAGCTATTAGGAATGTTGCTGTCTTTCTCTGTTTTGATTCAGGTGCTCACTGGACAAAAGGGATGAGTTCTCAGCCCTTCCTTGTGTCCCTTTGAAGGAAATAGCCAAATCTTGCCCTTGCTTGCACCAAAGAACCAAGTGCTGGTAGGGCCATGGCATAGGCCTCTTCCCCAGTGCTTGGTTTGGGATTCTGCCCAAAGGCAAGGGATTGGGTATGCTTCCCTCACCAGGTTTCCAGCCCCTCTATTCATCTCATGGATCTGTGCCTGTTGTGTAGATTCCAATACCCAGAAATGCTCTTTAACACTGACATGTGTGAGTACTTGTATTTCTTCATCGAAGCATCACATTTTAAATTGCTCTATTCATTCCTTTGATTTTGAACATAACTGTGACTCAGCAAGCCATGCAGAAACGTGTGTTTAGATTGTAATGGACTTTGGGACATAAGCTGTGAGAGTTTTTGTTGTGGGAGCCTTTGCCGGGTGAAGTGCTTCAGGGAACATCTGGCTGTTTCGGATGCAGAAGCAATTAAGAGCTTTCTGCCTTGCTTTAAAATAAAACCTGTGATACTGACTGGACGTTTGCAGTCTAAAATTCATTTTGGCCTTGGCAAAATACGTAGTTTCAATAAGGATAAAATGGATTAAATAGGACAACATTTCCAGTCTAGTACAGAGAGTGAGTATTTTGTAGTACAGAAGGAAAAATTAGTCTATAAAGACAATCCAGTCACAGTGGCTTAGTAGAGGCTGATTTCAGCAGTCAGGATGTTCAGAAATGTCACAATATGCTTTTAAGGTTAGCTGAGGGACTGCTGAACAGATCTTATTCCAAAGCAAACAAAGACCAGTGTGCAACTCTCTTCATAGCAGCCAAAGAGGAGTAATTTCTATCTGGCATGCGTGGTAAACCATAGACCATGACTGCCTTCTCTTCACAACTGCACAAGAGAATACAAAACTTAACTACTTCTCTGCACTAGTGAAATTGGGAGATCAGTTTCCATTTGTCCGTGTGTGGATATAAACAGGCACTCAGTTTTCCATGTGGTTATGTGTCTTTAACTTTGGGGACAATTCCTCTGAAATTTATATGCAAATCAGCAAAGGCCTTGTATTGTGAACAAACTGCTGGTGTCACTCTGGGTTTCCCTTTGTTTCATCTGAGTTAGTATTCTTGAGATGATAATGTTTCTGGAGAATGACCACAGTGAAGCTGCATTAGTGCTGCTCAGAGGGATTTGATTAATAACTGCTAAGTTACTGTAACTTGCACCTATGGCCCTCTTGCATTAATGATAAAACAGTTTTCATTGCTTAACTTTATCTTTCTGCACATTCTATGTGCTGGCTAGTTTGAGCTTAAGATGTGCTTTAAAAATGCATTTGTCTTAGGGAAGAATTATATGTGTGGTCAGGAAAGGGACTAACAGCAAGGCTTAGGTGATTGCCTAAGCTTTCATGGGCAGTGAAGATAGGCCCTTAGAAAAGATAAGACCTGTAAAAACAGGGAAGGGGACCCCCCACGTGTTGACCACAGCAATAAAGGAGTGAGGGATATTTATTTCACAAAAGTCTGCTGTGAGAAGACAGTGAAGTAAATCAAGAGCAAATTAACTAAGTACTTTTTTTTTTTTAACTTCCAGCTATTTTTGCAGGAGATACAGTCTATTGGAGAAGACAGAAAAATAGGAACATAAACTGGAGTCATTCACAGTGGTAAGATACCTTTTATCTCTCTTTGCTGATCATTCAGATAGGAAAGTTCTTTATTTACAGGTCCATCAGTGCAGGAACAAGAAGCCAGGAACTTTGGGGGCTGCTTTCACCAGAGCAGTGCAGTCTATTTGAGCATCTTGAAAGCTGAATCATACAGAAATCATGGAGTGTCTTGGGTTGGAAGGGACCTTAAGGATCATCTTGTTCCAGCCTCCCTGCCATGGCCAGGGACACCTTCCACTAGTCCAGGTTGCTGAGAGCACCACCCAGCCTGGCCCTGAACACTCCCAGGAAGGGGGCAGTTTTGTCTCCAGTCTATCATTCACCACTCCAGATAAATTTCTCTCCTCTGTCTTCTTTCTCTGTGTCAGTAAGTTGACCAGCTTATGCTACATGGTCCTACTGCTTCTCCTCACCATCTCCTCATCTTCTGTAATTGTTTGAGCCACAGTTGAATTACACTTTGTAATTGTTTGTGAAGATGTGGCATGCTTTGCAACTGAAAGTTCTACTGATCTGGTATTTTGAAGTCATATCACACTGAGTATAGTCCAAAGTGATGTTTAGAGGGTAGTGGGAAAGGGTAGCTTTGTAGTAATTAAAAAAAATTAGATACACATTTAGACTACAAAACTGAGAAATGGGGTCTCTGCAAGTGCCTAATTTTAGAGGTGATCTAAACCCCATGATTTTTGTCACTTGTTTTGAAGAAAATAATTGTTTGAACATACCAAGTAATTCCTTTTGCTCTTTTGTCCAAAGGAGGCAGGTTCTCTGTGTCCAGCATGTTAAAAAGCATAAGCTCAGTCTGTTCCAAGCCTGAATTTAAGAAGTGGGCTAATGACCTCATCCTTCTGTGTAATTCTAATGGAGATGACCATTTTTTTCAAATGTCTGTAAGGTTCTCCAGTTTCCTTGCAGCTTAGAACATCTGGATTGTGTCCCCTATTAATGGCTTCCTGAGAAATCTTCATTGAATCACTTAACTCCTCAATTTTGAATCTGTAAAATGAGATAACAATACTCCTGCACTTAAGCATGGATGTCAGGATGATAAATACAATTATGTATTGAAGTTTCTGAAATGGTCAGGCATTAAAATAAATAGATTGAAGGAGGACTCATTTCATTTGCATATTATTCACTTCATG
Source organism: Platysteira castanea (assembly GCA_013397175.1). Classification (NCBI taxonomy): domain Eukaryota; kingdom Metazoa; phylum Chordata; class Aves; order Passeriformes; genus Platysteira; species Platysteira castanea. Next base: position 1,851,741 of record VYXC01004873.1, read on the forward strand.
CACCCCGTTTCTTTGGTGGAGGCAGTTATGCTGTTTCTTAAGGATTTTCTTTTTGCTTCAGACTTTTTACACAGAATTGCTGCATGGCAAACTTTCAAAGCTTTTGGTAGTGGAAAGATCACAGGGAGTGGCTGAATAGAATCAATCTGGTAGTTAATAATTCAGCATGCTAAACTCGGTAGTAGTGAGCTGTGTGACTTCCTCAAAGGAAAGAAGGAAAATATACGTGCCCAAAGTGGTTCTTACACATCTGCTAATCGCGAGTGTGGCCAAGTACATGATGAAATATTGCTTGTCTGGCTCTGAGCTCTGTACGGTACAACCAGAGTGACTCATCGGGTCAGTTGCTGACCAGAAGTTGAGCTGTCAGAAACAGATGGGCTGCCTAGAGAGCGAGATATCTTGGAAGCATCTCCACCCTTGTCAGCAGTGTAACAGCACAGGGATTTCTCAGAAGCAGTGATTTCAGTGAGAGATGGTGGTTATTCAGCTGCACTTGATCTTCCACATCAGAATGATGCCTTGTGTCCCTGAGAATAAGGAAACTTGTTGGCTTGTTAGTGAAGGTCCGCATTTGTGAATCCTGTACTTGGAGGGGCAGTAGTAGGGAGGTCAGTAAAGTCCTCAGACTTGCAAAGGGATTGTTTTTCAGCTCTGAGAAGCATTCCGGTTGCTACTAAAAGATGGCTGATGTGTAAATGTTCTTTCTGCAAATAAGGCCAAAATTTTTAAACAACTCTGGAAATCTTTTCCTGTAGTCTCTCTCCAGCTCTTTACCCCTCAGCAGAATGAGAATAACAAATGCTTCCTCAGACTGTAGAGCTGGGCTGAGGATTATACTCAGCTCAGATATTTGGAGGTAAAGTGCCCTACAAGTACCTAGAGAAACAGAGTTTTGTAGACACTGAATACTGGGCCAAGTTCTAGATCAGAATGTGAGAAGAGAGTACACCAATCTGGGATGGGTTTTCAGTTTGACTCGCTGTGGTGGGTTCACCCTGGCCAGCAGCCAAGCACGCATACAGCTCCTAACTCACTCACTGCAGCAGCTCTCCACAGTGAGATGGAGGAGAAAATAGGAAGAACAAAGTCAAGACAATCTTGAGTTGAGATAAAAAACAATTCAATAAGTGAAGACGAAAAGGTGGATTCAGAGGGTACAAAACATGGGAATCGGCGCACCAGGTCATGGCAGACTGATACTCAGCCAGTCTCCAAACAACAGCCAAAAAACTTGCTTGAAAACCAAAAAATCCTTTTCTTCCTCTATCCTAATTTTTATTTCTGCACTTGAGGATACATCACATGAAATATCCCTTTGGTCACTCTGAGTCAGCTGTCCCAGCTGTCTCCTGTCCCAGCCTCTTGCCCACCCTCAGCCTGGCTGTGGGGGTGTAGTGGGAGACAGAGGTGGCCTTGACACTGTGCAAGCACAGCTCAGCAATAGCCAAAACACGGGCGTGTTGTCGGTGCTGTTGTAGCCACAGATCCAAAACACGGCACCATGTGCGCTGCTGTGAAAAAAGTTAACTCCATCCCAGTCAGACCCACCACAACTCCAAATCATACTACTTTTTTTTGCTTACTTTTTAATGTAGTACTGAAAAAAGAATTACCAGAAGAAAAAATCCTATTGTAAGATCTTAAGAACAGAGTATTCTTGATTAAAAATGTTTTCCTGTGTGTGCCGATGTGAAATTTTCATTAAAATCATGCACACTTCTGAAACAGTTCAGAAAGACGTTAGGAATTTGCTGAAGTTCATTTTTCACTAAAAAATGTCTCAAAAAATTTGTTTCAGGGAATTCAGTAGCACTTAAGTGCTTGTCTGAATAAGGGCTGCATATTCAAGCTGGCTCTGTCCTGCAAGAACAATTCTGGAGAAATTTTATCCAGTGTCAACATCAGACCTATGTCAGAAATGGGTAATTCTCTAATTGCCTATAGGTGCATCTTGTTACTGTCTGTATAATTATGTAATTTTGTGCCTTAAAATAATCAACTCTGTGAGTCTTATTTATCATTAGACTGGACAGATAAAATGCTTTCAAATTTGAAACATTAAGAATTAGAATTACGGGGTTATCCTAAGAAATGGAAAAACTAAAAATTAAAAGATTTGAATTAGGAATGAAATCTTAGTTCACTTCTGAAAAAATAATCAGTAAATGGCCCTGTGCTTCCCTGCAACACCTTATTTTTGATTATGTATGCTGCTGTCAGTGAAAAATAACTGGCAGCTGTGTGACGCAAAGAGTTCAGGTAATTCAGATTAGAGCTCACTGATTACTTTGATCAATATCAAACTCTGAAACTGAAAGCAAGTTGAGCTTTCACAGATTTTTTAGAGACTAATCGAGATAAAAGGAGACTCTTGAGTTCTTGAATTGATTATTTTTAGGGTATTTGGCCTTCTCTTTTATTGGTGGCTCTTCTTTATTCCACTTGTTAATATGAAGAGAGATAAGCATTTGTTCCTGGTAGTGAAAAGCAGCTTTGGTGAATGTGTAGCAGTGTGACTGGTCTGAATGTCAGAGTTCAAGGCAGCCACCTGCAAACCTCTTACTGGGTTTGTCAGTCAATGATGTCATTCCAGGAGAGAGATGACATTATGGGATTTGGTTGATCGTGCAGTAAGCACAGTGAAACTGAGACTTCAGTGTCTTCATAAAAAGTTCTGTGCAATTTCTTATGACTTTTTAACACTGAAGCACTGACTTGAATGAAACTTTCCTTGTATCATGGGGAAGAGCGAACATATGCATAAAAAGGCAGCCCACAGGGAAGGCAGAACAGAATTGCCCCCCTCCAGTATGTTCTGAAATAGTTCAGCTCTAAAGGTTCATGGTTAGAGCAGGTAGTTTTTCTTTGCCAGTGGTAACTCCAATTTTTTTGTTCCCTCTATGGAGCAGGCAGTTGGAGGAGGTTGGAAGAATTATGGATATCTTTGTTTTCAGCAACAAAGGAACAAATGTTCTCTGAGGCTGCTAGGATAGTGTGTATTCTGCTAGAAGGGAGGATCAAGGCAGTAATTTGTGCCGTCTAAAAGCAGGGTGTATGTGGGGATAAAGTGGTGAAAGAGTTCTTGTGTTTTTCCTCCAACTGCACAGTTCAAGGAGTTTAAAAGAGCCAAAGTGTTCCCTGTTTGCTGTGCTCTGATTGTGAGTAAGGTGGCTAGACTGATCTCAGTTAATGAGCAGAACCCCTGGAAAAATAATGATAGATGAAGTTCAGGTCTTGGAACAACTCTACCTGTGTCAATATTATTGGGAACCAAATTGTGTGTTTAAGGAAGATAGCCAGTGGAGCTGAATCTCATCCTGTGTAAATTGCTTCTCATACATGGGTCTTTTTTTTTTCTCCATTATTGGAGAGTCCAAATACTGAGCAAGTATAAATCCAGCTCTCTTCAGCCAAAGTCCTTGGTTCTGTGGATGCCAGTGACAGAGCTCGCTTAACCGCAGAATCCAGTCACAGCTCATGTCTGCTGCCTGCAGAGCCAGCTCTGCTTGTTTTGGTTTGTGGCTAAATTGGAGATGTGAATTTGTGGCAGCTCTGACTGTGCTTTTGTCTACAGTAAGAAATCTGTGTGAGTGACTGCCAGAACTGGTCATTATGAATGAAGATGATAACTTTGTGCATGGCTTCATGAAAATACCGTCAGACACTTTGAGAAGGACTAGCTGTTCAGGAGTCACCTTTGCCTTTACTTGGTAGGGCTCTAGAATAATGAAGGAAAGGCGTGACTGATACAGAGCTTTACTTGATAATAAATGCTATGGTCAGCTCTTCTGTGTCTGCACAAGCCACAGTAACTTCCTGCTTTGTTAAGCTGAACTTTGCTTATCCCAAATTTTGCTGTGATTTGGGCTTTCTGGGAGAGGATAACTGGCTAATAGGGAATTCAGTTAGCTTTTGGGGAACCCTTGCTTAGCTAGTGTTTGAGAAATGTTTTGGTAGCTTCACCCAACCCCAACAAAACCCATTTCATTGGGAGGTTCCTAGCTAGCTCAGTTTATTGTCTGGCAGTTCTTACTGCTGACAGGATGGTTAGAGCAAGTTGAGATACAGGGAATTAGACTTGCTGAGACTTGGACTTGCTCAGTGTGGTAACTGTTAACCAGCTCTGGGTTTTTGATAGCGCCTACGTGCGATATATGAGAGCTTATCAGTGCTGTTGTAATGTTGCTAATCAACAGCATTGAGAAGAGGGACATAGCAGTTAAGGCAATTTTGAGGTTCACATACAAAATATGCTTTTTTGTGTGCTTATGGTGGATTGAACATGGCTGGATGCCAGGTGCCCACCAAAGCCACTCTGTCTCTCTTCTCCTCATCTGGGTAGGAGAGAGAAAACATAACAAAAGGCTCGTGGGTCAAGAGAAGGACAGTGACAGATCATTCAGCCACTGCTATCACAGGCAAAACAGACTAGACTTGGAGAAATTAGCTTAGTTTATTACCAATCAATAAGGGTAAGATAATGAGAAAAAAACCTCTAAGTTTTAAAACACCTTTCCCCCAGCCCTCCCTTCTTCTCAGGCTTAACTTTACTCCCAAGTTCTCTAACTCCTCTCCAGAGCAGTGCTGGTAGATGGGCAGTGAGGGTCATGGTCAGTTGCCTCTGCTGATCCTTCTTCCTCAGGGGAAGGACTCCTCACACTCTTCCCCAGCTCCACTGTGGGGTCCTCACCATGGGACACAGTCCTCCACGAAGTTCTCCAACATGCATCCTTCCCACGGGCTACAGTTCTTTGCAAAATGCACCAGTGTGGATCCCTGTACTGCACCAGCATGGGTCCCTTCCCATGGGCTGCGGTCCTTCAGGCACAGCCTGCTCCAGCGTGAGCCCCCCACGGCATCACAAGCCCTACCAGCAAACTTGCTCTAGCATGGGCTCCTCTTCCCATGGGTCCGCAGGTCACTGCCAGAAGCTTGTTCCAGTGTGAGCTTCCCATGGGGATACAGCCTCCTTCAGGCACCCACCTGCTCCCATGTGCTGTCCCGCACGGGCTGCAGGTGGATCTCTGCATCCCTGTGGACCTCCATGGGCTGCAGGGGTACAGCTGCCTCACCATGGGCTGCACCACAGGCTGCAGGGGAATCTCGGCTCTGGTGCCTGGAACACCTGCCCCTCCTTCTCTGCTGACCTTGGTGTCTGCAGAGCTGCTCCTCTCACATATTCTTACTCCTCTCTCCAGCTGCAATTGCTGCTGCACAGCTTCCCCCCTACCTGTGTTATTCCAGAGGCAGTACCATGGTTGCTGATGGGATCAACCTTGGCCAGCAGCAGATTGGTCTTGAAGCTGACTGGCATTGACTCTATCAGACGTGAGGGAAACTTCTGGCAGTTTTCACAGAAGTCGTACCTGTAGTCCCTCCACTATCAAGATATTGCCACACAAACCCAATACAGCATCTGGAATGTGCTGGTATCCACGTTTGCCCAAGAAAAGTGGGTTTGGCATCCTTTAGCACACTGAGAGTTTCAACTGGTACGGCCTGCAGTGGTAACTAGTAATCTAGGTAACTACAAGTTAGAGCTTAATTTGATGCTTTTGAATTCTGTGAAGCAAATAGTATGTTACCTTATCATCCAAAGCTGTGTTAAATATTCATCTTCAGAAATTCTGGACAGATACAAAGTAAAGGTTTGTCCACAGATTTTATCATTTCATGGATTCTGGCGTGCCAAAGATAGATCACTTCTAGTGCATGGGCACAAACAGATGAGCTGAAAGATGCTCTAGAATATGTATCTGTGGTATACAGTGTAACTGAGCTTACAATTGCAGTCTTTGAGAGAAGTACCTTAAAATAAGACATACCTTTATTATCTTGAAAATGTTCCTCAACAAATAAACTATCTTCTTTTCATTCTGTTGATAAAATTACTCCATTTGCTATCCATATGTCGTTGCTAGTCAAGCAGCTTTATCTTGAGATTGCCCTTGCCAAGTTAAGAAACCTGTAATTTAAAAAAAAAAAATCCAAAACCTGTCTAAACCGGAACGTCAGTTCATGTATGTCAGCGACATTTCACATGCTATTGACCTTCAGAAGCAGAAAAGTTTTTTGAGATTGTCTCCTGACTATTGGGGAGGGTATGAAAGGGGGGACTGGTTAAAGTGTCTGCATATTTTTGGCAGTACACAGTCTGCATTGACTGACTGTACTTTTACAATTAATTTTGATGTAGCTGGGTAGTGTGGGTTCCAGCTGAAAAAAATAATGCATTTCTTTTGGGTTTTGCCTTTAAAAAGTGCAGTTCAAAGTCCAGTAATAGCTGCTCTAATAGCCACTTATTAATGTGTAATGGCAATTAGGTTGAAGGACTGTATGAACAATAAGTAATTATGGGTTAACTTATTTATGTGCTTTTGTTGTTGTTTCCGGGAATACCTTTTGTTAACATCAGAAAATCAATTCTTTCCGTGGCAGTAGGAAGGTGGGAGAGGAAAGGAAGACTAGCATTTGTTGTAAATCTGAGAATACCAAAATTTCAGTGATGGTGTTTCCAGTGTAGTGTCTCACTGTACAAGTACTGTTAATGTGGGAAGACTGCTGGGCCTGTGTCTGTTCATTGTGGATATACATCAGATCATTTTACTAGAGAAACTTGTCAACATTTTTTAGAGCTTTTATTTACATACATTTTGTGTGCGTACATATGTATATAATATATAATAATTTAAAATACTGTTGAAGGAAAAATTTGCATCTTCTTCAAAGGACCTATATGAGGTGACTTGGTTATAGAAAATGAAAGGCTGCATTTAATTTCAGTGTTTGGGTTTGGAAGGTTCAGACTCCTTTGGCACATTTAAATCTGGTGTTTACCTTCAAGCATATACATAACCTCACTGACTCATAAGGTATGCTTACCTATACTTTGAATATATGTTACTTACCTGAGATCTCACCACACTAAGGCTTCTTCAGGTCTGTCTTGCCTCCAGTTGAGCACCTGGGTTTATCAGTTCTCATCAGAAGCCCTTTATTCAGGGAGCTCTTTCAGAGCTCTGGTAAAGTGCTTCCTTTCCCCAAACTTGCTGTAAACTTGCCAGCTCATCGTGACTGTGGTGCTTCCGTGTGTGCTTCGTCAGGGCAGCTCTGATGACTTCTCCTCTGTCTGCAGCTGGGGGGGCTCCTGTGGGACCAGCAAGCAGCTGGTTCAAGTCCATGTAGCTCTTTGAATTCAAAGGATTATATTTGCTGAGAGTCAGCCTTGCACATCTAGCAACAGTAAACTGGTTCTTCAGAGATGTCAGAGCAAGAAGGAAAGGTGATGTGGACTTCAAATACTTCATAGAAAGAAGGCTGAAATGAGAATAGCTCCAGGACCATCTTTGAACTTGAGGTTTATTCCAAGATTGAGAATTTACTCTACTGAACCAGTCTGCTGGTAGAAGTTTGATTCCTTGTGATAATTTATTTCTTGATTTCCAAAACAAGTGTGAATTTGAACACTTCTGACCTTCACTTTTTTTACTTCTGCTCTTGCTGTTTAGAGCAGCCACTGTGGTTGAGGCAAGTTATGCTCTCACTTTACTTCCTTCCCTGTTAGCATTCCCATGCTGTGCTCTTGTAGCAGTCCACGTTTGGGCAACCACAGAAGCAAATGAAGCGACGCTGTCTCTTGGCATCCTGTTCTGAGCTGAAATAGGAGCCAGCATAAATGGCTTAATAGCTCAAGACCCTGGCAACAACAACTTGAAAGATAATACCTCATTTGTGAAAACTGAAAGTTAACCTTTTTTGTTGTTGTTTTGTAGGAGGGTCGTGCAGATGTAGAATTTGAGTAGATTGTATTTTGCCATTTCAGTCCTCTTTATCAGTATGCTTGGTAAGATATTTTGAGGCACTTGAGGAAGAGCAAGAGGCTTATGTTTATTTTGGCAAGTCTTACTGTTGAAAGTGAGTTTTCTCAGTCTGAATTTTTCTTCCCAGAACCCCCACCCCTCCCTCCTGCCTATCAGAGAGAACCATTTTACTGACCATGTAACTGAATGCATCTATTGTCAATTGGGCTCAGCTCCAGTAGTGTGATATACATAGTAAAACTGGGAATTCAGGTTATGCTGAATCACAGTGATGCTCTGCAGATGTTCCTCTAGGATGGCAGCCAGCAGAACACAGGCTCTAGGCTACCAGAAAGATTCTCCTGCAGAATGGGGAGGATGTAGAGCCCCTGGGTGCAGTCCCTGAAGTGGACAGCATCAGAAGCCAGCACGTGGATACTTTATCCTGAGCAGCCCCTGGCAGTTGTGGTAGTGATGGAATGGTTCTGGGTTTCCTACCTTGGGAGTTCTGGAGTGGGGGATATGCCTTTGCTGGCTCTTACCTGGTTCTAGGAGGCCAATATGGATGTGCTTGAGGGAAATAAGAAAACTCTTCATAGAAACTCCTTTTAAGAATGGCCTAGGGGTTAAAGTGCTCTTCTAGCGTAGCAGGTTTGGAACAGGCACTAGATCAGTGTTTGTAGGATGGAGACATTCCCTTGTCACTGGGCTGCTGGGATGAGTTTTTTCTATCTCTTCCATTTGAGCTGTTTCATTTTCTTTATATAAACATTTATAGAAAGGACTCCTCATTTTTTCCAAAGTTCTGATTTTAATGAGTTGATAATTTCCTACTCGGAAATGAAAAATTGTTTGGAAACTTTCTGCCTTATCCTGTTTACAGCTTTTTGGTATTTTTGTAGTTCATATAGCTGCTTAATGTGGAGTAGAGTCAATGGTGTTGCCAAGTGTTCCCTTCTTAAGTAAGTGGGTGGTATAAATTGGATGGGTCAAAAAGTAGAGCAATAGGAAGTTCTGTCACCTCAGTTTAGAACTACATGTGCATTTGACCACTCATAGACTTTTAGCAGTGTATTTGATAGTTGTTCAGGTGACAAAACCAACTCGATAGGGAGTTCAAACACATGATGTGTATGACAGTTCAGGTGGGAAACTGTTGGCTTCAGATTACTTGTTGATTTTTTTCTGTTTTGCTTTTATCTGGTTTTGAGGATCAGTGCTTGTCAGCTCTGAGAGATTAAAATTCTCAGAATCCAAGGTTCCAACAATTACTGACTCACTGCTTCACATGGCAAGTTGTGCAATTTTAGAAAGGATCTGGCTTGAAAATAAATGCTTGGCTACTAATCAGTGTGGAAAGAGGATGGTAGGAATTTTCAGAGGTTGTGCCTAAGTCCCTTGAATGTTCACTAGAAAATAGCTCTTCTGTCCTGTAAAATACCCTTTCATGGAAAAGCCTGCTGCTGTGCAACAAGACTCCCTTCCAGAAATCTGACATTTTTTAAAATCTCAATTCCTAGGTTTTGTGTAAGAAATGTACAGTCACATGTGTTTTGGAGATGTTTTTCAATGTTTAGAATGCTTCATTTTTTAAATTAATGGTACTTAATTTATTTTCAAATTTATTTTACTTAAAAGTATGATTATTTCATAAAGCATTTTATTCATTTTTTGTATGTGTATGTCCCTGCCTGTATATATACACACATATAGATATATATCAGCAGTTATTTACTTTGTACTGGTACCTGTCTGTTGAAACATGGATACATAGCTCTACATGGGACTTGCGTGTGTCCCCACCTGTATCTCTATTCGTCATTCCAGTATGTTGCTGTAAATAATGCAGAGCTGGCCTTTCTTTATGTGCTTTTAAAATTGATCTCCATTGCTCAGAGGCAGGATGGTTTTAATGACCTAAATATAAACTACTGTCAGCCCAAGCTGTGTTCTACAGAGGTAGCACGTTGTTACACTTCGAGGTCTCTGAGCTGGTAACTGGTGGTCACTGTTAGAGGGTGTCAGTCACTTGCCATGAACAAACACCAGCTCTTACAGTGACACCAATCTTCTGGGGAAACCACACTGAAACTTGTGTCAAAGAAGAGTTTAGCTTTGATAGGACAGACCCAGCATTCAAAGACTGTACAGGAGGAGGATTTGCAAGCAGACTTGCTTGTAACCAAGGGTGAGTTGTTGTCTCTGGACCAGTGATAGAAAATACAGCCAGTCTTTTGTAATGTCTGTATCAAAAGATATGGTTATATCACTGAGTACTTGTAAAGTGTTTGGATGAAGTATTAATGGAGTTTGGGGAAGATGCCAGTCAAGAAGCTTTCTTTTGACCCTCTCTTAATCTGACCTCGGTAAGGGCTAGAGTGTTCCTCTGCAGGATTCTCATACAGTGGAGCTGTAACATCAAGTGCAGGGAGGACCTGAGGATCCCTCACACACCACATCTCTGTGAAAACACAAACGCCTGTGGAGTCCACCTATGTAGTGGTCTGGCTTCTCACACACTGGAACTGGGAGAGGGAAGCAAGTCAGGTGGCAAGAGGGGAGAAGCACAGGCTCTCCCGGGGTTACATGGATGGTACCATCTCTGCTTAGGAAGATGAGAACATAACAAGGTCAAAGAGAAATGGGTTTTATCAGAATGAGGTACAGAACTTACTGGTGCCTAATCATTTTGTTGCAACACTGACTGGGCATGACAGTGTGTCTGTGGTACCTGCTTAGAGGCATTCCTGCCCTTGGCAGAAATCCGAGGAGGATAGAAGACAGAAGGACACTGACCCACGTGCTAAGGACTGTCCTTCCTCACATATCTCACTCTCACTTCTGTCCTTTTTTTCTTTTTAGCAGATAGGTCTGTGGTCTTTCAGATATGGACTTTATAGTGTTAAATAGCATAACTTGAGTTTCTGATGCACTACTGCACATTTTCCAAACCTTTACCCCTTACTGCCCATTTCCAAGTGAGCAGCCTGCAAGGCTGTAGGTCTGAGACATCCACTTCTTCCTCAGACTGTGTAATCAGGCATTTCAGAAACTCTCAGGAGGACATGATAAACGATGGGGGAGCATAAGCCTCCTTTCTGTAGGAATCCAGAGCTACATGTGGAATCAGTGAGACATTTTATTTCCTGCGTCCTGTTTCCAGATCTGCAGCCAATAGGGTTCAGGCGGAGTGTGGTGACCAGTAGAGAATCTGGCTGCAATAGCTGAGCAGGAGGGAGAATGCAGAGGCAACAGCTGCATTCTGTGATTGAGACAAGCGTGACCAGGGTCGGTAGTGGGACTGGACTCTGCAAATGAGGAATATTCTGGAATGTGTGTGCACTCCCATACATATGTTTATGCAGGCATTTAAAGGAAAGGATTTTAAAGGCCTCAAATGTCATGAAACTTACCCAGGGTACTTAATTATTCTGAAGTGTCTAATCTTAAACTTCAGAAAAGCAGGAAATACAAAATGATGGTGTGGATAGAAAATTTCTACATGCAGTCATTAGAAAGACTTAAAACATCACTGGAAAACACCGGTTCTGTATGAGTAATATTTTATGTTGGTTTTACTAGGTGTGTTCATTTCTTGTGATGCAAAAGGCTAAAAGGACAGCTGTGAGGACACTTGTTAATATGGCTTAGGTGCTCCTGACTCTAGTTATGTTTATGCATTTATTTTTTAATTTTTATTTTTATGTTTAGACACTAGACTACAGCAAATAGAAAATCATACCCACTGCTAATCTCAAGATACTGAAGACAAATGTCTGAGTCTTGGATTTCTTGTACTTTCACAATCAGTGGCAGGGCTTTATGTACAACTAAGGGCACTAATTGTTGTAACTAACAATCATATGCATGCTGATGTTTGCCCATTTGACCTAATTATTTTTTTCTTCTATTTTAAATAAAATCTGAGTGAAAACCAAAATAATTCCTTTCTGAAATACTTGAATTTTGGAATCTCACTCTTTTTCAGTCTTTCTGGTGCAACAATATTAGCTTAAAGCTGCATCAGAAAAATCATGTTCATCTCAGGCTTCATGTGCAGTTCTGTAGTAGCGTTTCTTTATAATGAAAAACAAAGTCAAATGTGAAATGGGGGCCACGTGTCTCTGATTCTGCTGGTTTTACTTTTACCTGGGGCATGTGGAAGTCTGCTGGCAAGGCAGTGTAATACAATATATATGGATGGGTAGGAATCCCGTTTGAAAATGAGGTGTAATTCTCTAGAGCAGGTAGAAATAGAGAAGATGAAAGCATAGCGCAGGCTGCTACAATCTCATTAGATACCGTCATGGTTTAATCCCAGCCAGCAACTAAGCACCACACAGCTGCTCATTCACTCCCTCCCCATGGGAGTGAGCTTTGAGTGGCAGAGCTTTGTATGCTGAGCATGACATCGTATGATATGGAATATCCCTTTGGTCAGCTGTCCCGACTGTGTCCCCTCCCAATTTCTTGTGCCCCTCAGCCTCCTCACTGCTGGCATGGGCTGAGAGGCAGAAAAGGTCTTGATGCTGTCTAAGCAATGCTGGCAGTAACTACAACATCCCTGTGTTGTAGCTGCTATGAAGAAAATTAACTCAATCCCAGCCAAAACCAGCACTGGTACTTAGCTTTTTTTTTTTTCTTGTTTTTTGAAGTTCCTCTAAAATTGTTATTTCTTTGTTCTGCCCATACCTGTTTAGCTTTTTGGAGCTGGGTGATTTTGACTGAACTATTTGGAAATGAGAAAATTATCCGTAATTAAAAATAGAAAATAATTAAAATTCATATTCTAGTGTTGTTCTACTTCATGAACAAATTTGAGTGACAAAATTGTAAACTCTAGTTTCTCTGTTAATAGAGAAAGCTCACTCAGTGACTGGAATTAGAGAAGCATTGGCAAGGATCAAGTCGGACCTGGAATTCTTGGTTTGCTGGGGTGGTATTTACCTATAGGAGGAAACAGTTGCAGTGGGCAGATGAGGAACTACGACGTTTTTTGGGGTGTAGGAAAGCATTCATCCATAAGTATACACATGAGAAATCGTCCCAACACCAGATTATTATGTGCTGTTTAATGAGGAATTTTCTGATTCCCCCTTGCCAGAGTTTTGTTTTCAGATGTCAGAAATGGTGGAGCAGGTGTCACACACAGTCTCCACTCTGATAGACTTTACTGTGACATGGTATTTTCACAAATTGTATATTTCTGGCAACCCTTATGCTTTCATAAACTGCTTTTCCTCTCTGTAAATTTGCAAGATTTTTGTTGTTGTTGTTAGTAGTGGGGAGCATGTCTCTTCTTTTTCTTACAAGAGTTTTGAAGTCTGGAATTTAAATGTGCCAGGTTTTGCAGCAGTGGCAAGACACAGAGTTGTTGTGATTCCTTGATATTTGAGATGCAGACAATCCCACCCATCCATCCCACCATCTATAATGTTGTAAGAGAGAAAGTGTCTGTCACCTTAACTTGAGGGTCTGGCTGGCTGGTGGGTGTCTGTGGGCCAAACACCTTTGATGCTGGTACCAGTGGGAAGGTGGTGGGCATTTTTTGGAAGTTTAACACAGCAGCAGTGGGATTTCACAGCTACTTGGAGACAGAAAGCAAACGTCTGTAAAGGCTAGGCAAGCAGCCACATACTTTAGGCTGTGGCAGGTGAGCTCTGACATACTTTTCTGTAGTGGTTAAAGGCTGTTCCTGTAACTGTCTGCCTGGCGGACGTTGCTGCTTGCAGTTAGGGTAAGCAGGACAGAGCACATGCCAGCACCATAGATGTCCTGGCTCAGGTTCATGGTAGCTTAAACCTGCACAGACTAATCCGAATTGCTTCATTTGGTAAGGGAGAGAAGTAAAACTCTGACACAAGTAGTCCAGTCTTCTCTGCAGCATTCCCTTGAATGCTACTGAGATGCTTCATTTTACAAGGCAAGTGAAATGTCTCATTTGAATTTGTGTAATAGGTTTAGAAAAAACACCCTGTCTGTATTTGAGGTCGAGATGTAATGAGAAACTGAGAGCGATCTCCTGCTTCAGGTAGTGCATTTGGAAATTTGTATCAGAAATTAATGACCCATTTATATAAGCAATTTTGTAGTTTGATGGAGGTTTTTTACTTCATTTCTTTTTCTTGGAAGTCTGTTGGCATGATATGCAGTGACATTTCAGGGGCACAAATACAAGCAGGAGATGTGGAGAAAGACAAAGCATGTAAGCTGACATTCAAGCTGAGAATCTCTCATATACAATATGTTTTGTGTGTTTTAAATTTAGTACTTGTGTTAACTCAGTCTTAGCCAGTGCAGAAAATCTTCTGTCAAAGATCTTTCTCCAAACATCCAAAAGAGGGAGAAAGATGGATCTTTCTCCAAAAAGATCTTTTGTGTGCATGCTGTTGGTGACATGTAAAGTACTGTTCTTTAGGTGCCTTTAGGGCTCAGCTGAAGGTCCTATCTTGATGTTCCACAACTTGCACAGAAAGAAGCTTCTCTGAAGAGTTCAGGATGAGAATGCAACAGCTCAAATTTAGATCCAAGCCTGGAGATAAAGCTTGTAAACTTCAGTGGGACTATTTTGTTCATAAGATTATGGATGTGCTATAGTCTTTTGCCACAGGATTAGAAACTAAGTAATTGTTCAATACTGAGATTAAAATAACATCAGAGGAAAAACACTAGTTAAGTCAATAAATCAGTTGGTACTACAATGAGAAAATTAAATTTGTTAGCTATTAAGCATAGCCATAAAGGATGATGCTTTTAAAAAATTAGTGCAGCATTGACATTTTCTTTTTAATATATCATCTGTATTTTATGTAACAAGCAGTGCTGGACTGAGTTATATAAATGAGCAAGTGTTTTATGCGTGTTATTTCAATTATCTGTCCTTGGAGAAGGTGAATGAAAAATAGCTCCAACTCAGTTTTAGCATCTTCATTTTGATAGTTGTAATATGCATATTAATGAAGAGTGTGAAGTGTAGAGAAATGGGTCCATTTGTAAAAGCTGAAGTTCTCTTAGTTCTTTATCTTAAAAGGAAAAGAAAAAAGAGAGAAAGGAAGAAAGAAGCAGAGGATACATTTTGTGTGGCATGCCAGATCTTTTTGAAACAGCTTGCAGTTGCAAGCTAGCTGAATCGGCACCACATTTATTGGTGGAAGGCTATAATCATAGTAACACCTGCAGTGTACAGCAAAGAAGAGGAACATCAAATCTGGCAAGGTGTTGAATGAAGTTTTTATGTCTGGTTTTAAATCAAGTCAGAGCATTGCCACAAAGAGTAGAATTGATTAAGCAGTAGGATTTAATCAGAAAAATTAATTCAAATTTGAAGGATTATTTAGCTGGTATCTTTGAAGAAACCTTAGTTGAGAGGCATGGGGCTTTCACAAAGTATCATTATTTGGATTAATTTGCTTCATATAAGATGCAGTTCTAAAATGTACCATTTTGGTACAAAATTGGTAACATACATGTTTGAAAAAGAACCTGAGGATTTAAAGTGACAAAGATCTTTTCCCATTACTTACTGATTTTTATAGATAAATAAACTTTTAAGGCCAGGAGAGTTTGTTAGCTCTAACTCTTAGTGAGCTTGTTTCTGTGTTGTGTGTTTGGTTCTTCAGGAGCAGGTTTGGTTTTTTTGTTAATGTTGTTATAAGGTACTGGGTGAGATTCAGGGTATTTGAATCAGTATGCAAGAGGGCAGGCACTGATCAGTTGTCTCTAACACTACAAAATCTGCTCTGTACTAGATACAAGGTCAACTAGTAGAATTCCTTAACTATTCCTTAACATACAGGTATCACTCAAACAGAGAATAGGACCCGTCCAGGGTTTAATGTCACTAGGTAGAAGGCTTGCTTTTATGAAAAGCAGTAAGGGAGATGAAGACTTAAAGTAACTTTAGAGCTGACTTTTCTGGTCTGCATGGGAAATTTGATTAGCTATATCTCATGTTCTTTGCCCCTTTGGCATGAGAAATAGCTGACAGCAAAAGACAAGAAGTACATTTAAAAAATGTTGTCTAGGGACTACAGACTACAAGCATTTCTTAATACCTTTCTTTTGTTATTGGAACGCACTAAATATTGGAGGTGGAATTGCCCTGAACTTACCTTCTGTGTGATCTTCCTGCCTGCTCTGTCCAGATGTTTTTAATTCTGCTTTTAGCTTTTGGGTGGGCTTGACAAAGAAACTAATTTGAGCTCTTTCATTCTTGGTGTAAGGAGGGGTAGGAAGGGGAACCTTCCGCTCTGAGATACCAGCAGAGAGTAAGGCCTTCAGAGTGACACAGTGGCCCAGTTGCCAAGAAGTCTTGTCATAGTGAGACTCCAGTCTTGGCCAAGCATTTGAGCCACTGACTTAATACAGGTAAAAAGTATTTGAGTTCTAATAGAACATCTGTTCATGGTATAGTAAAATGGAGATGGCACAAGCAGCCTTACTCATTTCAAGCATGTCTTTTTAATAGCTGGCAATTGAAATGGTTACTTTTGTCTTTTGGCTCTTCATCAGACCAAAACTCAAATTAACTTCTTTTTCTTCTTCCTATTATCTCTTCCCCATATGCTTCCTCAACTCTCATCTCTTCAGTTAGAAAATGGGTGCATACAGAAATTAATTATAAGATTCAAATATTGTCAGTGGACACTGTAAGAGAAGTGCCTAATTTCTGGAGTTTGAACTCTACTAAACTTCTATGCTTCAAAGAAGGAGTTAAGGGAGGATTGTTTAAGGGCATTAAAAGAGATTTAGAAGAATTTTTGGAACACTTATATCAGTCTACATAGCAAATGCTCAAATGGGTAAAAGGAGGTGTTTCAACTTCAAAACTTAGAATGAGCGTAAGGGTTCATTCTTATATATCTACACCTATACATTTTATCATTGTATGATAGAATTAAAGAGAGTGACCAAACCAGGCTTGTATTTCATTTGACTTAGTCTTTGCTGTAATTCTTTGTGTGTGATTTAATTTTATGTGAAGATTCAACTCTCTCCTTAGTGAAGTTTAAGGCAGTCGGTTTTGATGGAAGCAAGATTAGGCAACAGGACTCCTTTCCCTGTGTTAACTCTTCATCATGTGGTAGAGTGTCTCTCACTTACCCAGCCACATAACTGGAAATAGAAAGCATATTACGGGGTTTCTTAATCACTTGCAAATTCCATTCATGTGCCCAAGTTTTCAGAGAAGACTTAGGGATTTAACTCTACAGACCCTGTTAGTTTCAGCAGGAGCTGTGTGACTAAATCCTCTGAATTAGTTTTGAATTTTAAAAAAACCAACAACAAACAGCCGTGCAGCACTTGTCAGTCCAACCTCCTGGCACATTTAGCTGCTTTTTAGTACTGCGTTGATTGATAAATTCTTTTGGCAAAAATTGAGGATGCTGGTGAATGAGAAAATAGGAGCCATTGAGTTCATCTAAGGTATTCCTGCTCTTTGCAGCCTACGAACAGGGTCTGGGAGACATGGCTGGGAGAAGTGTGATACGTCTTCTATCCAGATTCATAGCTGTAAGGCATTTTTAAATGTGCTTGCAGAACTAATCTGCAAGGAAGGTTTGAAATTTGGACTAGCTTTGCTTTTTGGCAAGATTGAGCACTGCTGTGCAGCACATTGTGTTCTCATGTTTCTCTAATGCTTATAGGAAAGCATATGCAATTAGTCATTACAGGTGTAGCTTGGACAGGTAGGGATGAAAACTTCTAAATTAATCTCTTTGATTTTTTTTCTCATTTCAGAGACACCACTCTCCCCTGAATAGAGATGGCAGAAATCAATTCTCCTGTAAATATCAAGGAAAAGGTAGGTTTGAGTAACCATACAATGCAAACCAAAATTATATTTGCATACATATTTAATTTTTACTCTTTCCAGCACTGTTCACATACTGAACTTTAATATGTATTGACTCTGTGCATGAAGTTAAGTACACAGACAGGTATTGATAGGACTAATCTGAATCTTGCTTGACGAGAAGCGTTTCTGCTTTTTTGCAGAGAGACTGTTTTGTCAGCTAATCTTCTCTTATTCCTTTGTAATCCCTGTGCACACTGATGCTGTGGAGAACAGCACTTTAGGATGATTGCTGCTGTACAAACCATGTTGAAGAAACATGCCCTTTAGAAAATAATTTTCTGCCCAAGAATGTTACACCTGTAATACTTAAAGCAATTCCTAAAAATGCAGGGTCTGAAAAAAACAGGTTAGTTTTTCCTGTGAAAGTATGTCTGTTTTTAACTGCATTCCATGTGCTTGAGTGAGTCTTCTCCATATCCTTGGCTGGAGCTTGAGCCTCATCACCCTTTCAGGAGCAGTAAAGGACCTAAAGCTAATTAGGATATGAGGTAGGTCAGGAGATCTTTTGTGACTCCCAGCACGCAGGTTGTGAGGAGACAATCTAACCACAGAACTTCTTTAGCTTTGTATCTCCTTATGGGATACAGTTCCTTACCTGTTGCACGTAGTTTTACCTTATATTTGTTGTTCACATCTCAATTGCTCATTGTGCTTGAGGATTTGCATATCAGTATGAATCTCTGTTTTGGTGATGAATATCTTCATTAGTCCTTCATAACAGCACTGGCTTTTAAAATTGAGTAGCATGATGATTTTGTAGTAGAAAGTTATGTCTTCAGCCTGGTGCCAGAGTGCTCAAAGGTAAACTACAGTAATTCTCAAAATACAGCTCAGTAAATTAACTGAAGCTCTGCGTATTTACTGTGTAGCTTGAAATTTTTTATTTAAGTCAGTTTTACAACTGCAGGATTGTACAGATCACATGTGTGTCTTTTGTGAGTTTAAGAATGAGGAACTGCAACAGGACTTCTATTCATGCTAGATATCGGCTATTCCATGTGTGATATCTGCTGGGAATGTCCAAAATGTTTGAAATATGTTATGAGCATATGCATTTTAAGGCAGGAAAATAATTGCATCAATACATTCTGTTCAAAATTGTTCTACTCTTTATTCCTGTATCTTCCATCAGTATTTAGTCCCACTAAATCCATATGCCAAATTGAAAACTTAGTTTAATAGCAAATGAAATTCTTTTGCAAAATCACTGAGTTTTGTTCTGGAAAATATAGATTAATAACTACTAAATAAAGGGTTAGTGACCAAACAGCAATCTACATACCTCATGCAATCTACATACATCAGCTGCGAAAGTGTTGTGCTCAGAGAGCCATTGCACTGGGACAAGTCTGTCTTGTTTTAAAACAGGATCACAGTGGCTCTATTTGGTATCTCATATTTGGTTTACAGTATGGGCAGCAACAAACTGAGTAACCAAAAAGTGACTATAGCTTCAGAACTCTTTGAGTGATGCACTAGAAATACGAGGAAAAAAGGGTTGAACAAAAAAGTCCTGCAGAGTTGCTTTTGATTATATTTGCACATAAACTGCTAAAACATGAGGATTTCATTTACATGTTTGAAAAGCAGATATATTTACAGTGTGCTGGTAAGAGAGTCACAATCACATCCCTTTCTCACTTAGCTTACAGAGCTTACATGGTCATGCTACACAACATTGAAGCAGAGTGAGTTTAATGTTAACTTTTATCCACCTTTCTGGAGGCAGTATTTCTGAGTAAGAAAAACCAAGGTTCATCAATATAATACTTCTGCTGAGCTCCACAAATCCATTGCCATCAATGTAAATACAAGCAGGCCTTGTTTAAAAGAACAGAAGAAAATACAGTTCCTTCCCAGCTCTCCCTTTCTTCTACCTTAGTGCTTGCAGATCATAATGTACTTAAGACTTTGATCTTGCTAGGACTTGCATGAAGCCAAAGGAGCTGCACATCTGCACACAAATACTTACTCATATAAGTTTCTGCAAAAGTAGCATACAGGTTTCTCCTTAAAGTGAAGGCTCTTGCCCTGTGATAAAAATAAGGTGTAGATCCCATGCAGATTTCAGCATGTTTGTTCTTTTGTTTGAGGATGGGGGGGGCGGTTGTTTGGGGTTTTTTCAGTGGTGACCTTTCCCTGTTTTCTCTCCATGATCAGCTTCTAGTTACTCAAGAATGTAAAACCTCTGCCACTGTTTTAAAAATGATATGAGGCCAAGGGAGACATTTTGGGCATTATGCTCACACCCAGACTCTGTAAAGCCCCACCCCTGAATTTGAGTCATAAGAGAATGCTACTGTGGTAGTCATACTTGCATAATTCATTCTTGGCATTTCAGCTGAAATAGTTCATAAAGTCAATAGGTTAAAAATTCTATTTTATATCTTCTTTTTTCTCCCCCAAGAGATTTATATGAATCTTGGCCTGTGATGTTAGGAAAGCTAATGGAAGTTTCCATAGTTGGCAGAGATTCCTGCAGCTGTGATACTCTTGTGGGGGAGCCAGGACTGTTTCAATTACCATATTTTTATGCATATAACCCACAGATTTTCTGGAAGAAGCTAAGTTCTGCATTTCAGCAGACACGAAAGTCATTAATTGTCTGCATAACTAGTATAAGAAGTTTACCATCAGGATCTCTCTCAGAATAATGCCCTCTGCCCTGACCCTTGCTGTAGTCTTCCTTCACTGTGCCGCTCTTGCCTCTGATAACACTCATCTCTGTGCCTGATAATACAGGATAAGTAAGGACTTACTTTTTGTATCAGGATTTTCAGAGACTGAGTGTTATACGTAGTTCAGATCATATGCACCAAAGTTCACTGGATTAAAGGATAAAATGAGCCAAACTCATTGGCTTACATCCAAAATCCGTAAAATCAAAGGAAGTATTCAAGCATTAACCTAGTACATCACCAGAAGAGGTGCTGAGATTCTGAATTACAAGGCTTCCAAAGAAGAAGCAATTGGAGTGAGGCATACAAGTGATGTATTGTCTCCTGCAACAATTAGGCCCTCTTAGTTTAACAAGAGAAGAGTGAGTATCAGACTCTCCCCAGGATAACCATTCAGCTCTGGCATGTGACTTTGGTTTTGATCCAGAGAAAAATCAGGAATTATTTAAACTTCAGGATTTGCTTTTGGGCCCATTTTTTTTTTTTTTT
>VYXC01004873.1:1872578-1914188 GCA_013397175.1 Platysteira castanea
TTTTTTTAAATTTGCTGTGTGTCTAAACATGTTTGAACAAGTGAGATCCGCTGTCAGCTGGAATTAGCAAAATACTCTTTCAGATGAAAATTCTCCTTTTGAGATTCTGTTAGGAGTGAAGTTTTGCTGAAGTTCTCCTGAAAGGCTTGCTTTTTCATTTGTCATTTCAAGTGTCAGAGCTGAAGGAGCAGATGGGCAGCAGTGCAAGAAGGAAATTTTATTCAGATGTGGTTTTGGAGGTTTCACAGTTTTGTTTGCATTACACCATAAATGTGGTTTTCATAAGCAATAGTCACAGTGCAAGGAAAGAGTAGGATTTAGAGTGGAAGGAATGGAAGTAGTATGTAAACTTAAAATCATACATTACAAAAGCAGATAGTTTCCAATCTGTGATTTCACTTCCTCCTTAAAGTTGACCTTTGCAGCTGTTCTTTGCCCATGTGTTGAAGTAGATGGACTGTTCAAAGACCAGAAAAGTTGATCAAAATGCACTTTTGTCACTTGATGAGCCATTTAACTTGGGTTAAGGATATCACAGATTCTTGTCTGTAAATGGTGCTGTCATCACTCAAGCAAAACAGTTCTTACTAAGCCAGACTTTTCAGAAATCCTGAAATAACGTATCAGAATGTCTGGCTTTCTATTTGATGGATAAGGATGAAATAATAAATCCATGACAAGTGCCTAAAGAAGTTTGCTGTGGCAAGTAGAACTTTTTTGGGGCTTACTAGGAACAAATGATGGGAAGGTATCAGGGTGATGAACAAATCATGTAGCACAAAGAGAGGCACAGACCTGGTTGAAGGGGATAATTGCAATATTTGTTCAGTTTGTCAGGATGAACTCAGTAAAGCTTCTGGAAAAATGTCTCCAATGTAAGAAATAGCCTCTTAATGCAACCAAGTCAAATTGTATTCATGAAATATGTTTGTGTAGAAGTTCAAAACCTTTTAAAAAATTCTGCCATTAAGTGGTTTTAAAATGCATTTTCTAGCTTAATGTAGCCGGGACATCCGCTAATGCTAAATTCCTAGATTATCAAAACCAGCAGTGTTCTGCAGGCAGCCCTTCCTCTCCGCTTCACTTGCAGGATTTGGGAGGAATTGGAGGTGTAATGTAGTTGAATGTTGTATATGTGTACATAAAAATTTGCTACTGACCCGGTGTAAAAATAAAGTAGGAAATGTCTGTGTTTATTGATAACCATACTTATAAATTAATTTAGTTCTTAACTTAGAGAAAATCTTTTGATCTTAGTGTTTAGTACAAAGTGAAGGTGGATTTGCATTAGTTTTCCTAATGAAGCATAAATAAGAATATTTCTGTCTAAGTGACCATAATAGTAATTTGCTTCAAGGGGATTAGAGCAGCTGTGCTCCGGGGTTTCAGAACAGCCGTGAGCTTTCAGCAAAGAAGTTCAATTTGTCACTATGTCAGAAATACATAAACAAACTCTCTGAACCCCGGATATGTTAGTTATTCACCAGAAACATCCTCTTTGAGATGATGCCAAGGGGGACCAGATGGAGCAGAGCAGCAAACAGGCAGTGATTGAGTCCATGTTGTTACAGTTGCCTGGGAACCATTTGAAACTTGACAGAGAAAGTAAAGGACTTAGAGGAATACACAGCGCTGTCAGCTTGGTTCTGCATGTGGAATAGGTAACCTGGTGTCACAGCTCCCAGGCAGGCTCTGTTTCTTTTTGAGCTTGACTTGCCCAGAAGTCTTGTGAGATGGATGTTTGTGAGGACTTAAGAGTATGCTACCATGAGAGGGTAGAATTCAATATCCTTTCCTGTTGCTATATTCTTCAGAAGTAACCTGTTACTGATTCATTTAATTTTTTTTTTAGGTGGGCCAAAAATTTGCCGCAAGTGAGACGTTTAACAGTAATCAGCAGAAAAATAGTCAAGTATATTTGATCAGACCTTAGGGATTTTATTGTGAGGTAGAAGCTTATCTGAGGGGACTTGAAACCCTTTTCAATTTTGATTCCACTTCTGGGCAGTCTTCAACATTTTTTGTAAGAGACAGATAAAAGCATCCTCATGACTGTGGAATTCTAGTCCTGATGAGACTTAATCTGGCTCAAATTGCAGCAAGCATTAGCAGGACCTGAGCTCTGGATTGTGAGTTTGAATAGAGGTGGACCTGGGTTCTGTCTTTCATATTCTTGACTGTATACAGTTTTTTCCAGGATCACAGGTTTATATTTCAGATCTGTGATTGCTTTAAAGTAGCTTTTGTAAGCTGAAATTCTGAGAAAGTTTTCTTAGTAGTAAACAAAGTAATGTGCTTTCATGTTAGGCTACAGGAGGGAAAGCCCAGGAATTTAACTACTGTCAGTGACAGATTTTCAACTAATGCTGGCATTAACAGCATTAATTATCTGCGGTTCTGAAGGTATGTTACTGAATTCTCTTGGTGTCCCGGAATGTGGTCTAGCATCCAGATGATGACAGAAGTTCACTGGGAATCTACGCTGGATAAAAACAGGATGTTTCACAAAATAATTAAAATAATTTATTTCCTTGTAGTCTGTCTGGTAATGCTGTTTCTCCTATGATCAGGTTTCAGTAAGTAGGAAAAAAATGTTTTCTCCCACATACATGGAAATCTAATCAAGTAGACTGCTGAGTTAGCTTTTGCAGACTGGCATTAATGCAGTACCATTGCATGGTAAGAGATTCTTTTTCTCTGGTACTTTCTTTCATCCTTTAGGATGCTAAATATTTTTTAAAGGAGCTTGTTGATGAGAAGTCATAAATATCAAATGATTCTAGTTGCATAATCTGTTGCTTACATATTGAGAAGACAGATGTTCTTGCTGAGTTTGAGGACTATAAATTTAGAGAGAGAAAGTTAGGAGTTACCTCCTGCCCTGGAATCATCCTGTCACACCTGTAATGAAAATGAGCTCTGTACAGTTTTTTGGATTGGGAAGTGATGGACTTCTCTCAAGCAGCTGGAGGTTTGTAAGCAGGTCAGGTGTACAGCTGTACTAGCACAAGGGCTGTTTTATCACCTGAGCTAGCAGGTAAACCAGAGAGCAGCCAGCATGCCTGGACTGCTTAGATCCAGCTCACACTGAGCCCTTCTGTGTAAGTCCACCTTGTCATCTTGTATTTGTCAAGCATTCCTGGAGCTTTGATATGCTTCTGTTCATCACAGTCTGAGTTAGGTCTCTTATGACCTACAGCTAGGACAGTGCATTTGTGTTAGGCTTTTGCTGTCAGGAAGTTTCCTATTCCTCCCTTTGGCTTTTTCTTTTGTATCACTAGGTCCCTTTCCAGAAGCAGATGGGACACGTTTTGCATGAGGGCACAGAGCTGAGCCTCTGACCTAGAAGTCTACACATATATTTGAAATCAGGTTTAAAGGACTAAGAGGTGAAGTATCAGGGACCTTGATATTTGCATTTCTAGGTGAAGGTTGTCATATAGCCTGGACTCCCTCCACATACCTTGTCCTCCCAGATACACTGTCAGGTCACAATTTGAGTCTTGTAACCATGTGTCAGTAATTTCTGTCCAGAAATTGCTGACTTTTTCATTGCTGTGTACAACAGTTCCAGTCTGTTCTGGATTAAAACATTGGTCAAACAGTGCATATGTTGTAGGCCTGATGTCTGGCACACAGATCTTTGTCTTTGAAATTCCAGGAGAAGTATGGTAACATGATGCCATTTTGTTCCTAAAAGTTTACAAGACAAAATACTTTGTTTTAGAAGAAAACCTTTTGGGATCTCTGCTCTGTTGGAATTACAGGGTTATATCCGCTTTTGTTGTTTCTAAACTGAGATTGTTTTATATATCTATGTGTGTGTATGTGTGTATCTATTAATATTGATACATCCTACTGGTTGCAAATTTTAGTTTTCATCTTCTCACCCACATAAATCACTGCACAAATCTGGAAAGGAGAAACACTAACTTGTGGGTATCCTAGGTATCACAGCCTACATACACCAGAGAAGCAGATTTAAAAAGTCTAAGAAACTCCTGATTTGGGATTTCCTAGGTCTTGGATGCTTTCCTTTGCAATTTGATGTTCTTTTCACGAGGAATTCTTTCATTAAAATTCTCAATTTTTTATGTTTTCCAAATATAAAGATAAACAAATGTATTTTTTATACAACAGTCAACAAAAAATATTGTTGGGTTTTGGCAGTAGAACTGTTGAGCTTTACAGTATATTAATTCCCTAAATGAAATTTTTTAATAGTCCAACAAAACCAGGGCTGTGTCCACAGTGTTTCCATATGCTTAATTTCTTTTCTCTGTACTGTTAAGCATTTTTCCCAAGATCATCATCGTGGTTTTTTGGATTATCTCCACAACTAGAATGTTTCCATAACCTTTTTGTATTTAATTATAGTACTAGTTGGGTGAAGAATAGTTTAGCTTTTCATTCTGTTTTTTCTGTTAAGCAAAAAACTCTTAACAAAGACCACACAGTGCAAATAGAAAGTCGTCAGTTGATTTTCTAGTCTAAAACATAGTCTGCTTGGTTGAGTTCTTGTGTGTTAATGTTCTCCACCCCACGGATGTTCTTCTTGTATTTAAGAAGTTTCCAAACTGCACTGTGGCGAGTTGCCTGATCCTCCAAGTGAGGCCTTAGCCTCACTTGGTTGTTTCCAGATGCTTCCTGAGGCTTGCAGACCTTTCATAGCAAAGTAGGATCTAGAAGCCGTATGAAATCCCTATGCTTGTATTTCAAGTTAGTTAGAATACTCTAGATATTTCTTTTACTATTTTCCTGTAAGCAGTTACCACAAGGAGATTATGCAATTTTGAGTATGCAGAGAGATGATCCACATGATTGTGAAAGAAGAGGGGATTTTTTTGTGAGAATATGAAGATGTAATCCACATGGTGAAAATATTTGGGAGCTACCAGCTTAAACATAAAATGGACTGCAGCTTGTGGCCTGCTCTACCTTAGTGTCTTTGCCAACTTTTGTTATGGAGCCAACTCAGTTC
The DNA here is from genome assembly GCA_013397175.1 of Platysteira castanea. NCBI lineage: Eukaryota > Metazoa > Chordata > Aves > Passeriformes > Platysteira > Platysteira castanea. Next base: position 1,877,560 of record VYXC01004873.1, read on the forward strand.
ACACTTCTTGCAGGTTTATCAGTAAACAGCATGCCTGTGCCCACAATCACTAGATTAATTATGCCTTTTTCCAGTGCTTTCTCTGCACATCCTATTGATTTGGGTTAGTTTTCACTTGGCTGCCTGCAGTACATAGCAGAGAGCTATACTCATTACTTCCTTCCCCATGCATGCACGTCAGCTGAAGAGAGAAACTTGAGCAGACGGGACTTTCTGGATAGTTTCTGGCAACAACAGCCTCTGGGTCAAGCGGTCCATTTGTCAGCCTAGTCTGTATGAACTTCAACATAAAGTTACCCCTGTTGAGTAGATATTCTAAAGCAGCCTCTGTTGGCTGGGGACGGAGCTTGTGGGCAAGCCTGGTTCAGCTGGAGCATAGCAATACTGGACAATGAGATAGGCCTTTGGGAAGTAGACAAGCACTTTACCTCCACTGCCTTCCAAATTATGGCTTTGGCCTGGACTGTCCAAGGCTAGACTTGCTATCTGAAAGGTGTTGTGGGCAAACGTAAAGCTGCAGAGAGGGGTGTGGTGGGATTATGGACAGGAGCAGAGTAAATAGCCCTAAGTAGCTGTCCTAACGTAGTGTGCCGAAGCCAAGGATGAGCCTTTTGCAGTTGTGAAGCTGAGTCCAGCAGGCATCAGGAATCTGAGCTGTCCATCACTGTGCATTGAGAAAACCTGCCCTGATTCCTGGTTTATGGACGTATGCAGGACAGGGAAACACAGTGGTTGAGGAGTGGGGTGAACATACTACAGCTAAATAAGATTTTTTGGTCAAATCTGAGCACTTAAGTGTTCTCAATCACTTTCTGATATCTCCATTGATGGAGACTCCATAGAGATTGTCCTGCAGCGTCTAACTGGACAGCTAAGACAAGGTAGTGTGAATGCTTCTACCACGTGAGCCAGCCTAGTTCCCTTGACCAGCTCTATCTTCACGTATTACTTTTTCACAATTATATTTCACAGTACAATGAAAAGACCACACTGCTTCACAATTATCATGATGACATTGGGATGCAGTTAATAAAGTACACCCTAATCAAGGATGTATTCCCACAGAGAGATGACAAAGGAGGGTGCCAGATAAACATTTGCAGGACAATAACAAGTTTCTGATTGTAAATACATGCTGGATATCTTGACACAGAAGCTCATAAAGCTAATTTGGAACAGCTAAACTGGTTTGGCAGAGTATCTCCTTTTTTTTCAGAGTATTGTCATGGGCTTTTGTTTGCTAATTATGTTTAAATATTTTTATTTTGGTCTGATCTAGTAAAACTTCTATAGCATTAAAATAAAATAGCAACAATATTTCATACAACTATTTACTTTCAGCTATAGTACACAGGGATGAGAAAACAAATGATCAGTGTGATTCCAGTAGGAATATTTTATTAAACCATCATGAGTTGAATTCCATTTGGTATCAATGGATACTGACAATACAGCAATAGCAAATGCTGTGAAATTTAAGCATGGCATGCCAGAGTCATCTGTGGGTGTAACACCTCATCCATCAGCAGTTTCCTGAAGGAAGCATTTAGCATCCCATGTCCTTTGTTCAGGATTTTGTTACACAACCTTCCTGGTCACTTGTATATGGAACAGCAAACTGAAATTATGTTGAGCAGCCACTAGAACTTTTAAAAATGATATTGTTCTCTTTTAACCTGTGACTGTTTTCATGCATATGACTGTTTTTCAGGTGCCAAAAAACCACCAATCATAACTTCGATGTAGCAAGGCCATGCAAGAGCCTTGTTGAAGAAGTTGTATGCTCACTAAGTTTGTGTAGGTGACATATTGACACCCTTGGCAGCAAATAGAACATTTAGCAAAGAAGCATAAGGCCAAATTCTGTCAGTTGAATTAAGCTATTCTCTGCCGTGACTGAGAGTAGGATTTGTTTCTAGGATTACTGGCTACCAGTTCTATGATATGGTGTCCTGAAGAAATTGCTTCATTATTTGCATGGCTGGGTCAGGATAGGATGGGCATTGCTTTGTACAGATGCATAGCTGTGTGCTCATGCACGCGTCAGTGTAATGGCGTTTATATAAGCATGCACTGGCACAGGGGTACCTTATAGTCTAAAGCAGTATGATAAATTCATATGTTATTGTCTTCTTCTACTTACAGATCAATGCAATCCGATCAGTTGTTCCCAACAAAAGCAATAATGAAATAGTTCTGGTGTTGCAGCAGTTTGATAACAATGTAGACAAGGCTGTTCAAGCTTTCATGGATGGTGAGTACCTTTTTCACTAATGCAGGAGGGATTCAATCACGTGCCCAAGTTTTCGTTGTTTCTAGTGGCTCAAAATATATTCTGTAATTCTTCGGAAATCTGATGTGTGACACTTACTAATTATAAAAAAAATTGATCCTCCTGTCTGCATCTTTGCTTCTTCAAAGTACAAGATGGACATGGCTGTTCATCTGTTATACCTGACTTTGCCATTTTTGAAGCCATTCTTACTGCAGACCTGCTTCTTTACTGCATGGAAGTTAATGCTTTTAAAGTAATATGTGAGGAAATTATTCACTGTTGAAGACAGAGTAACTAAGAACAGTTTGGGATAGTTCTGTAGCAGATAAGCAGGCCCCATAACCCCTGAATTTGATGCGTACATTGACATTCAAACCTCAATCTGAATTTTGCAAATAGCCTTGACATTTATAATGGCTGAACCAAGACTCCATTGAAAGTTCGAGCCATTTAAACCTGGATCCACGTTTGTATTTTGCGTCATGAGACCATCTCTAATGAAAGGTCACTTGTATTTAAATAACGCTTTCCTCGTAAATATATAAAGTCAAGTATTTTGAACTTTCACCAGAATCTGTGAGAAACCCTTTGCAGAAGTAATGGCATACCATGAGCAAATATTTTCAAAATCTCTGTACCTCGGGGTTACATAAGTGATACTAGAAATTGAGTGGTCTCAGAGAGCCCTGTATATCTTAAAAATGCCTCATTTTTGCTATCTCAGCAAGTTGTTTAATTCATGCCTATTTTACTTCAGAATATTTTTGGGTTTGGTTCGGAATAACTTACTAAAACGTATCAGCCAAAAAGCATCGTAATATACTGTTACCAATATGCAAAAAGCAGATGCAAGCAAATTGGACTATTTATAAATGTATCAAAAGTCTTCCTTCAGATCAGGCAGCTGCACAGACAGTTACATTCTGGTGGATATATTGAAATTGCATTTGTCTGTGCACACACAGAGAAAAAGGGAAGTGTGATGAATCTAATTAACAATAATTTTGTTTTCCTGTAATGTATGTCCTGGGGAAGGTAGTGGAGGATTGTTCCATGACTATTCAGTAAGTTGCTTTCACTTTATTTTAAGTTGCCATTGCTTGCTTGTGGCTTATGAATTGTTTCCAATGGTTCCTCAAAAGGGGAAGTGCTTTCACATCCATGTGTCATCACCTGGTGTAAGGAAGAAAGAGGGCAAACACAAGCCTTGCAAGAAGTACAATAAAGTCATGAAGAAAAGCAAGCTGTTGTACCTGAGTTCAGATGATCATTGAGCTTCACCAGTTCATGATTACTGTTCAGAAGTCTTTGTGAGGGAGTATTTGAAAACAGCTAATATTTGTTACTGTCTGGGAAGAGCAGAAAAGATACGTATCCATGCAGCTGCCACTGTGGATAGAGTGAATAATTGAAATATTTTTTTCAAATGAATGACAAAAATTGCTAAGGTTGAGCTAATAGTCACAGAGAAGTCCTGCAGTGAAATACATAGGGGTGGCCATGCTGAATGGAAAGGTTGAGCCACCTCCGTGCAGTGCTTTTCTCAGAGGTGCTGCTTGCTGAATCAAGAAATGCTCAAATTTAGTTTCTTACCTTGCTTCATATCTGGAGTGGCATTTAGGTGATGCCTCTGTTATGAATTTTATTCTATATGTGAAATTTGATTTAAATGAAAGAGGGTTCAAATGTTTTATTTGCTATGCTACTATTTACCTAATTAAGCATAATCAGAAGGTCTGTTCAGGTGCTTTGTAGATGTGTTTGAGAAAACATACTGGTGGCTTCAAATGAGGGCTTTGGGATTTGGACAGTTAGTGCATTTCCAATACGAAGAAACAAAGGTTAGTTGAATGAACCCCTTAAGTAACTCAGCACGCATAGTATTTGCAGGGAAGCTGAGGGAAGCAAAGCAAAGACACCACCAGCCAACACAAAAAGGGTGTTGGTTCCTACTGTGAAAGCAGTTAACAAAGCTGTCACATGAAATCAAATATTTTCAGCAGCATGGAGGGAAATGGGCAGCAAATGTTTATTACTTCATACAGAAACATGATGCCTGTCAAAAGATGACGTACCTTTAGGAGACGGGTTTGTACTTACGTGTACATAAATATGTGTGTCACTAAATATAAATATGTATATAGTTATACATGAAATAGAAGTTGTCGTAGCCTTCTATCTGCATTGTCATGTCATCTAACAAATAAAACGTGGCTATGATGGATTCCATGCACATTTTTTCACAATTTAACAAATTTGGCTTAGCACTGCTAACAAGATACATAATCTTTCCTATTGTGTGTGATAGGCTCACCAGAAAATCTTGAATCTGGTTTATTATGATAGAAAAGTAATTTTAGTACATCTGAAAACCTCACATGTCTTTGGCTGAATACAAGTTGACAACTCATGGTGATCTGAAAACAGCAGTTCTTCTTAATACTAGTATCAAGGTTTCACTGAAGGGAGTGAGAAGAATGGCTGAGTATGAAATCCACTTGGACAGGCCAATAAATTAGTATTTACTAGATTGTGAAGGGATGGTAAAGTGTTTATTAAATGCAAGCAGAAGACCTTTAAGCTGATGGTGATTAAAAATATTATTGTGGCAGCTACTGCCATAGTAGTTTGGATGACAATTCAGACTGCATGCTTACCATGAGCATCTATTTTCAACATTAGACTCCAGGGGAACAAAATGATGATGTTAACTAGGAGAAGAGTTCTCTTCTAAAATGGCAGCAGGCACTGGTCTGACCAAGGCTCTGCCTGTTTTGTTCCATAAATTCATCTAAGCAACTCATTATGGCTGACAGGCAGAATTTCAAGTATAACTGTAATTACTTTTCAATATAATTTTTTACCATTCTTTTCTGCCAGGCCTAAGTTTCCTGCATTTGTGTGATGCAGATTTTATGCAAGAGTCCACAGAATTACTCTTTCGGATGCTAATTATGTACTTTTTATGCTCCTACGTCTTCTGAAGATGATAGGTAACACATAGAAAATACATTATAAAAATGCCAGAAGTTTTCAAAACTTTCAGATACTCTAGTGTCAGGGTGGACTATTTCGTGTACTCAGTGTTGGCTCTGGGGTGCTGAGATATTTTTCCTTTCAGGCAAGAGATTTGAGTATTGACTTTTCTGGGTCCTATGCTAATGCTTTAAGTTAGGCACACAATCACTTTGTGCAATGAAGTCCGTAAAAAGCCAGTATTGCCAGGAAGACCAGCCACTGTAAGTAGTGTAATCAAAACAGGTAACTGAGAAGAAGAAAGGCAGTAGTGTCCATTTTGTTCTCCCCATATGAGAGAATTCACAACAAACTGAAATGCTCCTCAGCTGGGAAACTAGAAACTGATCATGAACACACTGGTTCTTTCTCATAGCTGAACTTGTGTTGAAATGTTTCATCTTTCCTTTGTTTAGGCAGCGCAGCTCAGGTTCTAAAGGAATGGAATATGACAGGGAAAAAGAAGGTAAGAACTTGCTCTTGAAAATGAAGGCGTTTAAATCGCTTATCAGCTGTCTGTACTTGAACTGTAGTACTGTTGGTCAGTACTTGGCCTTTTCCAGCATAGGTGACTTCATTCACACCTGTAGACAGTACTTGAAAGCAAATGTCTGTACTATTTTTGATCCTACTCCTCTGTCACTGTCTTACTAAGCCCAGTGTTCTGAGTGAATTTCTGGGACAGCACGTGCATGTACCTGTGCGTGGGAGCCAGAACCTGGACAAGCACAGGACATCCCAAAACAGCCCATGTGCAGAAACATGGGCTTTTAATAAGAAACTGTATCCTGGATAGTCACAGCCACTTACAGTGCTCAATTTACTGGTTGTATTTTGAGTTTGTAGGATTTCCACTGAATGATGTCTCTGTTCTTGCAATATTTCTCCATTTAGAACAATAGGAGAAAAAGAAGCAAATCTAAACAGCAGCAAGGCAATAAAGATCCTAAAAGCAAGAATGGTGGACCTGAGAAGGCATCTCAAGAGCCTCAGCGAATAAATGACTGTCATATGAATGGATGCCCTAAGGACAACTCTGGCCGTGGTCCTGCCAATCGGAAACTGGAAACCACTTCTCTTGAGAACAAAAGCTCGGGATTTGTAGGATCAGCAGTGGACTGTCCAGGAACCAGAGGTCAGTTCATCTGACAGAGAGCACCTTTTCAACTGGCAGAAGCCAAGCCTTCATTGGCATACAGATCATGGTATTTTTATTGCCATGAAGATGTTGTAGAGATGTTTTTGTGAAAAATAATGTACATAACTCTTAAAGTCATGCCAGTAGATCTGTATCTGTGCATTATTCATCTTGCAATATGTTTCCTTGCAAAATGTCTTTCTTTTCCTAGAGACAGCCCAGCTGATACAGAATATTACAGGTTGACATGCAGAAGAATGCAGGATTAGAAAATGGCTTGAGTGTCAAATTGTTAACAAAAGGATTAAGTCCCTTATGTGGGGCAAAGATGTCTGAACAGTTTGTGTAGAAGTGAGGGGATAAGGCTGGAGTAAAGCAGTGAAGACTCCCCAGGCAGGGGCAAAGGAGGAACTTTATTTACCAAAATCCCGGTCTTTTTATGCCGTTAGTCGACCGTGAGTTTACATACTTATCAGGCACAACAAACCTATTCTAACCAACCACCAGACACCACAGTGTAAGCACATAGTAAGCCTCCCCTCCTTTACTCTTGCTGAATCACTCTCCCAGAGCCCTTCTCTGCTTAGCCTAAGTTTTAAGCAGGAGCCATGATTTTACCAGGCCTTCCCTTACCAAGCTGTACCTGTTGGCTACAAGTATGAGCTTGTGGTGTATTACTGAATTTCTCTATTGCTTAGTCCAAACTAGTCCATTTTTTGTTTTTCTCACCTTCCCTACATAGGCTAGTCACAGTAGATCTCCACTGGTTTTCCCCAGCAGGGAAGGGAAGGCCTTTGTGGTGTGGAAAGGCACTCTGATAGCCCTTTAGTACATGCACTTAGTTTCTGATAGGGTCTAGTTACCATTTCTGAAACTGAGAGGCACAGTAACACAGGAAGTTCTTCCTCACTGTGGTAAATACAGAGTTAGGATTATAGCAACATCAGTGTGAACAAACTTGCTCCCTTGGGGCAAAAGCGTTGTGAAAACTTTTACCTAGAAGTTCATAAAGCTCATATTTAATTATTGTCAGTACTGGTAGTGTTTTTCCAGCTCTTCACATTTCAGACATTTACCAGGCCTGGATTATTGCTGCTCTTAGTATTTTCTTCCTGTGTCTTAAGAACTCTCCTTGAAATCCCTTTTTCCATGGTTGCAAATACAGTTCTTAAACCCCATTTTAAAGGAATGTGCCAAAGTAATAATTGTCCTCAAATTAATTACCTGTTGCTTTCAGGTGACTTTGGTGGTGCCAGCCTCTGGTCAATTTAATGAAGACTATGCAACCTATAGCAGCCAAACAAACTACTTACCAAGAAATTTTGTCCTAAAAATTTGATGCCTCACAACAAACTAGAGATACACTCCCTGGCCTTGCTAGACTCCCACTTAACTTTGGATAAAATATGCCATAAGCCAGAAAATTCTGCATGTCTATAGTACTAAAAGCATTGTTGCCACTTATTTTGCAAGACACAAACATTTGTGGTATAAATCAGACTTCTTAGAGTGCCATTTTTTGAAATGATACATGCATGAATAAAGATATGTAGACTTAATTGCGTATGCATGGGGAGTGTTTTCTAGGGGATACGGAATGCAAGAAGAGTATTCATGCTGTTAGTGATCTTTTTCTGGGTCATTGGGATTGAATCCTGCTTTTTTCTCTTTGAAACAGTTAAGACTTAGTTGTACATATAAAGGGCAAGAAATATATTGAAATTTTTCTTTGCTTTTGCAAGTGGCAAATGAGAAATTACCATAGCTTTACAGTTTTTTTCAACTTACACGTATCTCCCGTTTCAATAACAAGGGGGAGAGCGAGCTTTCAAAAAAAAAGGCAGAAAAGAAAGGAAAGGAAAGAGAGAGAAAGGCAAACCTGAAACTTTAATATTCAAGTTTCCCTTACATAGTAAAAGAATTTCTTGGCAAATTTTTTAATAGAGAGAAGGAAAGAATTTCTTCTTCACTTTCAGTTGCACTAGTATCCTTTTCTTTGCAGTCAGTATAGTAACTACTTTCTTAGGGTCAAAAGCCACCTATATTCATATTGTTACATTTGTGCTGAAGTGATCAGGATCTTCAGGGGCCAGCAGCTGTGCCCTTGTGGTTTCTGAGCAAGTCATACAGACTCTTCTAAAGCAGTGCGAAATGCTGAAGTGAGTCCAAAGTGCCCCTGTTTCATATTGCTCTCTCTTGTGTTGTAATCTCCTTTGTATTGTCCTTGTCTGGCTTGTTTGTTTTGGTTCCTTCCCTATCAGATGGATATTACTGTAGTAATTTCACTGTCTCCTTCAGAGGCGTCACAACTTAGAAGGATCATAGGTGTCTGTTGAGAGTCCCTAATACTTTCTTTGAGGAACATGAGATTGAAGCTTTGCCCATACTAACTCCAAGTCTGTGAGATTAGGACTTCCAAAACCATAAAATCCTGGCAGCCTGGAAGACTTCAGGAACCAGAAGGGAGGATGCAGCATTTCTCCATAGAAAATTAGAGGGGGAAACATACGGCTACTGCCTTTAGTTCAGGTCTGCTTATTTCTTGCTGTTATTCCATCTTTCTTTCTTAGACATCTGTAGTTGCTGTTACCCTTTCTGTGCATGGCCTAGTAAAGAAGCAGTGTGAATGCACTGAAAGGATATTTAGTGCTGCTTTGCCATGCAATTGCTTTTGCAGGGACCTGGGTAAAATCAGATCCTGATCTCTTCCTGCTTATTTTTCATGTAGGAGGATTTTTAATGAATCTTTTGAACTTCCTGTTTATATCTCAGGGGACTTACGGCTTTTTTCTTCTTTTAGCTAAAGAATCTATGAGGTTCACTTGATTTGAAACGTGTCGAATGGCAAGATGCTGCAAAAAGATAAACCACTCTTTTTGAAGATGGCAGCTCAGCAAATTTCAAAGCAAATTAATGTGGGCTGTTGCCATTACTGGCAGGTGTGGTCATATTTGACTGTTAATACAGGGGATATCACACGATAGAATGGTGCTGAAGCTCCAAGCCACCACGTAGTGAACCATGTAACAGTTTACTTGCAGCTACTGTTATCCAGACTTTTGACTTCTCTTGCCAGTGTTTGACAGAGACTTTGTCCCTAGATTTTGTTATTCATGCATTGGTGCAAGTCTTCAGAGGCTTGCTGCAGACTTTCTCAATCTATTTTTAATTGTGTTGATTGTCTTCAGTCAAATTTGAAAGTTCAGTTGCAGCATACAAAACTACTGTTCACTAGCCTATGCTGGTCATCTTTGCTGGGTTTCAAATTAGCTTGTATGTAGTTTTGGAAGAAACAGAGTCGAAGTATATTGCAGACAAAAGATGATCCAAAAGTTTAATTTAGAGTATAATCATTGTTCTAGGTGACTTTCTTTAGGCAAGAAGCTGTTAAGTTTGTAATTTGTCTTGACAAGTGTACCAGTGAGAACACCCTTTACACCATGAGTTTATAGGCATAAAGTCATTCTGACTTAACAGGAAGGCTTCATACCTTTCTTAATCTTATAACTCCCTGTTTTCTTCCTTAATACTTTCTTGCAGACAGAGAACGAGAATGCCAGAGAGCATCTGTGGAATTAAGCCCAAAGACTATGAATGGAGTAGAACAGCCTGAGCCCCTTCAGTCATCAGTTCAACTCCAGTGTAACCTAGGCAGGCCAAAGTCAAAATCTTCCTCAGTTAAATCACCCAATGCGTCAACCCAACCTGAAACAAAGACAGATGATTCAGTCAAAAAAAGAGGTAAATTGGATCTCTGGTTGCTGTGTTCTGAGGTCATAAAACAGCTAAGGCCTCTAGGAAAAAAATTGTGAATTCACGTAAGTTAAAAAGTGATGTGTTGGAAAGTAGGGGTAGAATTATAACAAAATTAATAAAACAATTTATGGTCTATTTAACATTATATTAAATAAAATTTAAACTAAACAATTTGAACTAATAATGCCTTTCTAATATTTATTTGATGTGGAGGATGCGTTTCAGAAACATGTTTAGAAACAGAAGAGCACTAGGGAGGGACTATGGAAAAGTTGGATTTATGGACTTCAGTAGAATAACCACTTCATCCTAATCTGGGCAAATAACATGTTGAACTATTCCTGGTGCCTCATTCAGAAAAACTAAAGCCATGACTTCCGTGCAATTTTTGTTTTCTATTTTAGGGCCAAACATTGAAAAATCAGTAAAAGACTTGCAGCGTTGCACTGTTTCTCTAACCAGATACCGTGTGATGATCAAAGAGGAAGTGGATAATTCAGTGAAGAAGATCAAAGCTGCTTTTGCAGAATTACACAGCTGGTAGGTAAATCAGCGTCAGAGATCCAGCAGCTCCACCTAGAAAAGGGACTAATTAAGCCACTGGCATTAGTGAGGAGGGGTCCCTTACACCCTCTTTGCAGCATTTGGTTTCATTAAAAAAACCAACATAGTGCCATTAAGTAATGACACTCCTCACCAACCAGGAAGTAATATATGCATATATTGTATACATATATTAAGTGCTTTGAAAAAAACTCAGGTTTTCTTACTCCTAAATTATCCATCTTGGCCTAATTCTTTTGTATCAGATTCAGTGGCAACATATATAAGCAAATGAAAGCTGTTCTAAATATCCTGTCTGGGATTTTCTGAAGTCTCTTTTACCTTCTTTAAATCTCTTCTTTCTATACTGCATCTTTGATCTTATCTTCTTTGGCAGACAGTCCTTTACTGTCTCTTCATGTCCCATCATCTTTGCTTCTTATCCTACCATTGTTCTCTTAACTTTCCCTCATAGTTTCTTCTGTTTCCCATCCATCATTTAATTTCCAATTCACATCTCTAGTTCATTCTTTTCCCTCATTCTTTTATGTCTTTAATCTATTTTTTCCATTATAATTTTGATTGCTCCTGATCTTCAGCATGTATGCTTATGCCCTTTGAAAAGTTATGGCAGAAAATATTGCTGTGGTAGCAAGTTGAGTATTTGGTATATTCTTGTCATAGAAAAGTATTTTGTGCTTTGAGTTTTCACTTGGCCTCGGTTAAGCATAGATGTCATATAAAACCTGTGCTTTAGACAGTGTTGAAGTAAACAGAAGAAATCATGTTAACATGTACAATACTTGGTTACAAATCACAGAAGAGTGAAAAACCTTTCGCCTTTAAATCATCCACACTATTTGTCAATACTTTTTCTGAGCGTATTTTATAAAAGAGCAGCAGTATTGGCAGAAGTATGTTAACTTTGGACTTCAGTGGTGTATTCATTGTCTTCAAAGATGCATCTAAAGTAACTTTAGGGCCACTTGGGCTCCCGTCTGTATGGGCAAAAAAATCCAAGTGCTACTGAGCTGATTTTGGGGAGGATTCTGTTTCACTGAGCCCCCCAGGGTACTTCACTGTGTAGCAGGGAGAGCTATGTTTCTGTTTCTGCAGTGAATATGAGCTGTGATCACCAGTTGTACTAAACTGCATAACATTGTCAGGATCGTTCTGCAGCCATTACAGTGATTTTTGCTTATGAACTTAAATGTAGTAATAAGATTGTTGGGATAGAAAAATTGAGCAAAGTTCATCAACTCCTTGCACCTTTTTTTGGTAGTTCTCAGAGGGGCCCTTTTCTCTGAGAAAACTATAGCTAGATTTCATTTGCTGTGTAGTTCACGCTCACTTTTTTTATTTTTGGTAGCAGTGTTAAAAATACCGTACGTCACATGTCTCACCTTGGTTGCAGGCAGTCACAGGCAATTCAGTCTTTAAGTAGTTGTCACTCTGGTCATGGAACAGACTTAGAATTCTGTCATGATCTAAAAGTGCAGGAAGGTAGTAAGTTCAGAACTGAATTTCCTTCATTTTTCATGTATCCGCATTTTAGCTTGAAAAACAGTAAAGTGTATTGCCTAATACAAAAATGCCCTAAAAGAGTCTGTAAATGCAAGTAATTAAAATGATTAAAATAGCCTGGAAAACTTTTCAATAGGCTTCATTTCATTTTATCTCCTACCAGCTTCAGTGCCTAAATTATTGAAGTGGAGTCTGCTGGAAGCTCTAGAATGTAACAGATCTGTAGCCTGAATATTTGTGCCTCAGCATAACGTTGCAACGAGGACAGTACAATGTCAGGAGATGTTTATGGAAATCTCAGTGCTGGCTGTGTTGCTTTTGGCAGCTCATAAGTCTAACATCTAGGTTTTTCTTCAAGTGAATGAAGGGGATTTTTTGTTTAAACAGTAAACTGCATGAATTAACACCTTCTTTGCTAAAATTAAAGAGAGTTTTGTGATATTTCATATGATCTTGTGGCCTAAACTTTGAGAAAGATGGGCACAGCTGTTTTAATGCCTTGTTTCCAAAAACTCCCTGACAGCTGCTGTAGATTTACTGGATTTGGGTAGAAATCACCCGAACCAGTGATCCGTACAGCTTCAGACCTCATACAGGGATCACACCATATTCCTGAGCTGCACGGTTTAGTGGGTGTTATTTACATGGGAGTTTCCTTGCTCCAGAACTCAAACATCCCTAGTGCTAGCAGGAGGATAAGGTATTAAGTGAACATACTTACTACTCTCCTTGGGCATGGAATTTCACTGTGACACAGTCAAGTTGTCTATCATGGAAAAATTAAGGAATTCCACTAAACTGTCACTCCCAGAATGGTATGGAGTAACCAAAGCAAGGGCATGATATCAGGTCCCCACTGTGATAGTGATTCCAAAGCTTTTTCCAAGTTCCTCTCCCAGTTGCTGCTGGAGTGCGGACTGGTTGAGCTGGACAGCAGATACAACAGCCACCAAGTGCTGTCTGTGTTCAGAACTGCCAGGAATACTGGAATGGGCTCAATACTGTAACCCCTTCCTGTTACACACAGTTGTCACCACCTAAGGGGTTTTAGTGAAGCTAAATGAAGTCAGAAGCTTTCATCTTGCATTGCAACTGAATGCTGAAACGCATACTAATTTGTCTCTTTTGGGTTTATTTTTCTACCTTTGGTAATAGGATAAAAGACCACTTTTGTGTCCTTTTTTGCATTTACTATCAAGGTCAGAATCAAAACTGCGTTGCAAGAGTCAGTAATATTTTTACTTTCTGATGATCTGTTTTGGTTTTTAAATCTTTTCACAATTCTACCAATCACAGAAAGAATGAAGCATGCAAAGATACTATCTTTCTCCTACTTCCAGACAGTAAATGAAACCATTATCATGGAGGTAAAGAGTAGCGCATGTGGCCTAAAATGTCCTGAAAGCTTCAGCAGAAAAATTTTTTCTTTTAGCGGCAGAAACTATTGAGTGATAGCTGCCAGTGAAACTCCATGTTTCTCTCTGGCTCCTGAACATGTTCAGTAGGTACTATGGTGCTGTTTAAAAAGTCACCTATCTGGCAAAATAGTGCATACCCTCCCACAATCTAAAAAAACAGCGCTAGGGAGCAGATGTGCTGTGAACCGCAGTAAGAGCTTGGGGGAAAAATGCAATGCTTACTTCTTAGTAAAGCGGGGCAAACAGTCCCAGACAGATGTTTGTTTAAAAGCACTTGCATTGGGCTCACTTCCTCTTTCATAAAGAGCCTCACTAAGCTTCTGCCAACTGGAGTAATTCTCTGTGTGCTCAGAAGAAGTGATAACAGCTTGCATTTATTCAGCCCTCTTCATGCCAGAAGACATTAGAGCATTTTACAAGCCATGGGCTGGACCAGGCAGGGCACTTTGCCCCACAAGTAGTCTTGCAGTCTCATGTGGATTGTGCTCCTGCTGTGATCCAGCAATCTGGTCACCCCTGCTCTTGCTGGGCTTTCTGTGACATTGCTTTCCCAAGGTTACGAGAGCACTCGGCAAAGCAAGCGGAAGGGCAGTGCTTCTCAGACCCACATGTGCCTGAAAGTTAGGAGCAAAATCTTCCTGAGGGTACTCCTTGATCCAGTATTTCTCCTCGTTGCATTCAGCTTTGGTGCATGGTTTTCAGGAATACCTTTGTGTGAGTGAGAATATAAGGTGCTCCCCTTACTACTTGGATATAAAAATATCAGAGCATAGCCATGTCTCACAGTAGTGTAGAGCACAGAAAAGAAGGCTACCAAATAGTCCTTAATTTGCAGGGGAAGGTCAGAAAAGCTAAGTGAACTCTCCTCTTGCTAGAGTGCATTTGAGACATTTGTTGCCAAGCTCAAAACCTATGTGCGTTAGCTGTGTTCTCACTTCTTTTCCACCAAGAGACTGAATAACCATCCTGGGGATAAAAGGAGAGCCCCAGGAAATCTGAGTGAAATGTGTAGAGCACAAAAGGAGCCACAGTTCCCCATAACACCTCTTGCCAGAAAATAATTTTCACATACTGGGCATTTATACAGTCATATGGAAAACTAAAAGGAAACATCTGCTACTTGCCCATATGGTCTGCTGCCAGCCACAAATAGTCTGTAGAAAATAGTAAGAACCAGGTTTAATTACACTGCATGCAGAACTGAACCACATAAATACAAACTTCTCTACTCTTTTCTAACATGTTGGTATGTCCAGTGCTTTGTAAAGAGCACGAAAATCAACGCAACTGAATCTTTGGAATGAAGAAAAAGCAGTTGAAAGCTTTACCATAGGCTAGGTTAAAAAATGATTCTGACATAATGCTGGGAAAATGGAGTCTGGCAATATTGACAATTTTAAAATATATTAAAATAGATTCAGGATAACAGTTAGAAAGCATGTGCTGTATGTTTGCAGAAAGTTAAGCAGTTTTTATCTTGATTTCTAAGTTAAAGCACAGGAATGGTTTAATGGGGGAAGAAATAATCTAAAAGAACTAATTATACAGACATAATTATGTCTGTACTTACATAGTTGTGTCTGTACTGACTCACTGTGGGGTGGTGAGCAGTGCTGCCAGTGCTCGCAGTTGTAGAACAGTGAGAACACAGTTGCCCCTTTCTGGGACCCCTACTTGGCAAACTGTAAAGATGATGGTTTTCTGTCGTCCATACCCCAGAATCAGTGGCACCAGATGAGAGCTACCTGTTCGTGATGTGGTAGTTTGGAGATGGGCAGATGGCTGGAAAGGCCAGGACTAGTATTGCTTTACACTGAACAGAGTTCCTGTGCTGTTTTTCTCTCCATTTACAGGTAGTTCTTATGAGGTTTCTGTCTGTCTGACAGCTGACCTTTGGTAATCCTTATGCCTCTAAAGTCCAGGTTTTCAAACCCTCTTGCAGTTCATTGTGATGCTTGTTTGCCCGTCAGTCACACGATCCAGTCCTGTCAGCACAGAGAAGACTAAAAATAGTCTGCTTGCATTTGGCTTTCCTTGACCCCGCTGGGTTTTCAGGTATCTTCAAAGATCAGTGCTTTGACCAAGGCCCCTGGGTCCTGATGCCACAGCTCTGGCCTCAGGCTGGGTACTTGCCTGGAGCGCTGCAGCACTGGGAGAGGGGCTTGTGCTGGCATTCTTCTCACGACCTCCAGCAGTCTGGGATCACCCTTGCTGTGCATTAGTGGAGAGAACAGACAGAGTTCATGAAGGGGGGAGTTAGGCTTCAATGAGATACCGAAGTCTCCTTTCTGACCCCTTTGTTTTTTACAATTACTTGCTTCATCCCGCTATTTTTTTAACAAGTTTGTGAAGATAGATTAAAGAGGTGAAATTCAAAGGTGGATTACATTGTTTCTTAGCTGTTGTCCATATTTTATGGCCTTGTGTCTCCCCTCTTCCTTCCCAGTCATTCACAGATGTATTTGTCATCCTCAGTAAAACACAGAACACACTGGTTTTGAGGCTGCGCAGTTAGACTGTTGCTTTTGTGCATTGTGAATGAAAAGTGAGTATCTCCTTTCTGATCTCACTGTTGTCAGACTAATGAGAAATCTAGCTTACTAAACACAAAAAGGGAATAATTATCTTGAAAGTTTCAGCTGACATGACACCCAAAAGCCAGACTCTTCTCCTTTCTTCGAGGCCACTTTCCAATGTGCTCTTGGGAAAGTTACTTCTTTCTGTAGCAGGAGCTCAACAACTGTCTTCTCCTTGCTGGAGTGTGTTTAGGCTAAAATATGTAAAATCAGTAAGGTATTCAGATACCTCAGGAGTCAGATCAGAACTGAAACTCAAATAGGAAACAAATACTTTACAAGTTCACGTAAAAATGTGCAAGATGCTAACAAGGCATGGTGCAACTCATACTCACCATTGTTAAAACTGCCAAATTGTGAGACGATGCCTTCATTTCTAAATAACTAAAATTTAGAAATGTTCTTTCAGGGAAAGGTTTTCCGTGTCAGTCTTTAGCTTAAACAAGTTTTTGTGATGAGACAATAAATTTCTAATGGTTTGTAAAGAGATCTTAAAAAAAAATTGCAAATAGACCTTTAATTATGGTGCATTTACCGGATCACACTCTGCTAGCTGGCTGCTGAAGAGAACAGTGTTAGTTAAGGTAGATAAAAAATTACACAAAATAAACTTGAATAACTAAAAGCCTTTGGGCATTTTCAGTTCTACTAGATTGTACTCTACAGAGGGAAGGATTTCAGTGAAATTGGTTTATGCTGTCTTTTGTTTATCTTCTTATTGTTAGACTGTACTAGTGATCAGAATGGAAATTCATGTAATCTGGTTTGCTGTGTAAACATTGTGCATATGCTAATATGGCGATCGAATAACCTTCTAGCATTGTGAACATTTAAATAATATTAAGCTAATACTGGAAGAATATAATCTACTGAAACATTACAAAATATGTAATTTAATAGCTTTTCCTACAAGATATTTACGACGATATATATATTTCCTAGTAATATAAGGAAAACTTGAAGTACCATTTTTCCAATTACAAAATAGCATGGCTAGGCAGTAATCCTGTAACACTTGTAATCACCTAGTACAGGTGATAGGGCTTTATAATTACATTCTAGCTCCTTATGCCAAAAGTTTGACAGGGACAGTTCTAGGTTTTGGGTTGAGGTGCAGGATTCTTTTGTGAAATACACAATTGGATTAGAGGCGCTTATCAGTTGTCTTTTCACACTGCCTGTGTGTCAAATATGTTCATGCTAGAAGGGAAGTATGTGCAAGAAAAAAAGCATAATACTTAAAGACCAATGCGGAGCTTATCAGGACCATCTCATGAATTTGCATGTAACATCAGCTCAAATATAGCAGAGACAGTAACAGTACTAACATCCCTCAAACTTGCTTGAGCTTGTCAGCAGCTTGTCAATCAGCACAACTTCAAGGAGCTACTGGGGTCTGTTCCAAAGTGTTGACAGGGCAACATCACTGGAGTATGTTGTATTTTTGTTGATGCCTAAGCTGTCAGACTCCAACAGTGTCTAACTACTCTAACTCCCTTCCTCATGAAAAAACGGCTCAAATTGTACCTCAGGATTCAGCAGCTCTCAGCTGAACCAGCCCCCAGAGGATGCCCATGAAAAACTAGCTCTTCCCCCTTCCGGATGAAGAGCCCTCCTGCAGTTATTCAGGATGCCACAGCTGACACTGTCCTCCTCAGTGTCCAGAAAATCAGTCATTCTCAAACTGTGCACAAAGCTGGTTCAGGGGAGAGTAAAGCTTATTAAACACCCCAAGGAGAAAATTGGCATTTTGAGGGGTTTATCAGGGTTATGAAAGGACTCATTTAAATTACACTTAACAGTAACCTCTGTGCCATGCAGCTGGGGCTTACCTTTGTGAGCTGTGTCAGCATGTTTGCCTCCATGTCAGCTTAAGTCTTTTTATTTCCCCATCTCTCAGGCACAATAGGTTTGTCATAATGCCTAGAAGCAGCAGAAGGAAAGAGAAGATTCTGGTTGTCTAGAATCCTTGTGATTCTCATCAGTAAATCAGCCAGCTTGGCAATCTGAAGCAGCTTTTCTCAAGAGGCACTAATAACTTTAATCATTTTAGTGGGATTTGGAGGTATTGCAGCTGACTGAAAATATCTTTTCTTTTTCACTGTGCAAATACTAAATTTCATGCAGTAAACTAGACGAAGATTAATTTGTTTCCACTAATGTCAGAACAAATTCAGAATTTGTTCTGAGTATGAAACTGAAATGAGGCAGCTGTCAGCATAATGTGGCCCTATCATTGCTGTGCCAGCAGCTCATTGTAGTTTGGCATTTGCAGCTCTTTTGCCATTGTACACTAGTGTGACTCCTGCCAGCCTGTGTAAGGCCAAGGCATGACTACTGTTCTTTTGACCAGGAACAGGGCACTTAAGTTTTTGCCTTCAAGATCACTTCAGCAAAATGATTCCTAGAGAGCTGCTGTCTCTTCTGCTGCATCTCATATCTCTACAGCATGAGCATTGGCTGTGTCACATTTGCATGCCCTTCATGTTAAACCTCTGCTTTGCCATGTCCCCTCAACAAAATTGTCTACTTCCTGAGCCCCACTTCAAAATTTCACCTGAATATTATGCTCAAAGAGTGCTAAATCCTGTGCTCCAAACTGCAGATAACTGTGGTGAACAGTGATATGGTGCTGATAGCTCAAGTTTGGTACCTAGGTCCTGATCCTGAAAATGTGAGGGGTAAGAAAAGGAAGAATCAGTCCTTTCGGGAGACAGGTGTGGTGAAAGGAGACAGAAAAGAAAGCAATAATAATGTTACTCTGTTTTTTTCTGTATCATCAGTCATGGAGATAAGACTCACTTGATTCAGATCTGTCTTGAGTCTGGTCAGTGAAGGGGGAAATTGAGTCCCAGTGTTTGGTCTACTTCAGCAGGGGAACCAATGGACTGATTAGGGCATGGATTCAGGTACATTCAAAGAAAGAAGTGGTTCTGAGTTGTGTGCTTGTCGCCAGTGTCTCAAATGGTATGTGGGAATTTATTCAGGTGTTGATATTGATATTCAAGGTAAGGCGATTTCCAGTGCTCAGAGTAATCACAAAAATTTGACAAGATTATGAACTCTCCAGAACATCAGCTAAAGTAGTATGTCCATGATTTTCAACCCAGTTCCAAACATCTATAGAAAACCCAAGAGAACATAACTAGAGAGGAAGGAATTAGCAGAATGCATCCCTCGGGTGTCTTTAGATGTGAAATGCATTCTGTTTCTTCCTCTGCTAGAGTTCCAATCTGGTCATACCTGAGTGTGCAGAAAGTTCCTGTAGCACTCAGTATCCAGTTCTCCACAGCACACCAATGGCTGCAGGCTGTGCACTGCAGTGTAGCAGCTTGATACAATATTTTAGTGTCAAATGGACACTAAGAAGCAGTAACAGAAAATACTTTCACGGGAGGTATTGCTGTGCTGAGCTTTGAGCAGTTCTCAATAACGTTTTTGCTGTGGTCTGACCACGATCACTGTATTAATGCTGAGTAGGGCATTTTTCCAGATAATACATTAAAAATGGTTGAAATGCTACAGTAAGAAGCTGTTCAGTTTAAGTGACTGTCAGACCTTTGTGTGAAAATAGTGGGATCCTAGCAAGAATGAGAGACAAGATTTGATCCACTGATTTTTCCACACTGTTCTTGTCCTTTCTCCTTCTATATGTTTATGTTAGCATTTAGATTTCTCTTTGTATTTGTTTTTTGTCTGTTTTTTTTTCCTCAGGCCAGTTTTTTTTTCCAATTTTCTGTCTGTTGTTCTCATTTGTTTATAACTTTGATAAGTTCTTGTTGGAGGAAGCGTTTCTCTATTTTGCATTTGCTGGTGCTGGTTGGCCTAGGACATTTCTAAAGAAACGTTAACTTTTCCCCTCTATGACATATGGCCTTTTATGGTTTCCAAGCTGAGAAATGTGGTTGTACGCTTCCAGAGGAAAATTAGTATGTTCCCTTTTTTTAGCCAAGAGAGAGAGTGCATGTCCTCTGCTGATATAAATTAGTACAGCTGCATTGTCTTCAGGGAAGGGAAACCTCATGGAGGTCTGTCTGTTAAAGAAACTTAGTTTATCATATTAACTAGTCTTAAATGGACAAAGGCACCAAACGCTGTTTCTCTGGTTTTATTTCTGTAATTTTTCCAGTATTAGTTTGTAGCTAGAAGGGAAGTACTCAGGTGGTTGTTCTTTAAATTCATCAGCCCTGTCCTCTACTGCTACAACATCCAGCACTTTCCTGAAATGTTTGTCAGAGACCAAACTGAAACATTAGGAGTGGAAAAGTGTCTAGTAACAGATAAGACTTGACTATAAAATATGATAAATGCAGGACTGCTATGGCCTTATTTTCATTCTGGTATTAAAAGTGGTTTTATTTGGCATCAAAATAAAATGTTAGGGGCTAACCAGTTTAGTAGGGATCTGTTGTTAGACTGCAGAAAGGACAGTCCTGGAGTGAACTGCATTAAAACACTCTTCTGATGAGCTCTGCTGTTGTGACCTTGTTGTTTGAATATGTTTTCCAGACAAAAGTTTATAACCTGTGTAGTGCACTAGGAAGATGCTTTGATAACAAAGGCAGAAAAATCAAAAATCTGCAGTTATTTTAATTTAAGAGGAAATAGTAAAGATTATTAGATTGTCTTTGTGGAGGGTAGAAAATAGGTAAGAACTTACAAGACTCATTTCAGCCACCTGTTGTGAAAGTCAAGGAAGTTATTAAACCATGTAGTTGCAAAAGCTATTTGAAAACAGATTAATTCTGAGAAGCTATCACTGTTTACATTAGCAAGCTGGAATCATCACCTGCTTATTTGGAGTTCAAGCTTAATGCTTATGCCTGGAGAATATTGAGTGCCAACTGGAATAAGCGTGTCCTTCCATTGTCAGAGCCTGCCTCTTAACTGATTTGCTCTACCGTAAAAAACCCTGCTGTTTTATTTCCTCTGTGTGTGGGTCACACTAAATTGATCTGGCAGGCCAAAACAATAATTTTAGTCTTGTTTCTATGTATGAAACAAAAAAATGTGTTACACTGCAATTGTGTTGTCTTGCTGCAACCTTTGCCATCAACCAACCTGCTTCTGTCCCTCCTGTTGCCTACTGGGAGGCAGTGTTAAGGTCTCCTCCTCTACAGGGGGCGTGGGAGACTGGGAAAACCCAAGGGCAGAAGAATGCAGAACTTCTGTTGCAAAGCTCTTGTATGAGGTTGGTTGGAAGATTTCAGTGAACGGCACTTGAACATGCTCTAGCTGGTAAATGCTTGGTTGTCAGCTGTGTGTTTGCCGTGTGTTCCCCACCCTGCCTGCTCACCAATCTTTCCCTATTTTAGTTAAGGACCTGTCAGTACTTCTCTCTTCTTAAAGTCTTCTGTCTCTCTTTACTGCCCACTGAACTCTGCAGGATCTTCCTTTTCTTGCTAAGGATGTTGTAGATAAATGTTTTCTATAAATAACTTTTCTATAATGTCTTCCTTCAGCAGAGGCCCGTTCACATGTAGCTCAGTGTCTTCACTGGGTACAAAAGCTAATGTTTAAGGCTGATTTTAGTAAAAGGGTTGAGAGCTCCACTCCTCCCTTGAGTGTGTGTGCCCTAGATGTACTCCTGGTGTTTGACCAACTTTTTGCAATTTCTCCCCTAGCTGCTTGAATTTACTCACTTACGCAAACACAAACATTAATATTGGTGGTGTTTATTAAAAGTGAACTTAACTTCAAGAATAATCTGCTGAGGGGAAAACAGAATGACACACCAGAGTACTGTGCCCTGGAGAGCGTTCTGCAGAGATGATACTCCACTGGACAATGTCACTGCGTTCATAATGTGACCAATTTACCATGTCCTGTCTGCTCTCAGACAGTTGCACTTCAATGGCTTATAAGCATTGTCAGGGATCGGACACCAGACATTTGTAAAGGAGAGGCACACAACTCCTTTAGGAAGGCCAGGTAAAAGTGGAACAACTTGCCTTCCCAGTCCTGGAGGGAATAGGGGGCAAGGAAGCTGCCTTCTGTTACAGAGATACTTTAAAGTTTATTTACATCACAAACCATTTTCTTGTTTTACCTGACATGTTTTGCAAAAATATCTCTAAGGAAGAGAAAGACCTCATTCCACACATCTTTAATTTTGTTTGGTTCTTAGTTTTGTGCTGAGACCTAAACTGTATTAATCTGGGTAGCAGCAATGGTATATCTGGCTTAATTAGGAAACAGACTGTTTAGTCATTTGAGGATTGCTGTGCTGAATTAGACTGACTTCCTCATCTGTGCAGATACATGGGAAGGCCAGTGAGATGTTTGTGTAAAGCAGCACACACTCATAATCACTAATTTTTTGTAGCTGGCTTGTCTAGGTGTTTTTTCAGCTTCCATTTTTTAAGTCTTACTCATTTCAAAACAGCCCGTAATTAATGTCTGAAGTCTGTGTGTAGTTACAGCTTTTGATTTTGATGGAGTTCCAGCATGAATTAAATTATGATTTTTTTTCTTTCTTTTTTCCTTTTTTAGCATCGTAGACAAAGAAGTGTCATTAATGGCAGAAATTGATAAAGTTAAAGAAGAAGCCAGTAAGTAAAAAAAATACACAGGGAAATTCTGGAATACTGTGGAAACAGTTGTTTTGTTTGGCAGAAAATTACACAATCCATAAATTTGGTTAGCAGCATTCCATCATCTTTCACTCTATATGTATACAGTCAGATAAGGCTTTGATGTTCCGGAGTAGTTTCTATGAGAATTGTGCATCAAAATTTCAGTATTACAAAATTAAGGTAAACCAAAAAGTGATATGAAGTTAGATTTAAATTACTTACTCCTTTTGCTTACCCATCAGAGCTTTTTGACCACTTTTTTTTTTTCATAATTTCTGTGGTTATTCGAATACTTTGTTTCCATTTATCAGTCACTACTTGCTTGCTTATATTACCTATGTAAGTTAGAATACTGGAATTAGGGAGTAGGAATATAGGTTATTGTGTTGCCTTATATAGCTTTAAGGGATAGTGATCAAGCTTATGAATTAGAACAATTTTAAAAAATCAACAAACAGATGTTTACTGCAGTCTGTTTTCTTAATAATCTGTGGGAGTTGATCTGATTCCAGGCTTTCATGTTGTCTCTGGTTTTTGCATTTTCATGTAGATATATTCCGGTTTGGGGGGTGGGGAAAGCAAGATGAGCCATGTATTAGGGTACCACAATACCTGTCTTACACTCCATCCAAGATACAGTATTTGTATTTACCCTCAGTAAATACAGGGGGACGTGTTTCAGTAGAGAATGCTAAGCAAGAAATTGAACAGTAACCAAGGCACTGTTAGAATGATACTTTTCCTGGCAGATGAAAATGTCCTTGCTATGAATGCACGCAGTCCTTTTATTGATTTCTGAATTTAAGGTCATTCCAAGCAGGGTCACAAATATATATAACATTCTTGAATGCTTCATTTGCATTTAGAACTCACATAGTTTACAGAGGTATACTGGTTGAATTTTTGTTTAAAAAAATGGTCTAAATTCTCTGTTGCTGCCCAAGTGTCTTGCAGTTGTGTATGTGTGGAAACTAGCAGGTATGAGTCACGACAGCAAAGATTTGCATTAGTTTGTGTTTTGAATTTTATTTGCTAATTTTTTAGGAATAACATGAAATAGATGTGGATTTGAAGCTCTTTGTTATTCTGGGAAGGAGTTGTGGAGGGATATATATCAGCAGCTTTTTGGCTACCTGCAGATAACCAAGATACCAGGTAGCCAGAATCAGCCACAGAGCATGCACTCATTCCCAGGAAAACCAGTGGTAGAATTCCCACTGATCAGCAGACACAGGTTTAAGCCCTAACTGCGTAAACAAAACCACATTTTGGAAATCAGCTGTCCAGGGCTGATAGTATTATAGCCCCCCTTCATTAATCTTGTCCAGTTACAGGAATTTTTGTAGAAAGTAAACCTAATTCCTAGCTACTGGCATGCAAAGCGCTGCATTTGCACATGGCATGTTCTGTTTCCCTGTTTTCCTGCCAGCTCCACACATGACAGTGGATGGCCCCAGTGCCTGTCTCCAACAGGTTTCTGCTGTCTCCCAATGCTGCTGTAGGCTGTAAAGTGCCTTCAGAAACTTAGGCAGAAAGTTGTTACAGGACGGCAACATGCTAACCAAGATTTAGAATATTTTTTTTTTTCATATCTTTTTGCTGCACTCAAGGACTGTTTTAGAGTGGGTAATCTTATTCTTACTGTCAATACTAGGAAAAATTCCAAATATGATAATTTCAGGTTTTTTTAAAACACGGGTATTTGGCTGGCATCTTGTGGAAGTAAATGCCAGTATGCGATGAGATCATATGGTCTGGGCAGTCACTTCAGCAAAGAGGATATTGATCTTGGGGAAGAAGTATTAGCATTACCTAGAATAAGCAGTAAAGCAGAACTATTGGACAAGGTAAGCAGCTGGTAAACTGTTCAATTAATCTGATAAAATCTTCTCACCCTCGTAGACCATATTCTACAAAAAATGAAATTAAAAGATCAGCCGAAGACATAGCAGCTGTTCTTAGCATAAGTAATAATGTAGGCACAGATTTACCAGCAGAGCTAAAAGAACTGTAGCCACCTCTGCCTTCCCTGCCCTGTGTGACGTGCACTCGTCTACAGTCGCAATTTGTTTGCTCCCACACAGCTGTCAGGTGCAGCTGTGTCTCCCTGTGCCTGCTGGCCCATGCTGTACTCAGTGAAACATTGGAACGGGTTTCCCAGAGGAGGGGAGATCCTCACCCCTGGAAGCATTCAAGATCAGGCTCTGAGCAACCCCATCTATTGAAGATGTCCCTGCTCATTGCAGGGAGGTTAGACTAGAGACTTTTAAAGGTCCCTTCCAGCCCATACTATTTATGATTCTATGATACTTTCAAAAGAAGGTGTTACCTGATTAAATAAATGATAATGGGTTGAGAAGCAAGCTGTCTGTGAAATATCATTAATTCTCACCTCTGAAAATAGCGTTAAAAAGTATAAGCTGGTTACATGACTTGTCAAGCGTGCTGTGGAAATTTGTGGCAAAAAGAAGGCAAAGAAGCCAAAATCTCCACAGTTGTAATGGAGTGTGTCCTTAGGATAGCTTACATTAAGTACCACTCCCCTGACTGTATGTGTTAAGTTCAAGACAAAAGACTGTGATTGTTACTATTTTACATTTAGACGTTGTTTCCTCTCTGCCATGAGTACAGATCCCATCAGCCAGTTAGTCAGTTGTTGCTTTTATACTGAGTCACCATGTAGGTAATAGTTTGCATATATTTTGTTTTCCACCAAAATTAAAATGTCATATTATTTTGTGTACAGATCATTGCTTTGTGGTTTATGATTAGTCTTTCCCTATGAGAATAGACCTACTCACCCTTTCCTTACATAGAATATACAAGACAGGCAGTAATGAATATTTAGTATTTTTTTTATATAGACTGTTAGCCTTCAAAGCTGCTTTGCTGTTGAAATGACAAATGCGTATATTCCATATGTGAAGCAAAATTGCAATGGCAGTGATTTTAATGCAAATTGTATGTGAACAGGTTTTTTTTCAGAGGAAGTGAAATTCCCCTGTGTAAATCAAATACAGCGTGTCTTCAGAAACAGGCTGGTGACTCAATGCATTGCTTCTTTCCATGTCTCAGTGGAAGGCTCCCTGTATTTTTGATTCAAAATAAAGCACCGGAAAACTCAGAGCAACATGTCTTTGCCCCTGTTTGTCTGAATGTTGGAGGATTGGCTTATTTTTGATGTTCTGACAGCTATCCCATTTTCAGATCTTTTTCAAAATCAGACAGTTCAGTGAAATATGCTGATCAGCTTAATCTGTGCAAGTAGCATACTGGAAGTCCAATTGAAGTCAGTGGTCCATGTGTTTGTCTCACACATCGTGTACCATGTTAATACTCAAAGACTAATAAGTTACAAAGCAATTTACCTTCCTAACGTTAATCACTGACTGTTGGTATTCGGCAGTGGAAATCCTGACTGCTCGGCAGAAGAAAGCTGAGGAGCTGAAGAGACTGGCAGACCTAGCCAGTCAGATGGCTGAAGCACAACTCTCTGAACTCAGGGCTGAAATTAAGGTCAGACATTCACTTCTGCTTGGGTTTTTTAGCCGTTTGCAGAAATGCCTAGGAAGTTAGAGTTGCCTAGAGTTGTCACATTAATGTGCCCAGGCTGTTTATTCCTGCCATGGGCCGAGGGGTAGATAGCTTTCCATAGGGGAAGTGTAGCTTTTTAAAGCATTGTAGCACCTCTGAGCAGTGTACAGATGCTATCAGAGAAATGTAAGCTATCCCCTCCTAAGTGTTGCAGTGGGGAGTTCTGCTGTTTGTGTAACATTTAGATTCGACAAGTAAACCTGATAGCTTCAGGTTCAGTGATCAAACACATACTCTCTGTTGAAATGACCCACTTCCCCAGTGTGGGAGTGATCCACCCATCACTGGGCTGTGAGACGTAATTTTGTAAGTATGGGGAAATACTTGATTCCGCACAGAGATCTTGTGTACAGGGCAGGGTCAAGAATTTGTTGAGCCTTAAAGTGAACCTAAGTATTGATTGGTTTATCTGAACGAAGTCTTTTGTTCAGAATGTAAATCACTGTTAATGTGTCTATTTTTGCAGCACTTTGTGAGTGAACGGAAATACGATGAAGAGCTGGGCAGGTCTGCCCGATTCTCCTGTGATACAGAGCAGCTGAAGACCCAGATTCAGCTCTGTGGAGAAAGTAAGTGCTGATGATTCCTCTCAGAGTTTCTCAGAACATACCTGTTCAGCAGAGCTGACAGCACGTGTGCTGCTGGTGTGTGTGTGCAGCAAGCCCAATATGAGCAGTGTCTCTGGCTGCAGCAGGACTGCTGAACACACACAAGGCAACTTTACAGGATGCAACATGTTAAGACTCACTGTGCCTGGGCTGCACAGTCCATCTGCAGGTGCACAATACCATCTTTGTCAGAGATTTCCAGGTATTACTCAGATCAGTTGGGGTTTTCAATCTAAACAGGATCCCCAACTCTAGGGAATACACAAATTCAGTAATAGTAAATTGGAAGCTTCTCTGTGTGAGCATAATGTAATGAGACCAATTCAGATCTCTCCTGCTAAGAAGTAACTTCCCAGCTTTATAACAGTATTCACTGGGTTTTTCAGGAGCCATATGGAGTCCCAAATCATAGAATCATTAAGGTTGGAAAAGACTTCTACGCTCACTAAGTCCAACTGTCAACCACCATGTTCACAGTTAAACCATGCCCTCAAGTTCTATATCCACATGTTTTTTGAACACTTCCCTGGGCAGCCTGTTCCAATCCTTGACAACCCTTTCTGTTATAAATTTTTTCCTAATATCCAATCTAAACCTCCCTTGGTGCAACAAGAGACTATTTCCTCTCATCCTGTTCCTTGTAACCTGGGAGAAGGGACTGATCCCACCTTGCTACAACCTCCCTTTAGGTACTTGTAGAGAGCAAAAAGGTCTCCCCTCCGTCCCTTTTTCTCCAGGCTCCTGTTTCCAAATCATCTGCCCTTCTGCTTGGAAATTCAGGTTTGCATTTTTTGCTCCAAGTATCATGTCCCTGTTGCAAAATAAGAGCCTATTTCTCATCTTTGTCATGCTTTTTTCCCTTAAAAAAAGTAAATGATACAAGGTTTTGCCCAGTATGTTACCCTGTCCTATGGTATTCCATTCAGGAGAAGACTGGTAAAACAATACTGAACTAGTGCATCTTGGTGGAAGGAAAATAATAAATGTTTTCAAGTAGTTCCTAAAAATAGAAAACAGAGAAAATACTACACAGTCTGCCAATACAGGCTTCTGACTGCACAGCTAAATAACTGACTGCTTGGAGCCATAACCAGTTTAACTCACTAGACCATAAGAATTGCTTTTGCAGAGCACTTTGAAGATTCATCTAACCCCATATCCTGTCTCTCAATGAAAGCAACTCAGGATGTTTCAGAGGAAGATGTAAACTTCTCAGTAATGCACCTAATTGTTTACAGTCACCTCATAGACCCTATCTAATACCCTGAAGCATAAGAGATTGAAAATTCCATAAAGATTATCTTGACTAATAATACCACAGCTGGTATTGATACAACCATGGACTATTTTTTTCAGACTCAATGAACTACTTTCCTAAATAACTTCCAGCTGCAGTTAATTCTGCAAGTTAATTATTTATACCTCATTTCAGTAAAGCATTACATAAGCATAGTTTGATGCAGGCCTGTTCAAATCAGGTCAGTGAAGTCAAAAGAGCAGCTATTAGCAGAGGAGCAGTGTCATCCCAAAAATGACTGATAGTGCACTGACTGTCTGCAGAACTTTGCTCATACCTGCCCACAGTGACCTTAGATGAGCAAGTCATGATGATGGGTGTCTTTGACAAGAGCTTTTCCGTGCAAAAGATGCTTCTCTTAGCATCCTCTCTCAGTGAGGCCCCTACCCTGCCATGAGCTGCAAGTACCCCTCAAACAGAGATTACACGAGGCCTATAGCTAAGAACAGCCACTGTTAAGGGCTTTAACAAAAGCAGTAACCAAACCCACAGAGCTTCTGCAAAGGAAGAAATGCTCTAGCATGAGGAGAGCATAGACAGCATGTACTCAAAATTAAGGACAGGAAAAAACAGAAATAATTGGATAGACATATATCAGAATGCCCAGTGGAGGATTGTATCCTTTTCTTGTACATCTTCTGTTAAAAATACATTTTTATGACAAGCATCTGGGTTTTTAAATGGGCTTCCATGTGCAGCAGTGTGTTTTCGACAGGAGAGAATTAAGAGAATTCAGGGATGGTCGGTCTCACTGAACTCGGAAGGGAAAATTCAATTCATTGTGCAGATCATTGCATTGTTTTTCTGAAGGGGACACCTAGTGGGAGAAGTAGCTGATGTTGGTGTAAGTGAATAAGATCCTCACAAAATCTAACAGATGATGCTTAGTTACTAAATGATTCCTCATCTTCTTTCTCTGTACTAGAAGTGAAAATACAGATGTACCTCTTAGATAAAAACAACAGGTGTCTCTCTGGAGTGAGCCTCAAATTTGTCATCTGTACCAGAAGGAAACAGAAAAATTCCAAAATCAGAAAAATCACAACAGCAAATTAAGATCAAGAACTTCATTAGCCCTAGAATCTTCTTCAACACTGCTTGGGGGCCATTTCGCAAAGGCAGCTTGAAGAAATGCAGAGAGGAATCAAGGATTTTCTTGGGTGCATTTCATACCCAGACATGACAGTGTCTGTAAATGAGGCGATCTCAAAATACTGAGAAGTACAGAGTAGGAATATGCTGAGATGGGCAGTAGTGGTTCCTGATGGTGCAGACTGCTATGGTCTGCATGAAGTGGATTTGTGCACTGCATTCAGTTCCAGTTGTTATAGCTATCCATGACAGGGAAGAACCTTTTTTACCCATTTCCTTTAGAGAGGAATAAGTGGAGTTCTCTTGGATGCCAAAAGCTTGGCCTTCTGCCAGACTCCTTCCGGTTTTAGTGTAGTGCCACCACATTGGCTCTTCTATCTCCAGAAGTGCTTTGCAGTGAGGCACATTTACAGATGTGAAACACTATGGCCTGACTCCAACCAAGTTACTTCAAGAGTTAGCTTAAGTTAGCTTATTTTATTATTTAAAGTGAGACTAGAACAATGCTTCCAAAATTAACTGTAAGCAGGGGAAGAATACAGCCTTATGTTTAGATATGTTGATCATTTAACTGGTGACACATAATCCCTTTTTTTTATAGTTTCTCACCCAAAGAACAACTATTCCTCAAGAACACCATGTAGTTTAGTGCTGTCTTCAATGACCTCTCATGCAACAACTGGCAAGCAAAATACACACACCCGAAAGTCCTCTAGTAATGCCAAGAACTCTGATAATAAAACAGCCAGCAGTAAAGTACAAAGTCAGCCTTCTTCCAATCCTACAGAATCATCTTCTCAAGGAGTCCCAACTAATAAGCAGGTAAGATGTCAATCAGTTGTGAACTAAACTAAATTACTTCAAAACTTTCAGAAAAATATGTAACATTGAAAATTGTTAATACAAAATCAAATACTGGTTTGCGATCTGTATTTAATTAATTATTTTTGAAGATACGTAAGCATATATTTTCCAGCTTCATTTTCAAGTCAGTGTGAACATACAAAGTAGAAATGCCATCTGAGTAAAGACAGCTGTCTGTTTAGAAGTGACTAGTGGCAGTAATAGAGTGAAAAAAAACCCCTACTTTATAGCTAACTGCTATGGTGGAGAAACATTAAGTCCTTGACAAATGGTCAGCTGGTGTGCTGTTGAAGCACAATTATTAGCTAACACTTTGAAAGTAAAATCCTGCCAGCTTTAAAAGCATGTTATTTCAGAAGCTCTATAATACAGGTTATAGCACTGTGCTGTATTAGTAGCATTATATTATATATATATGATCCATATATGAATTATATTTTATTGTAGTAGTACCTTAGAATGTCCCTGTACAATTGTTCTTAGGTAAAGCTGCCACTAAAGTTGGTCTGAATTTTGTCCCAGTAGGGATTTTAGGCCTAAGTAGATGCCTGAAGGGAAATGTAAGAGCAGTGCATAACCTTAGTGCAGGTATGAAATCACCTGTCCTGTCAGGCATTCAAATAAAAGTAATTCAGCCACTTCCCACTAAGAATCAAAGCATTCTCTGAGCAAAATATCACAATGGACATGTGTGTTTGGGAAAACACAATAAAGACGCTCTCACACCTGCTAGGTTCAGCAGAAAGGAGGGGAAAAGACTCACTTTATTTACATATGCCACGTTTTATACAATTTTCAACTGCACAAGGGATTGGAGGACATGTTACTTCCTTGTCAATCCCACTGGAGAAAAAAGACGCTCATCAAAATTCTCTTATTACAAAAGGAATGAAAAACAGAAAATACTGTTAAGTAAACATTGGCTATTATTTACATGAAACTGCGTAAGGAAGAATTCTGACTCCAAGATTAAAACAGAAGGCTTTAGCAAAAACCAGGGCAACAGACATGTCTTCCACAATGAGCATTCTTCACTTGACTTCAATTTACATGTGAATGTCTGTTCTTCCTGCAGTCATACTGTAGTACTTGCACAACACTTTACTAGGAAAGCAATATTTATGATTTTGGAAACAGTCAGTATCTTAAGTTCTTCAGTACTTCTTAACTGCTCAGAGAATCACAGAGAATCCTGAGTCAAAAGGGATACACAAAGAGCATTGAGTCCCACTCCTGGCCTTGTACAAGACACCCCAGGAGTCACACTTATGCCTCAGAGCATTGTCCAAACACTTCCTGAGTTCTGCCAGGGCCGATGCTGTGACCACGTCCCTGGGCAGCCTGTTCCAGTGCCCAGCCAACCTCTGGGAAAGAACTTCTCCCTGATACCCAACCTAAACCTCCCCTGACACAGCTTCAGGCCATTCCCTTGGGTCCTGTCACTGGTCACCAGGTAGAAGAGATCAGTGCCTGCTTCTCCTCTTCCCCTCACAAGGAAGTTGTAACTGCAATGAGTCTCCCCTCAGTGTCCTCTCTCCAGGCTGAACAGACCGAGTGACCTCAGCGCCTCCTCATACAGCTTCCCCTCAAGGTCCTTCACTATCTCCATGGCCCTTCTTTGGACACTCTCAAATAGTTTAACATCTTTCCTATACCATGGCACCCAAAACTGCCCCCAGAACTCAAGGTGAGGCCACCTCAGTGCAGAGCAGAGCGGGACAATCCCCTCCCCTACCTGGCTGGCGATGCTGTGTCTGATGCCCCTCAGGACACGGGGTGGCCCTCCTGGCTGCCAGGGCACCACTGACTCATATTTACCTTCTGTTGACCAGAACCTGCAGATCCCTTTCCTCAAACAGCTGCTGCTGAGATGTCTAGAATTTCATCCCCTTTTTTGTATTCTCTTGAATCATGGCAGGTTTTAATTTGGCATCAGTGATGAACCTGCCATCTGTATCTCCAGGCTACTCAGATGTAGTATGGTACTCATAGTTCTGGTTTTAGTTATTCCAAATAGACTCTGGTAACAATCAGAACTTTTTAGTGTTTTCCCTCTCCTAGTAACCCTGTTAATTGTGACTACTGTGTTTCTTGGCCTGTTGGAAGGATTCAGACAACCTAACAATTATCCAATTTCTTTCTGGGTAGAATGGGCCTTCTAGCCAGAGACGAAGATTCAACCCACAGCACCAAAACATGCGGCTCAATGGATCTCATAAGTCACAAGGTGCCAGTAATGAGGCAGATCAAAATACAAAGAGTGGTTCCAGATCTGAGCACAGAAGACAGCAGCATAACAGCTTTCGATCTAAAAACAAAGGAGCTATGAAAAATCAAGAGCAGTCTGCAACTGCAAGGACCACAGAGAATCCGACGCATTCAGAGAAGTCCCGGCGGAAGCATCACACACCGGACACCGCAGAGCATGGGCCTTTCCAAGGCAGGGTGTCACAATGCAATTTATGCCCTGCAAGGATGGAGGTCTCTGCTGATGCCACTGTTCTTTCAGTGCCAGCTGTGACTTTGGTGGCTTAAAATGTCACAGTGATGGGAGGCAGAGAAATTTAATCTCTTCATTTTAGTTCCTTGCTCAAAAAGCTTGTTGGTGAAGAAAATAAGTCAGAACATAGTCTTTTAAATCTTTTGCTGCTTAAAACTTGTTGGTATCCTTATTACTTGCTAATTATCAAAATTAAATCATACTTTCAAGGCTTTCCCCAGTATGTTCACATTTATTTTGTCAGGACTGTACGGAATCTTACCAAAGCAGCATTTACTTCTTAGAAAAATGAAATCTAGATTGGAAAGATAAATTGATAAATAAATTCATAATAGCAAAAACCTGTTGTAGATACGTGGTTATACCAGTCAACATTATAATTTCATAGAACAGCCTGTGTTAGAAGGATCCCAGGAAGTCTGTATACTGTGGTCTGCGGTGAAATCAATCTTGTAGAATTTTTCAGCAAATCTCTATACACCTCTTTCTTTCTGTGCGTGTATACACGTACATGCATGCACACTGTATACACAGAGAGTATTGTTCTATACAAGAAGAGTTGACAAAGCAGTTCATTTGATTTTAGCTTACTGTTCCATAATCTGAGATCTTTAAATTCAAGTATAAATTGTATTAAATGTATTACATATTGGTATTTTTCATGGACAAACTATTTTTATGAGGCTGAGGAAATACGCTCATTTAAGTTTGGAATGTATATAGTAATGGTTCTTCAGATGCACAGCCCTGTTCTCCATCCTTATCAGCCACTTTTCTATGACTAGTTGGATTTATTTTTTGCATATGAAAAGTTGCAGGTCTTCTAGACTTGAATTCAAATTATTTTTCTATATTTTTGCTGTAGGAACCATCTGTCCATAACAAGAGCTATGACTAATAAATTACTTAGTCTTTATGTTCTAAGTCTGTATTTCAGAAAACCTGTTTCTTCCAAATAATTAAAATCTTCTTTCTAAAATACTCTGGTGTTTGCTGCTTTGCAGTGCCTAACCTTGTGCTCTTACCCAAATTGTATTTGCTTAGTTGAACTGGTACCAGTGGCAGGCTTTCAGCTGAGTTTGGACTGGACTAGGCTTTTGCTTCTAGTTTGATTCTAATGCCAACGCACACAAAACAACCTTGCCATAAGAGCCACCTCCATCCTGAACACATTTTAAAATAAGTTACTGTTTAACATAGTAAGGTGCCAGATTCCAGAGCTGGCATCAAGTGCCCTAAGTGTCAGAATCAGAAAGATGTAAAAGGTCAGTAAGATTGACCTCCCATCGAGGTCAGTAAGAGCAGGAGAACACTTGAGCAGCTTTAAAAGTTTACACCTAGGTGATTGTTTACTATTGCTTTTTACCAATTTCCTCTGTCTCATATCTGTTCGTTGACTGCACATTTCCTTAGTACTGACAGGAGTACTATTCCTCTGAGGCCTTTGAAAAATATCTCCAAAGGAAGAGTGAGGTGCATTCCATAATTTTTATTTCTCTTGATATACGCATACAGTGCACCACATGTGAATATTGGTAAAACCTGATTTTAAAAGGCAAGTAACTCATCTTCATCTGGAAGAGTGGTGAAAGAAAAATAAACGTGTAGGTAGACACTGGCTTTCTTAGCGTTGCAAGCACTGCTATTACCCTAGTTAATTACCTATCACACTTTTAAGCTGAATGCTTTGGAGTAAATGGAAATGAAATTCCAGAATCTCTGTTGTGCATACCCATCAGATGGGTAGCTTTTCAAAATTTATCTGCTGCCTTACAGTTTCACTGTAACCTCACTCTAAGAGATGTAATTACAAATTCCATGCAGATATTTCACAGGAATTTCTTATATTATCCACGTCTTAAGTTGTGAAATGTGTCTCTTCTTGTCATCCTTCCTAAAAAAAAAGAAAAGCTAACTTACCTGTAATGACATTTATTCCTTCCTTATAGCTTCTACACTTGACTGTTGATCATTGCATTATTGAAAGTTACTTTATTCCTTAAGTCAGTTCCTCACAAGCTGCCTTCTGCAGATAAATAAATAAAATCTGTAACTTAAGTCATAGCTCAGCACCAGAGGACCACCTTGTGCTCTTCAGTACCAGCCAAGCTTTGTTGTACTGGAGGCTCAGTATGTGACAGATCCAGGACTAACAGGTGAGAGATGGCATTTCTCTTTTCTCTTGTGATGCAAAGACATCTTCCTTGTTAAAGAGCTGTGCATGGGTTTGGTTCGGCTGAGGAGTGGGCTGGTTGTGGGAATACTGCAGTTTTAGCACACCAAGTTTTGTCTAGTATCTGTACTGGTTTGGGAAGGTTATTCCAATACACATTTTAACCACATTATGTGGCTGTGCTCTGAAACTGTGTCAGAATCTTCATCTTTCATTTCATGTGTCTGTATGCTTGGAATTACATCTGCCAATTTCTAGGAGTGTTCTACTGTTCATGGTAGTTACAAGTAGCTGAATGCTCAGGCCCATCTTCAACAGAACTCTGTTTTATCTTCTCATGACAGAGACAATCACATGCAATTCTCTTTTTAACATGAGGGACTTGTAGAGGGGCAGTGAGGGAATTTATGGCAGGGCAAGGCTTCCTTTCCAGGCCAGTCCTCTTTTATAGAAAGTCCCCTCAATTAGCAAAGCAAATTCAGCTGTTTGGCCTCACTCAAACACAAACATGGAATTCCCACTGCACTTCGTGCTCTTCCAGAAGTGGAAAAACACCTTAAAGGGGCAGTATTTTAAAGCACATTGGATCTGTTTATCTTTTGTGTAAGATTAAATTCAGAGTAAGGGCAGAACCCAGCAAAATAAAGATCCAAATACACAGCTGGAAAACTAAAAAGTTAAGGTAACTTCATACAAGTCAAGCTTTTTGGAAAACTTTTATTAGTTAACCATGTTTGGGGAAAAAAAAAATATAAAAACCCCAGTACTTAATGTGCTTGAAAATGTCACCTTGAAAGAAAAATTAATGATTCTGGAATTGGAGTAACTTGCTGAACATGATCTTTTCTGAACATGATCTCTTCTATAATGATTTACAATTTTACAAAGATTCAAAGTAAACCATTGTCAAACCACTTGACAGTGCATCTAGTTCCAGACACCATGAAGGTTAATGCTAGCCATCTATCCTAAAACTGTTCAGTATCACTCTTAGCAGTTAATAGAAACTGAAAAAGATTCTGTGAGATAAAAAACATGCTGAAAGTGCCTACTTAGATAAGTTAAAAGACCATGTTTGCACCTCACACAATTAAAAATAAGTAAAATCAAGCTTTCTTTACCTCTTCACCACTTTCTCATTTCATCTGCTGAAATTCAAGGGGGTTGTTTTTTATTCTTTTAACCACAAGCTGGTATGTCCAGGAAAAAGAGAAGACTCATTAATGCTGCTATAATGCAAACACCACAAACGTTACTCGAAAAATACTGTGCTACAAAATAATTAAGTAAACACTGAGGTAGTATGATCTCATAGAGTCCTGTAGGATTATTCTCAAAACTTTTTCTTGTATGTCTTTTCTCATCTAAATTACATTCTCTGATTCTATGTTTACAGAAGCTTTCTAAATTCAAAAGTTGAAAGAAATCAGCCTTAGAAAGCATTGTAAAAAGATTTTAAGGTGCATAGTAAAGTGCTCAGCTGTTGAATAAATAGTGAAGTAGAACTCACACAGAAGACAAGTATTAAAAACTGCTTTTCGGTCAGATTATTATGAAAACCAAATTTCACAAACAGTCTCAGTGATGAATTGCATGTTCAAAGAATAGTTGATTACGTTATGTTAGTATCTTTCCATAATTTCTGCTTTGTCCTTTGTTCGGTGCATTTTTTTTTTTTTTT
>VYXC01004873.1:1914200-1966571 GCA_013397175.1 Platysteira castanea
GAAGAGCCTTGAGATTGTTGGTCTTCAGGTTTATTTTTAAAGAAAAAACACTAGCTTAAATACTCCAAAGGTCAGCTGGTCTTCCATATACACACCAACAGCAGAAATTATAGTCCTCTACACCTTTATAGTGCCTACTGCTCATGGCAAAATGTCTCCTTAAAAGTATGTTAGTACATGAAAAATGGGTTTTTTTCACTTGTGCAAATTATGTTTGAAGCCCTTATAGCTGGGAGAAAAGCCTGAAAATGTGATGGCTTTAAATGATCTAGCAAATAAAAAATTTAAAGAACCCTTCTGCAATTCTAATAGTCTCAGGAATTTTAAGAACTTGCATTTTGGCAATGTTCTCAGTGTTTAGAGGCAGCTGTATTTACTGTGCTGGAGAAGCAAAAGCAGTCATAAAACCAGCAAAAAACTCTAGCACCCAACTGTAAGCAAGGGTACAAAACAAAGCCAGGTTTTGTTCAATGATTTAAACAACTAAAAGGGCTCTTGAAAATCAACGATCCAAACTTGCCTTTCCTCTGCTGATAGAAACATACAGCAGCTCTTTCTTTCAGTATCATTAGTCAACATTTGGCCTGGTACAAGAATGTCTCCTCCAGTCTCCACGGGGGAAGGAAGGGAGACTTTTCCTTCAACCCATGGCACTCCAACCTCAACTTCCCTGCTTTGCTGCCTGCAAGTTGAGGTTGTCCCCTCCTGATCTGAAAGGACCTGCAGAAGGACACAGAAAGCCAGGTGTAACTCAGACCCTGCAGCCCCAGAAAAGCCACCCCCCAGCGTGTGACACAAGAGGCCAAGGCTGCCGCAGCCTCGCCCCAGGGGCAGATGACACCACGGTACTGTGTGTGTCTGTACGTGTGTGTCTCTGGAAAAGCAGCCTTGTTACTCACACAGCACACTTCTTCCCCCCCTGTATTTCTGAATTTTCTCTCTGTGTACAAGCACAGGTGATCCCTTTCATTGCTGCTAATAACAAAAATGGTGATTTACTCTCACCAGAAGTGACAGTGCATTCAACTTCTGGTGTCTCTGCAGCGCTCACTATGTTGTATCTAATAAAATACAACATAATACACTAACATGTATCTAATAAAAGCTACTTATTTTTATCGATTTTCCCCCCACTTTAAAGGTACAAATAGAGGTTCACCGTAGTTAATGTTAACTGTAGTTACAGTTGATAAAGAAGTCTTCTTTTATGCTGTGTTAAGTATTCACTTTAAGGTACGGCCCAACAGAAATACAAATGGGAGTTACTGGAGTGTTAAAACTGCGTGTACTCTGTGCTCGAGCGATTTTTTTAATCCATTTTTCTTCCTCCCTTCCCAACATCTAAAAAGTATCTGGAAATAAAGCAGAAAACACACTTCAATGCTCACTCAAAACAATTTCTTTCTGTGCTTTTCATTTTTTTTCACAGTTTTCTATGTCATCTTTGAATAAAGGATCACGTAAGATGATGACCTCTTCTTTGACCATATAATGCAGAGCTGTCCAGTCCATCAGACTGAGTCAAACATTATCCATCCACTTTATCATTCTTAAGTGTAATATTTCCTGCTAATACAGCTGGTTCTTTCTTGTTCAGTACTGTAGAAGTAGTAGGAATTTCAACAGCAGCACTGTCCTGTTTACGTGTTTTATGGGATGCAGAAAGTGGCCGAGATGGTGTCACAAGAAAAAGCGGAGTCCTTTTCAGCTTCACTACACGGTTGTTCACAGGCTTCTTACTTCCTGCGGCTTGGAATGTCATTTGGCTCGGTGTCCCACTGCCAGCACTCTGCCTTTCACAGGGAGCCTGGGAATTGCTGGGCACTGATGTGCATGTTGTGGATGTGGTTTCAGAAGCTTCTTTGTGCGGCGTCAAACTTTCAGTATGGGGTCGTTTAAGAATTGCTGCAGAATGTGAAGCACTGCAAGTAGCTACCTTTAATGAAGATGAATTCTTGACTTTTATGTTGGTACTTGTTGAGGGACCTGAAAATCTGATTGGCTTGAGACCCACTTTACGTGATAAACAGCCTTCCTCTTCAGTATAGTCAATTAATCGTCTGTAAAACAACTTCAGTTTAAAAAATGAACTAGATATATAAATTGTTATTTTTATAATGTTATATTACAGACTATCTGCAACAGCCATCCACAAATAGGTTTAAATGATACTGTAATAAGTATAGTTCCCAACAGTTCATGACTACAACCAGGATTGCCTTTTGTGAATAGAACCATCCATCTCTTCTGTCTCTCTAAGCCGACACACTAAAAACTGTAGCAGTGAAGTGGCTGTAGGCTGGCTCAGGTACCTGTGCAGTGGCACCTGCAAAAGGCTGCTTTTAGGCAATGTGTTGAAAATGGAGGTGTAATCAAAAATGTCGCCATAAAACTGCAGAGAGGAAGTTCTAGAAATTCCTTCTAAAAAGAAGACATCTCACAGATGTGAAAATCAGGTAACCTTTTAAAGTTTTCACTTAAATTTCTGGTTTAGCAGACCATTTAACTAATACTGCTCTCTAGTTTTTGAAGTTACTCCTTGGCAGGCTGCTGAGAAATCTCAGCAGCCTAAAAAAAAATGTAATTTGTTTCTAGTGAGTTCAGTTGTGCAATGAAGCTCAGACATTATATTGAAATGTAAATTAAAAAACCAGAAAGCTCAACATGCATAGATATTTAAGGAACCTGAAATTACAGAGGGGAAAAAAAAGAAGACTGCGCTGTATTTGTGCTTAAATTTAAGTCATCTATGCAAATCAGCATACCTTTTATAAACTGGAGGCATATGATGCAAACTGCCTCTCAGAGGGCGTTCTTCCAGAGTCCAACATTCAATTGGCTCCTGAGGCACTCTCCAGTAGCTGACACCTGCATTTCAAAGCAGCATTGTATTGATGAGCTGAGAGAACACAGCCATGCATGTTTACACCTGACTAAATACATGAATACATGTATGTTATTATGCAGAATTTCAGCTCTGAACCTGCTGACATGAGCACTGCTTACGACCAGCACACTGCTTCATTCCTGTCAACTCATGTCCCCTCTCTGAACATCCCATAAAACATTCCCTCCCCGCAAACAGCCACTACCATTTTAAAATGTTACGAATGAAAGTTTAGGCAGAGTTTTTATTTTACTTAATTGGCAAATATTTTTCTTATTTTTATGTTAAAACATAATAATACTGAAATAAAAAATTATTACCTCTCCCATC
This sequence comes from Platysteira castanea, assembly GCA_013397175.1. Taxonomy (NCBI): domain Eukaryota; kingdom Metazoa; phylum Chordata; class Aves; order Passeriformes; genus Platysteira; species Platysteira castanea. Next base: position 1,917,418 of record VYXC01004873.1, read on the forward strand.
CCAGGCATCAAAATCATCCATCATCCTTTTCAGCTCAGCTACTGAGTAATAGCTCCAGATGTATTGGATGTTATTTCCAGCTTCTCTAGAAATATTGTTTTAAAGGTAATAGTTATGTGACTAGTTAGCTAAGTCCTTAAAAATGTACCACTGTTGACATATATCATTCTTTTTACCAAATTCTAACTATAAGGACTTAGCAGTAAATGTTACTCTGATTTTGTTTTTATTCAAATAAGAGGTTGTAGTCCTCCTGTGAATGCCTATTGCTAAAAAATGGATATTTATGAAAGAATAGATGTTCATAGAAGAATAATCACGTAAAACCTATTTTTCTAGAGTACACAGTAGGAGAACTGATACTTGATACATTATGTTTCCAAATACTCTTGGAATAAATACTGTTTCCAGCCTAAATTTAGGAAGATATGCATGCTAATTATAAAGATGATGAAGTATCAAGAGCGCTATCTTAATCAAAAGATGCACAGTGAAATTCACTTCTGACACTGCACTGTGAGAGTGACAGAGAGAAAGACCAACTGCTTCCAGTTGTAAGTACAGGTCTACCAATAACTTCCAATTACTGCCAGGTAAATACATTAATAGTGTAGTACAACTGTACACATTCTTGAAAGAATTAAAACCATTTCCCTTCATCTTTGGTTCTCAATGTTCAGTTGTCTTACAAGACTGCACAAAAGAATTGCATGAATCACAACCAACTTTGCAAGTATTTCTAGGGGGTTTTCTGTAAGGGGATTTATTCACTGTATTTAGTGTAAATATTAGAAAGTCATTTTTAATTGTTGAGACATTTTAAAAATAGTAAGTGAAACAGAATAAGGACTTACAACAACTGCATGCTAACCACCTTGTGTGTACTCTCTCAAATTCTTGACCTCCAGGCTTAGTTTTTATCTTACTTGTTTAATGTGACCATTCTATTATCCAGCTGCTTTGGGAGCTGGAAAGATTCGTTCCACAGATTTATAGTACAATAATGCTGCATTATCCTACATATGATAATAATTGGGCATAATTATAATATGTATTTATTCTCACTTCACAGTACTTTCATGTTTGACAGTCACCTTACCTTTTGTACATGCTTTTACTATGAATTTTCATTCCTAGTGCCTTATTAATTACATCAGTCCCATCAGCTCTTGTGGCATACACACCAGTAATTTTACTTTCACAGCTTGCTCCAGAAGTGTGGAGATAGTGCAGGACCCAAACTGTAGGCTTGGTACAAACTAAATGGTAAGAATCACAGAAATCCAACAAAGCCTGGAAAAAACATAAAACATAGAGAATATTAATAGGAATGTAGTATGTTCAGCTGAATAAGCTTTCATACTTTTCTTAACTGTACTAGTGAACTCTTTTAAGTAAATCAAGGAGGTGGTTTTTCTAGAATAGTATCTGCAAGTATTTTTTACCTAATGTTACCACAGAATGTTGTGAAACTTAAGACGTTCACAGAAAGGCAACAGAAATAGTTAAAGGCAAGGCAACTCCTTAACATGCAAAGAAACTGAAAGGCCTGGAATTGTTTTACACCTTTCAAAAGGAAATGAGTAAGGGAGAATGTGAAATACAGAGAAAAATAATTTACTAAGAGAACAGAGATGACTGTCAGGAATAACACAGCCAGACCTGGTAACATGAGTTAACTTCCTACCAGTTAATTAGAGTTAGTTTTTAAGTTACAATACTCTAATACCTTAGGATTTTAAATAATACACTAATTTTCTTTTCTCCTTTCTCATTCAAAAAATGTCAAAGTACATTTTGTCTTACAAGTTTTAGGATGAATTTGTAAAACTGAAAAAGAAACGCCAACCCAAACACCTTGAAGGGATCATATCTTATTTCAAGTAAAATTTGAATCCAAATAGGAAACTAAATGTCCTTCCTACTACACAAGTTCTACAGCAGACTTGCATGTACAACACTCACATTTAAACTGCTGCTGTATTGCAATGATGGTGAAAGCTGGTGTCCTTTGCTATACTGACTGCATTATCAACTCTATGATTTCTTAACCTAAAACTCTGAATTTACTCATGATTTAGTGTGGTCACTAAGAAGTGTTAATTTGGACATTCTGTAGCTTTAGTGTTTGGTGCTAATGAATGGCATGGGTTAGAGAGTTCAGCATCAAAAATGTTAAGAATTGCAAGACCTTTTTAAGCTGTATATTGGACCTTGAAGAATATGCCTCCATTTCATTGGCTAAATGATCAGACAGAGTGTAGGGATAAGGGATTCCAAAATAATCTGCTTCCTCCTGCAGTGCAGTTCGAACTTGTTCATCTCCAGGAATCCGAAATTCGCCATGAAGATAATCCAAAAGATATTTAAACAGGTTTCCATCTCGATCAATTAGACATGCTCCTGAAAATATAAAATTATTTAAAATACTGTTTCCAGCAAGTGAAGGCAAATGTGTCACATTCTGCCAAATCATCCAGTAGAGCCTTTTGTACATAACTTCTGTACTGGTTTTACTTAGGAGGAGTAAGAATACTGTCTCTACACTTTTAAAATTATATTTTGTTTCCCTGGAATATTTGTTATTTGAAGATAAAATTCTTAGTGCAGTAAACATTTCTTTGGCATTTCAGTGAAATCACTAATCTGCATAGGACTGTAGCAATATACAGCCTCAGCTGTGCTGCACTCTGCTTAAAATGCTAAAATCTAATTCTAGATGCATTTCTAATTCTAACTGCAGGTGCCTCTTTACTCACTATTGCAGAGATCTTTTCAATTTTGCTTCTAGGCCATTCAAAAGAGTTAAAATTAGCGTCAGTTTCAGTACCCATCTAGTCAAACCTTCCTTGAATATTGTTCAATTTTTACTGTATTTGTTTCTTTTTCTCTCCTTTGCCTGAAGGGCTCAACCAACCAAACCATATGGTCTGTACAACAGGCTGTTCACTGCAACTGTGAAAGATGGTTGCAAAGACCTGCTATGTTATGCAAAGTCCTTATGTTAAACATTTCAGGTATTTTAAACAGTCTAATGTGTGCAACAAAGAATTACTATTCTTCATCCATTGAGTCTTTTAACTGGACCTACTTTGGCAGGATTTCTAAGTCACAAGTGTGAAATTTGACCCATGAATAGTTTTATTCAAACTTTTATATCAACCCATGGTGGTGAAAAATGCAGTCTTTACTGGGTAATGAAGTATTCTGAAACAAAGATTAGACACAAATCTCCTTATGTAATGAACAGAGGGAATGAGATGCCTCTGGATAATATAGGGGTTCACAAATAGGATCCAAGATAAATGCCACATACACTGCCAATTTCAATTTTGTCTATTTTCATATTCTTACTGAAGAAGTACATTCCAAAGCCACAGCTTGGATTGGAACAAGTCAGGGGTAAGCACTATACAAATGTGTATGTGTGTAGAATTCTGATCAACTACCTGTGCCTATAAAGTCATGCATGCAGAATTGTTTTACATCCTGGAATTAGAAGCCAGCTGATGCTCAGCAGACTGGGAAAAGAGATATACTATAAAAGGCATAAATATATGTAAAAGCATGTATTTGCCAGAGAGTTCTGTGATCAGAATGTGATATTTACAGCTTCAACATATTTACCCGACTCATCCACTTTTAGAGGAAAGCGTCCACTAAACATGGAAGCCAGCATGGAATCCTTAAAGCGGCACAGAGACTCGCGCCTGGCTGTGTATAAACAGCCTCGCACATTCAGTCGTAGAATATCCTGGACATCTTCAACCTTGTCCTCTTCCATTGCATTTGCCAATGATGATGTTCATTACAAGCTATTAGAACCTAAAACAGATACAAACAGAAGTCAAACCAATGCCAGCTACAGATTTAACAATATCCCATACGAGACCTAAGCAATAGCTCTGCTCTTGCATGTCTGTCACAAGATACCGCTTTGAAAACAGTTCTGGAGACCTAGTAGTACAGATAGCCAAATATTCTGCACCTTTACTGTAAAAAACTATGGTGTTTTACTCTGCTAGGAAACACAAAGCTTACTCTTTCGAGATAAATGGGCAAACAGAGTTATGTGATCAGCATGTGCGAGCAGAGCTCTGGAAGAACATCCTGGGAAATCCTGAGTACAGTTCACAGCACTAAAAACGCAGCTATTTTTGTACCAATGACAGCGTGGCTTCTCTAAAAACCAATCTTTAATAAGGGCTGCTTTAACATCCTGGGCCGCTCGCTCGCTCGCTCCCTCCCTCGGGGCCCTGCTCCGCAAAGAGCGCTAAGCGCAGCGCGCTCTCCCTCAGGAGCCAGCCGGAGCAGCGCTCAGGGCCCGGCGGGCGCGGGCCCCGCGGCCGCCCCGCGTTACCTGCGGGCCGCTGCCTCCGCGGCCGCGCCGTCCCCCGGGCCGCGCTCCGCAAAATGTCGGCGGGGAGGGCCGGGCCGAGCGGGGACAGCAGAGGAGCAGCCCGTGTGCCCCGGCCGCGCCATCCGCACCCCGGGGTCCCTGCCGCGGGCCAGCCGAGTGCAGGGGCCCCGGGGCTCGGCTGCCGCTGCTCCCCGGCGCTGCCCGCAGGGGCTCCCTCAGGCACAGCTGTGGTGCCTGCGCCTCCCAAGTGTGGATGACCCGCCTGCAGTCGGCTGCTCTGTAAGGCACAAACCGTGCTGATAATTTTCTTTAAATTTTGAGTACGGGTTTACTCAGAGTGGGTTTGATTCTATTGCTGTTTCTATAGCCTCAGTAGTCAGAATCATGTAATGGTTTGGGTTGGCCTTGAACACTGATTGGGCATCCACAGCTTCTTTGGGCAACCTGCTTCAGTGCCTCACCACCCTCATAGTAAAGAAAATTTTTTCCCTAATAGCTAATCTAAACCTGTTCTCTTTCAATTTGAACTCGTTTCCTCTTGTCCTGGCACTACATGCTCTTGTAATACTCTTGCCCATCTTTCTATAAGTTCTTTAAGGTAGTGGAAGGCTGCAAATAGGTCACCCTAGAAGCTTCTCTTTTCCAGACTGAACAATCCCAATTCTCTCAGCCTTCCCTCAAAGGAGAGATGCTCCATCCCTCAACTTGGTGGCCTCTGGATGCACTCCACCAGGTCCCTGTCCTTCCTGTGCTTGGCCCCCCAGAGCTGGATGCCGTGTGCCAGGTGGGATCTCAGAGCAGAGCAGAGGGGCAGAATCCCCTGCTCACTCTGCTGCCCACCGGGCTTTGGACACGTTTGGCTTTCTGGGNCCAATCTTTAATAAGGGCTGCTTTAACATCCTGGGCCGCTCGCTCGCTCGCTCCCTCCCTCGGGGCCCTGCTCCGCAAAGAGCGCTAAGCGCAGCGCGCTCTCCCTCAGGAGCCAGCCGGAGCAGCGCTCAGGGCCCGGCGGGCGCGGGCCCCGCGGCCGCCCCGCGTTACCTGCGGGCCGCTGCCTCCGCGGCCGCGCCGTCCCCCGGGCCGCGCTCCGCAAAATGTCGGCGGGGAGGGCCGGGCCGAGCGGGGACAGCAGAGGAGCAGCCCGTGTGCCCCGGCCGCGCCATCCGCACCCCGGGGTCCCTGCCGCGGGCCAGCCGAGTGCAGGGGCCCCGGGGCTCGGCTGCCGCTGCTCCCCGGCGCTGCCCGCAGGGGCTCCCTCAGGCACAGCTGTGGTGCCTGCGCCTCCCAAGTGTGGATGACCCGCCTGCAGTCGGCTGCTCTGTAAGGCACAAACCGTGCTGATAATTTTTTTTAAATTTTGAGTACGGGTTTACTCAGAGTGGGTTTGATTCTATTGCTGTTTCTATAGCCTCAGTAGTCAGAATCATGTAATGGTTTGGGTTGGCCTTGAACACTGATTGGGCATCCACAGCTTCTTTGGGCAACCTGCTTCAGTGCCTCACCACCCTCATAGCAAAGAAAATTTTTTCCCTAATAGCTAATCTAAACCTGTTCTCTTTCAATTTGAACTCGTTTCCTCTTGTCCTGGCACTACATGCTCTTGTAATACTCTTGCCCATCTTTCTATAAGTTCTTTAAGGTAGTGGAAGGCTGCAAATAGGTCACCCTAGAAGCTTCTCTTTTCCAGACTGAACAATCTCAATTCTCTCAGCCTTCCCTCAAAGGAGAGATGCTCCATCCCTCAACTTGGTGGCCTCTGGATGCACTCCACCAGGTCCCTGTCCTTCCTGTGCTTGGCCCCCCAGAGCTGGATGCCGTGTGCCAGGTGGGATCTCAGAGCAGAGCAGAGGGGCAGAATCCCCTGCTCACTCTGCTGCCCACCGGGCTTTGGACACGTTTGGCTTTCTGGGCTGTGAGTGCCCATTGGTGGGTCATGTCCAGCCTCTCCTCCACCAGCTCCCCCCACGTCCTCGGCAGGACTCCTCTGGATCTGAGAGCAGCTTGAGCTGACTCCTGACGTGGTAGTGCTGGCTTGATGGTACATGATCTTGAAGTTCTCTTCCAACTTTGATGGTTCTGTGATTCTGTAATGCAGGCAAGATGCCTCACCCTTAGTAATTTCAAAAAGACATTCAGAAAGTGTCCTGTTAAGTTCCTTATGTCTGACATAGAGTTGTGCGATCATCAAAATGGATGTGTAAACAACAGAAAGGTAAAGAAAATAGGTTCTTGTTATGCTGTTGTCTCAGCCTTGTTACACAAAGTTTACATGCATGAAAAATATTTCTAAAATGCAGATGCATTTTCTAAAAAAATAAAATTTACATTATGTCTAGTTCCCACTTAATTCTCCTTTATTTGCTTATATATTTGCTTTGGCTTTATGCCATAACATACGGTAAGAAACTATCCTTGTGGATACAACTGCCAAGTTACTAGTTGTATGCAGAAGTTAACAGCACAAACTCTGGATTTCTGCAGACTTTCTGTAGGCATGAGCTGGTTATATGTTTAGAATATATAATATGTAATATATTAGATAAAATATGTAATATATTATATATCATATTTAATTGTAATGAGATAACTAAATCCGAAGTGTTAACTGTGTATTTTAATTGCTACCTGAAGTCCAGTAAAAATCCACCTACTTAACTGTACACTGCACATATAAAAAATGTGCCTATATTGTATTTAAATAGTTTACTCAGTTATATCTGCAATTCCTATTGATTTTCATCTTGTATCATCCTAGTTTTTTACTCACAATTTCCTTTTGGAGGTGTTTTGTCACCAGTTTAGGGTATTTAAAACTTCAGCCACAGGCTCACTTGCTAAAGGGTCAAATCAAATGACGTGTAACACATCATAACACAGCTGCAGTTCCAACTGTGTGGCTTGCTGTATTCTGGTCTGTTACTACATTTTTACTTTTGAGAATACCTAAATATTCATAGGCTACAGTGTTTTCAGTTAATATTTAGGACCATAAACTTGTAATTCAGATTTCCCTTCAGTCAAGTGAAGAACATTAAAGGAAAGAGCCATATAAATCACATAAATCATCATCTGGTCCTAGTAGGGAGATAATAAATTCTCTTTGAAATTGTGTAACTCTGAGTGATCACTTACTACTTAAAACTCACTTCTTTTTATCTTAATGCAGATTTGCATTAACATTGCAGTTCAAGTCAATAAGGTAAACATGTTTCATTTTTCTTAGCATCTAATCAAGTTGCAATTGCAGCAAAGAGAAGGAATGGCATGCCAAGCACCACGGCTCTCCTGTGCTCCCTGGGCAGTTCTCAGCCAAGAGTGTACCCAGAAGCCAGGTCTCTGATGCTTAATATCTAATGGATTAACACAAGTTACATGTCACTGAATGCAATACAGGCTGATAATTCAGGGATGTTGGATTTACTGTAAAACGAGCAAAAATAAGTATAATAGATTGTTTTTGTGGAATAATGGTATCTAGTTTAACTGTATCTTGTGTAAAGATAAGTTTTCCCTTACTCACTGGGAATTGTTCATGCATAGCAATTGCAACTGAAATGTGGCCATTGTTGTCAAATGTTGTAGTGTAAGTCCAAACTCCAGCCTTTCTCACTCTAAAACATTCACTTAATGAAGCTGCAGCTTTCCAAGCTTCTTTTCACCTTTAAGCTTACTAATTTCAGTCAAATTTGACAGAGAGGAAGAGGCATTAAGAAATGGATTTTTCATTAAGCTTGTGCAAGAAGGGGTATGATTAGAGGAAGACAGGTTCTTAATACTATAATTTCAAGAAAAGCTATAGCATGAGCTTGGGTCTTGTTGGACATCAGAAAATCCACAGAAGAAGAAGCTGTTCTACATAATCTACCCACCAGAACCTCAACCGAGATTATTCTCAGCCATATGTAGGTATCTAGTAGGGTACAAATTCAGTTCCCACACGATTAGAGTTTTCACAACAGTCTGTGTGTTTTTCCCTCACTACCTTTCATTTCTATTCAGTTTAAAGACCAGTCATATAATCCCAAGTGAACGAAACCCATAATTCTGCCCTTAATATACATTTAAGATATATAGGCTGTGAAAGTTGGCAGTGCTTTAAGTTCTTCCCCCTTTGAGTAGCTGGCAATTAACTGCAGATTTTTACATGTGAAGTGTTACAGTGTGGGAGTTCCTGACTGAAGTGTGAAGGAAAGTATGACCATGGGTGGAAATGCAATACTTTACATTTTATTTTAAATTTATTGCCTGCAGTAGTGACATAAACATGAAATGGAAGCAAATCAGTGATTGCCTCTTCAAGACTTGAGGCCATTGTGGAATTGGAGGAAATGAAAACTCGTTGTATCTGGAGGAAAACACTGCCTTGTGGAAAGGAGAAGGAGGTAAGTTTTATTTGATTAGTTTTCTATTTTTAAAGTTATGTACGGTTATTTGCTCTTTTATTTGGCCAGAGTTTTATAGTAGCTACAGTCACTTCCAAGTTTCCTTGTAAGGGAAAATGTACCAAAGGCATGTGATGTGTGCTGGATCAAAGCTGTATTTTAAGGGTTTTGCATAGGAGCATAGGGTTTTGCAGCTTCAGGGCCACACTGAGAAACTCGGTCATACATCATTCACTAAAAAAGGTAGAAGAAAGGGACTCTCCAGATGTTCTTTAGAGCAGATGATGAAATTAGTAAATTTATGAAGATCCATTTTCACATAATGCTACTGATACTTCATGTATTATTCCTTTGACTTACTTTACAGCATATTGTAATGTTAGCACACAGCAGGGCAAGATTTTTGTGACAATTACTGCATTACAGAAACCAGTGCTGTTTTTTATTTCAACCTTCTGCATCTCTGTAAATCTTCAAATGAAACATTAACTCTGCTTACTCTAAAATTACTGATTCCTGGATCAAATTTCGCAATTAATGCCCACCTGAGCTAATGGTATAACTGGGCACACAAAGCCAGAGGAAGAGAATGTATGTGAAGGGAATGTTAAAGGGCTTTTGGACTTAGATTTTGGGGAAAAGCATTTAATTAGACTAAAGCACTTCCATGCAATTCAAAGTCCTAATAATACCTGAACCATATTAAAACCGGGCTTGCTCAAATTCTGCTGTCAGAGACTTCCTGCCCTTGCAAGTCTGTAGGTATGCAGGCAGCATATAATCTACTGGGCTGTAAATTTATCACTCTTGTCTTCCTAACTGCCCTGATGCCTGTCTATTCATTGTTTGTTATTCCATGTGTTACTAATAGCTCAAAATCACCCAGAAAGAAATGTAACTTGCCACCGAGAAGGAATTACCTGTTTTTCTCCCTTAAACCTAAAGGAAATATTTGAACTGAAAGCTAAACACCTCAAACTTTTCCTAAAAATCTCTGACAGCTAAGTGGAGTATCTGGAGTTTTCTACTCCCTTCCTAACAGTGCACTGAGATTGATGCTAAGTGTTCATACCCTTAATCTCTATTTTTTTTTTCTAAATTTAATTGTATGTTTCTAATGGTTGGTTTTTAAAATGGTTTTCAAAGATACGTAGCTGAGAAGTTACAGACACGCCACTCCTTTTTAAACACGATTAGTCACTAGAGAGCCAGAACCGTGGATTACCGGTTAATGACTTCTGCATATCCCACTTCTGAAACGTCCTTGACCGAATGCAAGAGCACAGGTGAACTGTTTTAACGTGGGAGATTCTGCACGCCTGTGACCTCTACAGCGCCCTTCCGGTTTCATCAGCAATGCATCAAAAAGGCGGCTGCTGGGTTTGTACGCAGCCGTGCCGGCGGGGCTGTGCGCGTTCCCCTGGGTAGGCGCAGCTCCCTGGCAACGTCGGGCGCGCTCCGCTCCGGCGGGCCCCGGGGGGGGCTCGCGGCGCCGCCCCGCGCGCTCCCGGCCCAACGGCCCCGCCTCGCCGAGGCCGCCGGCGCGCGCGCGGCCGTTGGCTCTGAGGGCTCTGAGGGAGCGCGGAGCCTCGCTGGGCGCTGGGTCGGGACCGCGCCCTCCCGCAGCTCTGCTGGCCGGCCGGTCTCTACCTCTCTCTATCTCTTTCGGGTTAAATTTACAGCGTTTGTCATCCGATTTATTTAAACGTGTCGATTTTAAACCTGTCCTGACAAAGCACCAGCTGCTCTGGTGGTATTGCGAAGTGATGGAACCTTGGGGTTTTCTCCTTTTATGTGTAAACTTGGATAGTTAACTTGGGGGAACAGACAAGTTAAAAAATCTGTGGTCCTTTCAGGTTTCATGGTTTGCTAGTTAAGTATTTTGCCTCTCTGTGTTAATGTCTCAATGTGTTGATTAATTCATTAATCTGTTTTGATTAACTGAACAAAGGTAAAGACAAGCAATGTTTCCAACTTCAGACACAGAAATCCTCATAAGACATAATAAACTCAATTTTAACAAGTGTCAGAAAGATCATTTATTAATTTGGACGTTCCCCTTGAAGGTGTACAGGTTCATTTTGAGGATGGATAGAGGTGCAACTGCCAAATCAGCATCTGCTGCGGTCACCTTAAATGCTGCTAAAGGACGTATGAAGAAGAGGGATGGAACATTACAAGCTGCAAAATGGAATGCTTCTTTAGCTTCTAAAATCAAAACCAAATTAATAAGTAAGTCCTGTTAAAACTGAAGCCATATACTGTACTTAGAATGTACAGCTTCAAAAGGGATAGTAATTGTATTTAAAATGATTTGTTGAAATTCTGCCTGTTAAAAACATTCTCTAACAGATAGGTGTAGGGAGGTTTTCATTAAGACAGTGGAAGGTGTATGTTCGTATACATAAAGCTTTTTTCTTTATGTTGTCCAAACTCACATCAAAATCTTTGAACGTTTTAATTTGTACATTTTTTCTACATTTGTAAACATTTTAATGCCTGTGAAAGTATCAGTTTTTAAATGTTTTCTTTGTAAAATAACCTTATTTTTAAAAATCCAGACTAGAGCAGAATCTATGCATGAAATAAACTTGAAACAGACAGAGTAGTCATCAGAATTACAGCCACATAAACAGTTTTATATTGGAAAATGTTAGGTTTTGCTGCTGTTGCACCAGAACCTACAGATAAAAATGTTGTCATATAGTCATAGTTCACACAGAGAGGACCTGGAATTGAAGCTGTTGAAAATAATATTATTTTGTCTTCTTTAGATAACTCATCTATGTTTAAAGTATCTTTACAACAAAATAACAAAGCATTAGCTGTGGCCTTGAGTGTTGAAAAAGAAAATTCTCGCAAGCTAAAGAATGAGAAGATTTTTCTTCAGAAGGAAGTAGAGAAACTTCAGCTTCATAATATCTCGCTTCGTCAAAAACTAACCTGTTTGGTATGCTGCAAATAATATCATTTAAACTTAGACCAGCTAAACTAAGCTTTTATCTTTTTTTGAAACTTAATATTTCTTCTTAAAAGTGGTGGTTTAAAATACATATCTCAGATTTGTGAAGTCATATCACCTACAGTATAGTATTTACATTTGATTTTTCTTTCATGGCTTCTTTTGAACTGTATTGTCTATCAGTGTGTATATCTATAGCCATTTTAGTCCCAGGTTCACCTTTATATTTATAGGTATTGAGATGAGTTTGTGCTCAATTAAGTCTAAAAACAATTGCAGCATAGATTCACCTTTTATATCTTGTCTCTTCTTACATCAGACGCCACTTATAATGCTTTTTTTCTATTATATGCAGAATAAAATTCTTATTGGAATAGATGCATTTTTGAATGAAAACCTCTTAACTGCAATAGAAATAAGCAGTCCTTCTGAGGTAAGACATTTTTTGAACTTTACTGTATTGAACTCATCTTCCAGGGTAAGATTTTCAAAGCATCAAATTGAGTGCAATGTTCGAATAATATTTGAGTTGTAAAACATATACCCCAATTCCTTAAAACTTTGGGTTAAACCAGTATAGTAAAATAGATTGAATTTTACTGTACTAAAAATTTAGGATTTAATCTGGTGTCCAGAGTATCTAGAAGTTAAATATCAGTTAATCCAAAAGAAGAATCATGTGGTCAAAAAGAAAAGCTTGGTACTTCAGTATGTGGTGAGTGAGCTACCTGCCTCCCTTGCTTCATGCTGCAATAAATATGTTACATCTGGAAACTTAACCAGAAAACATAGTCCATGTTAGTCCTTGTGTCATGGAAAAAATACAATTAATTTTTTAAAAAGGAAAATACTGTGTTGTCTGTTCTAAACTGTTGCTTAGTGTTGCTCTGTGCTTCTGTACATATAATGCAGTTTGCATGAGTTGTAGCTACATTAGAAAGCCTGTACATTCCTTTGGGATAAAAGTAGCTTATGGACTTTGATGAAAATTGTTACAAAATATTTTGCTTTAAAATTATTGTATGTGTTTGAATATTGTGTGCCTTCCATCAGTGCATGTATTTTTTCCCATTGGTTTTTGTGGTTTTTTTTTTCCATGTGGATATTTCCAATACTTAAAACATAAGAGATTGTTTAATTATTTGTACTTCCCTGCTGCTCTTCTTTTGAAAGGATCTTCAGAGTTCCTTTCCTCTATCAGCTGGCCCAAGTAGCCCTACTGGTGACAAGTTCAGGAGTGCACGTCAGTCAGCTCGGTAGGTGGTTGTAACAAATACCAAAGGTGGTTGGTATCTGTGGCTTTCTCTTACAGCTAATCTTTGTATATTGTCCTAGGTATTTTTGAGAACAATTTCCTGTTTAATTCAGAAATTACCTGTTTGCAACTTGGAATTTAGAGAGACAGTGGTAGACAAAACTTATGTTTGAATAACTTGCCACTTGTTTCATGTGATCTCACCAGCCCAAAGCAGGATTCTGTATCATCAAAAACACATTTGCCCCAAGACAGAACCCAATATCATACTTGAGTTCTTGTTTTCTGCTCTTATATATTATTAAGGGAACATTTTAAACAATTGAATGTCATGATAGGAAATAAAATAAAAATCTTCACAGTAAAATTTCCTCTTTTCAGATCTGTAGAATTGCCATCGAAGCTTCCTTTCATTGCAACAGCTAATGTAAACCAGCAAGGCAGCCCTTCTCTGGGTGAAACATCAAGTTCTTTCAAGTGTACCACTAATTTGACAGAGGAAATGCATTCAGATCAAGTCAAGTTTGCATCACCCTTGCCTTCTTGTACAAATAATCAAAAGTTAATTGAAACAGAACCAGTGGTTGACAAGAATAGATTTTTGAAAGGTATGGGGTATTTCTGTATAAGTGATTTATTTTTCAAGCTCTCTGAGAATTAGTATTTAGTATTTCATTATGTTATGTGCAATACAGAAGGTATAGTAAGATTCCCAAACGGTAATAAACTAATGAGAAATAAATGTTCACCCATAAGTATAGGTGTCCTGACAATCATTTGTAGACTAATGTTCATTGAAATTACATAGCTAAGATAACCAAATAATAGCTGAAGTAGTTATAGAAAAATAGAGTTTTATTTATGTCCAACTTCAGAAGTCCAGCTTCAGTAAATTATGAACTAGCTTCAGTTTACTAAATTTTAAAGGACCAACCATAGAATGTGTGTATTCAGTTTTAAAAAAAAAAAAGTGTGTAATTTTCCTTACTTTTTGTTCAACTTTCAGTAGTTTTATGCAGATAACTACACTGTATTCTTTTTTTCCCTAAGCTGCTGAAATTTTTCTCTTTGCAGAAACTCAACTGCAAGCAGAATTACGTTGCAATAGTGCCTTCCTGACTCATGAAAAAAATACACAATCCTTGGAACAGTCTGAGGAGCCTACAGAACAATATCATGGTAGTTCATTGCCATCCTATGAAAATGTGACTGAAAGAAAGAAAAATGCAGTACTTTGTAAGTCAAAACCTCAACCTAATATAAAGGATTTTGATAAAAAACATAGTCTGCCTCATCACGATATCAACAGTAGCAGCAACGCCAATGATACAAATTTGCAGGAAGGTTCAAATGACTTGTCTCGCATTATTCCTTCACCTCTTAAATTTAGCAATGAAAGTAAGACAGATTTTAACAAGCTGCTTTTTACTGACAAGATGAAACCTGAAGAAACTGTTTATGATGCTGATATGGAATTGACTGCCAGTGATGCAAGTGAACTACTCACAGTTACAGCAAAAGGCAATTATAAGTTGCACAAAAATAAAATTAGTAATGCCAATTCTGACAAAATATTAGCAAATTTCAGAAAAGTAAAATATTCTAAGAAGAATAAAGAAAAAATTAAAAGCAAGACTGAAGTCCATTCAAATTTGCATGCAGAAGAAAGGCACACTAGGGCTGACAATAGTGAAACTTCAGAAACTGCTGATTCACAAATTCAGCTATTCCAAAGTCAGACAGAGCAGCTACCTACAGGAAATTCTGTAGAGAAACAGAGTAAAACAAGTAAAGCTAAAGATCCTAGTAGGACATACCAGGTTAATGTAAGGAGTCCAAGAAAACAAGAGACAAATAAAGGAACTTTCTCAGAAATGTCTGGAGAAGTGGAAAGCAGAATACAAAAAACAGACTCAGGCTCATCTGTTAACAAGATCCCACCAGAAGTTTATTGTGCTGAAGATTTACTATTCCAAGATAACATTTCTGGTGTATTGCCTTTACAGGAAGACTTTCTGAATACAAATGAGAAAGATAATAAACCAGCAATAAACAGGAAAACTTCTCAAAACCCTTCCAAAGCAAACACAGCAAAATCCTGTAGAGAGGAAAATGGCCAGTATGGAGAATATATTTCAAAAAAATCTCAAACAGAGATAAACCAATGTGACAGCAGCAAGATAAAACAAGACCAGAAGAATACTATAAAGAGAAAAAACAACAAAAAAAGTAGTTACAGACAAGGTAGAGAAACTGAAAATGACATCCCTCATAAAGTTAGTCAGAAAGTAGACCAAAAGAATGGCCATTTTTCACCAGGCAGATTAAAACGTACATTGGCAAAGGCCAGCCGGAAAGCATACATAATACCAAAGGAAAATCTTACACAGTTCTCTGTTTGTAAAAATGAAGGTTTAAAAAATAAGGATTCATTGCTTGCAGGGGCTGGAAAGAAAGTAACTGAAATTCAGCAAATGCAAGTAGCTTTAGTTACTCAGAATGGTGCAGCTCTGAATACACCACAAGCTAAAGAACGAGTTGATGATGATGCTAACAGGTTAAAGAAAGTAGATTCCTCAGCAGTGGCAAATAAAAACCTCCACATTAGTAATTCTCCTGATAAGCAGGTAAAGCAGAAACAGAGATTTAGTTCTGATATTGCTGAGACCAGACGAGAAAAAAGTTATTTCAGGCATATTGATCAGGGGGGTCAGAATATTTTGGATGACCGGAAAGCCCCTCATAAAATGACCTCCTTTGTGAGTAAGTTGAAGCCTATGATTAAAGTTGAATATTGTAAGAATATGCTATTAAAGGTAGATAGCTTTCCCCAGGAAGGTCTTTCCAGTGTGGAGCTCCCAGCTCTTGATGACCACAATGCTTCCATCAACTTCTCCATACTGAAAAGCTCTGAAATCCATGGGCAAAGTGATTGTAGTGAAGCACTGGATGCTGAAAAAGCAGAACAAAAGATGGATCATACTTATAAACACAGTAACAAAAATACTCTGACACCTTGTCATGGTAAGTGTATGGGCTAGAAAAAGCAAGGCATTTTGAATTAGGTAGTGCCTGAAACAGTGGTAACATGTCTTCTCTTAATTCTGTCCTCTCATTGCTTGTTTAGAGCGGATAAAACAGGAGTGGAAAAAGGTAAGAATGAAAATCACCAAAATCTTCTGTATCATATATCAGTCATAATATCTTTTTAAATTGTGTAACTCATATCCTTGTTACTTTTCAATATATCCCAAGAGGATACTTAGGAGGGCAGGTGTAAGTAGTCTACATTCTTAAGAAGCAATTTTAGTTAAAGCATGTATTCCTTTTTTGAAGAATGTAATGGAATTCAGAAAGTTGAGGATTGAAAGATAAAATGGCTTGAGCTTTTAGACAAGGGAAACAAGACAGGAATACACTGTTCCCTTCTTAAATGGAAAATATGGCTGGACTTAAAGATTTCATTTTTGTTTCTATAGAAACACTGCAATTAACAGGAATTCTGATACCTAACAGAAGTATGTTGAGTAGGTTTTTCTATAACCTGCCCATATGCAAACTTTGATGTGACAATCTCTTTTTTTAAAATAAGATACATTAAGAAAATAATACAACTTCATATAGCCCAGAAGATAGGCTTTGATTCTTCTATAATAAATGCAATTATTATAATGCAATGTAATGGAGTTAATGGAATATATAACTAACATATCTATACAAGAGTTTAAATATACTTTAGAACATAGCTTTGAAATTTCACAGCATTAGGTGTCTATTTTGTAAACATACTTGTTCTGAACAAGTTCCTGTTTATTTCATAGTCTCTGAGAAAGCCCCAACCCCTAGACAGTATCCTAGCTCAAATTAGTAGTTTGAACCCCTGACTATTAAGCTAATACTGCATTGGCGTCATTTGAATGCTAGGACACAATGGCCAAAAAAATCTCCTATATTACATGAGTGCAGAATAGGAACACTGGCAGAATGAGACCATTGTGTGAGGTATCAGTTTGTAATTTGCAGTTGCATCTTCTCATTTTCAGTTCCTTCTTTGGAAAGTGGAAAAAGGATCCCATAATTTTAGTAGCTTTAATGATAAATTAGTAAGCCCTTGTGATCACTGCTGACATAAAAGCAAGGTAATAATTTGATGTTCATCCATTTAAGCATGGTTCCAAAAACAGTTTTCATTCCAAATCCAAATCTTGAACTGAAAGATTGCTATGCTCATTTTTTACACATAGGCCCCAAAAGAAGGCATAAAGCTGGAAAATGCAGAACTAAAGAAATCTTGTACAGTTTGACTCTTCAGATTATACACGTGTGCCCTCCCCCTGTGTTCAAGGCCATGAATTGTGTGCAGTGTTTCTTTTGTAAATGCAATAAGGGAGTCTCAAGCAGTCAGCTGCAAACTGCAATGCTCATGGGGCTTTCTGAAATGTCCCATGAGCTGAGGAAGACCCCAAACAGTGCCAAGTTTGCATAGGATGAAAGCTGCTCTAGTGGCATTTTCTTTGATCATCTATCCCAGTTCGTGTTGAGTATCTTCAGTGTAGGAGCAGTAACCAATGTACCTGAATTAAGAAATACATATTAAAAATAATTATTAATTGTTTACTTAATGATTAATGAAATATTTAAAATGAGGCATCTAAACTACTGTATTTACAGGGAGAAAAGCTTTCCAAGATCTGACAAATAATAGTACACAATTTGACACTTCTGCACCTAAATCCCCTCAAACTTTAGAAGACTCAGCAGCACCACTGAGACGAAGCAGACCCACTATTTGCTACAAGGAACCCAATCTACACAGGTAGGTACACATACTGGGGCTTTTGTTCTTGTCTTTTGCATAGGTAACTATCCCCAGTATATGCTGGTTATTAAACCCCCAGATAAACAGCTGAACTATCACAAATCTCTTTTGCAAAGATACTTCAGTGTTGATACAAAGCTTTTCCAGTTAGTGTGGCAGGATTTCCAAGTGCCATAGTATGACAACAGTAGTATTCAAATTCTAAAATACAGTTTGTACTAATAGAGAATAATAGTGAATCTTAGTATTTCTCACTATATAAACCCCTTTAGAAATGAATAATTATAAATGTTATACTTAAAGGCAAATTATACCATAATAATGTCCCTGTAATCTTGTCAAATGGAAAGGACATTTATGTACTAATATTATATAATTAAGTAGTTTTGCTTTAACTAGCTGTATGTAATATAAGAAATCATTTAAGATATATTAATTTGATCATTAGTTATATTAGATGTATTATTTTATAATTAACTTGCCTCTTAGTATTCATAGCAAATTTAGTGGCACAGGGTTTTATAGGTTATTAAAAGACAAGATATAAATTGTGTCATAACTTTTAAAATTTAAAAGAGGATTTTAAAGCCAAATTTCCATTAAGAAAACTAATATATTTGTACTTACCTGAATAGATCTAAATATAAATGGATGTTCATTACTTCTGAAAATATTTTGCCAGAAAGCTGGTTGAGTTGTTTTTGTTTGGTTTGGATTTTTTTGAAGTATAATATTAATTTAAGGAACAGTTACACTGTGTTGAGTGTGCATTAGTAGGATGTGTATTCATGAGGTAAAGACAGTAGCAAGGCTTCCCTGTAATAGTGTTGAGAGTGAAAGGATTACAGTAACTTAGTTTATGACAAAAGTGTAAAAAGAGTCTTTTTTTTCTGGCAATACTGTGGCAGGAGAAGGAGATAAATGCACAAACCAAAAAAAAATTAGAGCACTATTCTCATACAACCTCAAAATATTGGTTTACTTCTCTAAGTTAGCTGAAGCAGTGAGACTGAGGAAAAGTAGGAAATAAAACTAATGTAGGAAGTGTCTTCACTTTACTTCCGGCAATTCAGAAATATTTATGCTGGATAACTTTTAAAAAAACTTGGAAAGGGATTAGAGTCTCTTTTATTTTACTAATTGACTTATATGCTAAAATGCTCTAGTATTATATATCAACACTCTTACCCCAAAATGACAAGGTTCTGTATTTCTGACACATGGTAACTAATAACAGAAAAAAATGTTGATGTCAGTCACGATTTTAGATGATTGTCTCCTATTTATATTTTAGTTAGAATTATACTGTCCTGAATGGGTGCTGTGAAGTGTTTGGTTTAAATAAGTTTTGAATTTTATTCTATAGGAATATCACATCCTAATATGATAGAGGTCACATAAAAAGACTAACACTTCTAGCATTATTTTGGAAAGCAGTAGTTATCCATGTCTTGCTTTTTCAGACATACTTATTTTCCATAGATTCAATTTCTTTAGTGTATCAAGCTTTCATTAATACTATTTACCATTTGAATTGTTGTTATGATTACATTACTATTATTGCAGAGGTGCTTGGTGATATTCATATGTGATATCTTTTATTTCTTTTCTTTACAGCAAATTAAGGCGTGGGGATCGATTTACAGATACACAATTTCTGCATTCCCCAGTGTATAAAGTGAAAAATAAAGGAAGTTTTAAAAGCAAATCAAAATTTAATTGAAGAACAGAGAGTTGCCTTTATGAACAATACTTTTAAATGGGGTACAATTGTTTATGTATATATGTAAATGTTAGCAATAGAGTGTTTGTTGTTCTTTGATTAGTGAAGGTCTTCCACAGTCAAATTTTCTGGAGAAGAACCTCTTTAAAAGGGGCAGAGAATACTTTACTGAGGAAGGCATATACAGGTTAGGCTCACTCATGTTTTGCATTTCTGGTCAGTAATTTATAATCTGTTCAAATGGCTTGGAGCACTTCTTAAATTGTAAGAAAAACATATGTTTTAGTGAGAAATAAAAATAAACCAGCTTTGGGAATTGTACTGTGAGTTTTTCATATTTATTTTGAGTGGAACCATTTCTCAGTGCTGGTTGGAACAGACACATGCATCCCAAATTTTTATGGATTTGTTGAAATAGATGGAGATAGCCCTTTTTTTGATAGTTGACTTTTGGATTTGACAGACTCACACTGACATTTGAATAAGGAAGTCTCACTGAGGAATAATGGAGAGAAGTCTAGTGTCCACACTGTGTCAGAGGCAGCAAGGAAGAAAAAAAGTACTGCAATAGGAATTTAGTAGTAAATAGGATCCATACAAAGCAACACCTTGAGTTTCCAACTGAGAGTGCCAGTGTGACGAGTAATACAATCATGTCATACCATTCAGCTTTCAGGTTTTTGTACTGCTTCCCCTCTGCATTCCATAATGTGCTGTCAGCTGACAGGTTTCTGGCTTTATCTGATTTGTAGATGCTGCCAGGTGCAGGCGATAGCTCACTACCCACACAACTTCTGCACACTACAATGGATAACGTTCCGGTTAATTTTGCAACAGAGAGCCATTTTTAATGAGATAGAAATAAGTTAACTTATTTTGGTTATAGATGGTGGTTCTTCATATACATGCAGTAGATGTTACTAGTTTACATGGGCTTAAAAATTGATCAGACACATTAATGGAAGAAAAATCTATGAGGAATTACCAGAAACACTGTTTCTGGCACAGGATGTTCCTGAACTGCAAATTTTTGAAGGCTGGAAGATGATTCTGGTGAAGCCTTATTATGCCTTTGACCAATTTTTATGCATTTTCCAAGGACATTGCCTGTTGAAACTTTGAGACCAGTTCTTTGGTTAGCTTGACCTTTTGTCTGATACAGTATGTCTCTTTTTAAGAGGTGTAACTGATACTCTTACATTTATAATATATTCTTTAAAAACATATTCTTAAAATATAATATAGTCTTTAAAAATTATAATATATTCCTAAAAACATTCTTTAAAATGTACTGTTTGTATTGCATTGTAGATTCCATTGTAAGCTGGAAAGCTGATGGAGAAAATAGTCCTTTAAGACATGGTAAAGACAAGAAGGTGGTTGGGAGTAGCTGGCATTGATTTCCAAACCAAAATCAGGCTTTATGAACCTGATAGTCTTCTATAACTAGCTTGGTGGGTGAGGGTAGAGCAGTAGATGTTTGTCTCAGTTATAGTAGAGCTTTTGACATTCTCTGATAACATTCCACAGACAAACTGATAAAGTATGGGGTTTTTAAGTGCACAGTGATGTGAGTTGAAAACCTAGAGGGTTGTGAGTAGTGCCAAAGGGTCCAGCAGGAGGCAAAACATTAGAGCTCCTTAGGGTTTCGTACTGCTGCCAGAAGTGTTTAACACGTTCACTAACCTGTATGAGACAGTGCACCCTACACAAATCTGCAGTTGATACAAAACTGGAAGGAGTGGCTGAAATACCGAATGGTTCTGTCACCATTGAGAGGGATCTGGACAGGCTGGAGAAATATGCTGAGAGGAATCTCAGGAAGTTCAACAAGAGGAACCTACATCCTTCTCCTGTGAGTTACCAGAATTTCAGCTGCATATTTTGACAGAAAAGTGAGTCATACATATCAAAATACACTCCTTGATCTAGCTTTCAGGTGTGTCCATTCTAAATGTAAGTCTTGAACTATAACCATAAACACTAAGAGGCATAAACATATTATTTACAAATACTTAAGTAATACCACAACTATTTTCTGCTGTGGTTATTTTATTATGGTCTGTAGCCCGAAGGCAGCTTCCTGAAGATCCTGTAGGACATTCCATGTATGAATTTAGAGTTGAATATATCACTAGTGAGAAAGTTTACAAAGAGGACCTTTATTCCCTAAACTGAGAGTTGTCTAGCTCTGGTTACCAGTTCCGGGGATCATGTAAAGATTGTAAATATACACCAGTAAGTAGAGCAAGGTGTTTTCATATAGAACTTGCAGTACAAATAGAGTATTCGATCAGTATGAAAATTCTTCCAATAAAAAACTTGTCACCCAGGTAATGGGATCTGCATTGCAAAACAGAGCTGTTAAAATTATCGGGGAAGTTTCAGCAGACAGATGTTTTTCTTTCTGAAATGTGGTGTATGTCACCCCATTAGCAAGACAATTATGAAGAGGTGTAGAAGTGGTCGGGAAGATAGAGTCTATCCTTATTCAATGTTATATTTTTAAAAGAATTACACGTAGAAATTATTATGCATTTTTCCTTAGTTTTTATTACCAAGTTTGTAATTAATTTATTTTATTTTTAATTGAAATGTTCTTGCTAGCTTCCACTATTTATCAACATCACCGGCTGTGTCATTAGAAACCCTCAAGAAATACCTGTTAAAACTTGTGTTCCCAGTGCTGGCACTGAAGCAGCAAAACACAATGGTTTTTTAAATGGTTTCTCTCTACTGCCTGTGGTTTGAAAACTAGAAACAGAAGAACATGGTTTATCTTTCCAGAAAATAAACAATCTCTTTGGGGATGGGCTTAATTATTTTTTCAGGGAAGGTGCTGTTGTTCCACACAGCTTCAGGTGTTACCAGCTAGACTGCTAGGGTTTTCCAAATACAAGCATGTAATTTTCAATAAAAGTATAAGGCCTAGGGCTTTATGCCTTCATTTCTTCCATTCCTTTTAGTATAGATACCTTTCAAAGTAAGAAAAAGGATAAAGAAAATGGCCTGAAGATGCACAGAAGTTATTTTAAGTAACTCTAAAATAATATTATTGCAACTGCCCTTCTTTCCTTGTTTTCTCCATCCTTATTCTTTTTGCTCAAACTGATGTTCAATAATAGAATACAAAGAAAATTTACTTTATTATTTCCTAGTGTCAGGAAAATTAATCCACAAACACCAGAGGTTTATGTCCAAAAAGGAGACGGAGGAGTCCCATAACTTTATTCAAATAAAGGGAGGGGTCATGGGCTTTTCCCATGCGGTCTCTCAAAATGTTAGGAGGACGCAGCCTCCTTTTCATCCTGATTTCCTGGCCGCATCTCCCTCTCTCTTTCCCCAGTGGCTGAGGTACTTGAGAGATAGATACTTCCTGAACTGCTTAATACAAATCCCCATTTCTAATGTGTACTCCCCCTCCCCATTCTTTTCCTTGTGTCTGTTCTTTTTCTCTAAATCCAGGGATTAGCATAGTCTTGAGTGAGTAACAGTATGTGTCAATTTAGTGGAATTCCTATGGAATTTATAGTTCCTCCCATTGCTTCTTTCACCTCTCAGTATCTGGCTTTATCTATCATCAGGCCCACAGTTTGTTTGTAAAGACACCTCCTTCTCCTTCCTTTCACTAGGTTGCATTTCTTTTAATTGCTATACAAAATGATCCCATAAAAGCAGCATAAAGAATGTTGTACTGTCTTTGAACCTTCACTAAATGTGCTTGTTTTATCAGGTCATTTGAAATATTAGAAGCTCTTTCCAGGAAAATGATGTAAAAGCAGCTCATGATTTTTGGCGTAAAAATCAGTTTGTAGCTAGCCCCAGAAATTAGGATAATTTTGCTGAGGATAAGGTAATTTGAACTTCTTTGTATAGCTTCAAACGTGCTTTTTCTCATGTTACTCAATCTATTTTCTTACCTTTTTTTGCTTTTAATAGTTTACACCTATAAAGATTTTTGTTTGGAATTTTGTAGGTAATTAATTCCATATATTTTGATTATACAGAAAGAGGAAAATATTTGTTTCTATAAACCCTTTCCTGCACACGTAGCCCTTACAAATGGTTATGATACCTGGACCTTACTGCTGTTTATTTTGTGAATGCAAATATAACCAAAAATCCCATTGGTCTCATGATCACTACATTGCTGGATTTTATCTCAATTTAAAATTACTCTTAGAGATTTTGTTATAGGAACCTGACAAGAGGAACACCTGTGTTCTTTGAGAAAGTGTGAGGTATGGCTTAGCTTTTGAACACTTAAATAACACCTTAAAAGGCTGCAGTAAATAAATATTTGTAGTCAGCTCGAGCGGTTCGGAGCAATGGCCGTGTTCCCCCTTGGGTCGGGCGGAGCCGGCGGGGCGCGGGAACGCCTCCGAGCGGCCCCGCTCCCCCGGCCCGCCCCGCTGCGCCGCGGCCGCGCCCTGCATAACGAGAAGCCTCCAGCTGCACGGGCTTCCCTGCTGCTCCCGGTTGTGGGGCTGCGAACGATGGCTCTGCAAGGGGCCTCGGCGGCTGAGGAGCTCATTTTCTATGTGAATGGGAGGAAGGTAAGTATAGCCTGGAGAAAGAGGGGCTGCTGTGCCAGAAGGAACCGCGAAGGGCACAGATTTGGCTTTCTCAGACTTAACTCATGTGAGCGTAACCGAATCCTCGCACAAACCTCCAGAAGAACAGGCATGGTTGCATCCCATTTTGGCTAGCTCTGCTGTGTTTGGGAGAAAAAACGAGTCAAAGTGAAACACACTTTCAGCTGGGTATCAAACTTGGCTGGTAAGCAAACCACTTTTTTCATTTGGATGTGTCTGGCTTTTCGTCTTTGATGGTGTCAGGTTTTCAGAGGCACAACTGAAAGCAAGACTCCAGTGCCCAGATTTGGGCTATTGACCATAAAGATAATATTGCAAGGACTGGTTGTTGATCCAAAGCAACTGTACAGAACTAGCTGATTCTAAGTGATGGAATAAGAAATACTGTACTCGATCAAGAATGTGGGTATTTCTGTTATTCTCTGTTGTCAGTTTTTTACAGCAAGTGAAAGTTTATAAATAAAACTAGAAAAGAAATTGCTACTGCAGATAGCCTTACAGGTTTCCTCTAGTGTTTATTCCAGTATGTCAGAGTGCCCAGGAGACTTTAAAATCAGCAAATCATTAGTCAGTTTGTTACGCTGTGTCTAAAGTTCTGCTGCATTTTTATTTCTAGTGTGGCTGAAGGTTAGTTCCCTCACTATAACATTTCACTGAGCAGCAGTTATTTTTAGTACTTGCAAGATACTTTTAGTACTAACACTTCTTTTCCAAAAATATATCATCTGAAAAGGAATTTCTAGAAGGAGCCCAAACTCTCCTGCAGTGTTTGCCAATTAGTGTAGTTCTATGAGAGGGAACCAGAGAATGATTCTCCTCTGGCTTTGTGAGAATGTAGTCTGTGCCCTGAAATTTGAAAGGCCTTGGTTTCTTAAAGCTTGTTTTTACTTTCTTACTGTAGATAATAGAGAAAAATGCTGACCCTGAACAAATGCTCTTGCCTTATCTGCGAAAGAGGCGTATCCTTTTCATCTGTTCCCTAAAGTCACTCATGTGAAAGCCTTTTTCAATCAAAATTTCCATAAATTTTAATTCAAGTGTTAATTACCAGATTAAGGAAGTTGTGATTCCTTTAAGATAAATCAACCATACTAAATGATATCTCTTTCTTAATCCAAATATTCTTCAGTTGAGCTGCTGTACTTTTAGCCTTGTTTCTTCAACATATAAAGTTACGCCATCAGGCAAAATGACTATGTCTCTCTGTTCCTCCCCTCCCACCTCATAAGGAAGTCTAAAAATCTAGTGGTCAGTATACAAAAAGCTTTACAGAATAGAAGTCTCCGAGTTTTGTAATAGTCTCTCTCCTGGTAAAGGGAAGATCTTGTGATGAGAGTGTGAGGCTGATGGAATTTTGAGGGGCACAAAGGCATCTTCCTTTTGGTGGCTTTGGAACATTAAATCTTTGTTGATTTCATAGCTTCAGATTGACCACTGTTCCAGATTCACAGAAATGAGCACTTCTCTCAGAAGTGTGATCTTTCAGATGAGATGCAAGGCAAATATCCTGACTATAAATGGACTTTCTGGGAGAAACAGGGATATTGATTTTAGTGTTCCACTGGAATTTCAGATATACAGCTGGTTTGCCCATTATACATGTCTTCCTTTCATTTTTTCACTTCCCTTTTGTGTCCCAACTTACTCCTCTTCCAAAATAAGTCATAATCAGGTTTTCTGTTTTCTTGAGAAGAGGATTTTGGTCAGGTCATTCCTTAGCTTCAATCTTGCTTTCATTGAAAATTTTATTCCAATATAGAAAGGAGTCTGATACATATGCTATGATACCAAACTGATTCTGTGTTCCTTAAAGGTTTAGGAAAAAAGTGGTCTCAAGCCTTTGAGCAGAATAAAGACCAGAATGGAACAACGTAATTATTTTCCCTAATGACAGCATTTTCAGTCCGTCTTACAGGAACTAAGTATGGCTGTGGAGGAGGTGGCTGTGGTGCCTGCACAGTGATGATATCAACTTATGATTCAGCTTCCAAGAAGATACGGTATCCTTAACAGAATATTTTGAAAAACACAGAGAATTTTATGGTTATAGATATAATTTCCAGATATGAAACTTTAAAAACAAGAGTTGTAGGACTTGTACTGAATAGTAGAAGAATCTAGAGGAAGCATCACTGTAATCCAAAAAGAATGCTGTTAAAATTACTGTTGGTTCAGCTATACTGTAAATTTGCAGAACTGCCATACTCAAATGCTTGATTTACTTACAAAACAGCCCCTGAAAGGAGGTTTTAGGAGGCATTAATTTAAGACCCTTTCGCATGACCACTGGAATGTGGCTCCCACCTGCAGCTCTGTATGGTGGTTGAACTCCAGCTGGTAACTGAGGACCATGTAGCTGCTCACTCACTCCCCCCAGCTGGATGGGGGAGGGAAACAGAAGGGTAAAAGAAAACTCATGGGTTGGCAAAAGACATTTCGGTAGATAAAGCAGAAGCTGGTCATGGAAACAAAACAAAGTAGGAAATGTACTAACTACTTCCCATTATCAGGCAGGTGTCCAGCCATTGCCAGGACAGCAGGACGCCATCATCTGTAATGGTTACTTGGGAAGACAAACACAATCACTCCAAACCTTCTGCCCTTTCTTCTTCTTCCCTTGGCTCTATATGCTGCACATGATGCCATTTTGTATGGAATATGACTTTGGTCATTTTGGGTCAGCTGTCCCAGTTTATTATCCCCTCCCAGTTTCTTGTGTCCCTCAGCCTCCTCTTTGGTGGGGTTGGGTGACAGGCAGAAAAGACCTTGACCCTGTGTAAGCCCTGCTCTGCAGTAACTAAACATCCCTGTGTTATCAGCAGTTTCCAGCAAAAATCCAAAACACAGTCTCCCACTGGCTGCTGTGAAGAAAATGAACTCTATCCCAGCCAAAACCAGCATACTGTCATATGATTGGTGGGAAGGTAGGATAGGCAGAAATTTGAGTCTTACCAGCCCTTTAATACTGAACTCCATCCCTTTCACCCCACCCACAAAAAGAAATATTTTGAAACTCAAAATCCAAGTTTCATTAAGCTAAAAATTGGAATAAATTGTTTTAAGTTGAGAAAACTCCAATCAAATTGTTAAATGGTTACCTGCCGTTGTGCATTGAAGTGTTTATGACATGGGAAAAAATGCATTCCAGTTGTCCTTTTGTACAGTTGCATTACATTGGAATGCAACACAAATGAAAATGTTTAAAGTTAATGAAAGAGCTGAAATTAAAACAGTCAGACTCTTGAAAAGAAACATTTCAACTGTATTTTAAAAACCCAATAATTTTATTAAAATTATCAAATGCTTTGAAGAATTTTCATTTTGGTGTGTTGTTCCTATTTAGTATGATATTTATTTTACATAGAATTTGGATCAGAAGTTTGATTATAAACATGAAGCAATAATTCTTTACTTCCTTCCAATGACTACACCAATCTTCCCTTCCCTATCTTCCTCCTGCAAAATACAGTTGACAGATTGCTTGTGAGCAAGAGAGACAAGAAGGCAATTAGAAAAGATTGAGGTATTAAGGAAGATGTAAATTCTATGGAACTGTCCTCATAGATATGTTTTTATACTGGGGACAAGAGACATAGCTAGAAAGTGATCCCTTCTCATTCCAAATGTTGATGGTGGCTGCTTTGTAAGTATGAACTATGTCTTGGTTGACTGAAAAATAATGTTCACACTTGTTTATTAAAATAATATTCGTGTTCTTTATTCTCCTTTATGTTCCAAAGACACTATTCAGCCAATGCGTGTTTGCTTCCCATTTGCTCCTTGTATGGTGCAGCAGTGACTACAGTGGAAGGTGTTGGAAGTACAAAAGCCAGGATTCATCCGGTTCAGGTGAGAGTACAGTATCACCATATAAAAGGATTACTGATTTCTTTTTTGTATGGGATGGCTTTAGTGACAGTGCTTTTAGGGCATGGGAACTTCTTAAGATGGTTGCTTTCCCTGCTGAATGACAACAGAGGACAACATTGGTTTCTGGTAGTTGATTGATCGAGGCTGATGACATATGGCTTGTAATGGATCTTACTTTAATATTGACAGTCTGATCAAGTAGTTGGTATGTAAGGATTGTTGGAGTGAGTCAGGCTTTTCTCTGTTTGGGTTAATGGCACATCTTGGACAATGTGCCTTTGGCTCATGTGTTAATATAAATGCAAAAAAGACAGAAGTCCACTGAAGGTTAATTAGCTTCTTTAGTAAGATGTGCCCGAACATCACACCCAAAGTAATTATTCTCATTTGATATTGCTTAAAGTGTTTTACTTCAAAAGTCTGATTTACTATGAAGGCAATATTTTGTGTGGCATCTCCCATTTAAGAGAGCATTCATCAGAATGGAGATGAGTGCTGGGTGAGAGAGGTGGTCAATAGCTAACTCATGTAAGCACAGTTAACTATTAGGAGACAGCAAATGTTAGTTCCGACAGCAAATCTTAATTACAAAACCTAAGAAGCCAGGTTTGCCCTGATCTTGTCAAGATAGACCCCCAAGGAAGAAAAGGAGCCTTCCTCAGTGCGACCACCAGAGTATACAGCGCATGCATGGCACGTATGCTAATGATATTAATGACTTCCGGAAAATAATTTGTATAACCACGCCTGTCCCAAGGAATGTGATGAATATTCATAATGTAACCCATAACACTGTGTTGTAAGGAGTACCGGTGTGTGTGTGTTTGGAGGAGAGATCCCACACACACCCGACGCTAAATAAAGCAAATACCCACTTCTCTGACTCTGTCTCTGAAGTGTCTGCTGGCCTGGTTTGGAGCGATTCATGGGAGGAGTGCTGTTTGTGGTATTTCATTTCAGGAAAGACTTGCCAAGTGCCACGGCTCCCAGTGCGGTTTCTGCACGCCTGGAATGGTGATGTCCATATACACTTTGCTAAGAAACCACCCACAACCAACTTCAGAGCAGATGGTTGCAGCTCTGGCTGGTAAATATTACCACTTTTTAGTTTGCAGTGTCCTGAAGCATTTCTTCAGATGCTTTGTGTATGTGACTGCCTGTGTGTGTGATGACACATGCCTGCATGCATGGATGATGTACTCGTACAAATTGTGCTTCTCAGCAGAGTTCCTACTGGATGCAGACCTTGTATTCCCTGTCATTCTTTTCTCCTGGAAAATGAAACATGGAGCTGTGGATTTTTTCAGATGTTCAAAACATCCCTATATGTGTCTTTTGAAGTGCTTTAAATCAGATGAGCAAAAATGATGTCATCTTGGAGAAGCAGCTGCATCTGAGCATCTCCACGGTCCCTTTATATCTAGAGTTGAGAATGTCATAAGCCTTGCAGGACAGCCCCTTCGCGGTAGGATTAAAACAGATAAGGCAGAGAGATGCAGACTATCTTCAGTAAGGGAAAGTGTGAGCATTTATTGTAGGTAAAATGTCCTTCTGTCATCTCTTGTGCTCTAGAGTCACAGTGGAGCCAAAGACATTTCCTGTTGTTGTGTGGTGAACTTATAGGTGTAACGTTAACTTCTTTCACCTCTAGAAAAAAGTCAGGGAAAGAGAACAACATCTTGAGTGGAGGAAGAATATTGTACAATCTCTTATTCTCCTGCACACTGAGCTGTAGCCAGCATTCACTCTAGTACAGATCTCAAGTATTTCATACTCCCCCTTGAAACAATCGTATTTTTTGTTAGGAGCTGCAGAGTCCTAAGTCTTGTGACACTGTTGTTTTTAGCCTTACTGAGAGCTAACACTTCTCCTTGAGCTTCAAAAACACAAGACTCACATAAAGACATGACATTCTAAAGCCACGTGCTCTAGAGCAAAGCTTTTTCTGACTGATTTCCTTTCTTCAGGGAACTTGTGCCGCTGTACTGGATATAGGCCAATCCTAGATGCCTGTAAAACCTTCTGTAAGGTAAGAAGTAGTGGTGATAGGATTGCTACATTGGGCCTATCAGTGCATATGGATATCTAAACCATCAAGATTTTCATTAAGATCATCACTTCCCTCTGTTAAGAGATGTTCTGAGTAAATGGCCTAACCCATTACAAAAATCGATTAACACAAATAAACATGGTGTCTAGCCTGGATTATGAAGAGTGATCTGAAGTAACTCCATGTGGTTTACTGTGGGTTAGTACAGGCATGAATAAAAGCAGAATTTCAGTCCAGGTTCTTAGTAATTTATCATGCAATGCAATGTGTCAGAAACCTACAGAGTAGAAATGGGAGTGGACAGTTGGTAAAGGAAACAAAGCAGACCATCTACATCTGCTCTCACAATGTCAACTGAATTCCACACAGTACGAATTATTTTGTATTAAGGACTTCAGCATCTGATGATGTAAAATTATTTTTTTGATATCACTTCTTTAACACTTTATCCTTCTAATTCAGCTTAT
Source organism: Platysteira castanea (assembly GCA_013397175.1). NCBI lineage: Eukaryota > Metazoa > Chordata > Aves > Passeriformes > Platysteira > Platysteira castanea. The sequence goes on from VYXC01004873.1 coordinate 1,947,901, forward strand.
TCTTAAACTTCATCTAGAATTTTATTGAAATATAGGGTCACTCTTATCAGCTTTAACTCATTGCTATTCTAGGCGGTATTCCACTAATGGGATATTCCTATTTTAGGAATCCATTTGTTGTCAAAGTAAAGCAAATGGAAAGTGTTGCTTGGATCAGGGGGAGGATTTTTTTGACAATGAAGAGAAGGTAAAGTTTTAAGTATATTACCTATATTACCTAGTACTTATTACCTAAGTATATTACCCTACTTCAATATAAAACTTAGAGAAAGAATACTGCATATATTATTTGATAAATAAGATATTTTATTATTCCTTGCAAGAAATTTGGCAATATTTTGAAAAACTGAGGATTCTGTGTGTATAATTTGTATGAGGAGGCAGTGATATGTCAGATAGTTGGTATAAGGTAGTTTGGATCTCCAGAGCTGAGATTTGAACAGCTCTTCAGGTTCAGTAATATTAATAGTCTCAGCTCAACCCATACAGTGAGAATTACATTGTGTATGACATTAGGGCATATGTGAAATTTACTTAAATCAATGATCAGTGATGGTCCCAGTCTAAGAACTGATCTCTTAGGAAAACTGCTGACTTGAGTCTGAAGAATTGATACACTCTTAAAAATTAGAGCTATGATTGTGATTTTATGTGAAATCTCTTATCCATACAAATATTTCACTTTGTTCTCAATTTTCTTTCAATAGTATCTGGTCTACTTACTTAGGTTTTGAGTACTCTAGGTTGGCATGAAACTACTTTGTTATGGTAGAACTACAGGAAGCCTGTACTTAGTCCTTCAGTCGCTTGCTTCTCAGCCGTCATTTGCGTTAGCAATAAAATTTAAGAAAATGTTATGAACACTTGTTTCACCTCAGGACCTCCAAATGATGCATGGTGATTTAACAACAAATCCAAATGATAATGAAATGGCTAATTTTTTACTGACTTCAGTGGGAGTCTCCTGGTTTGGTTTTGGTTTTGCTTTTGTTGTTGTATGAAATTAATGATGAGAGAAAATTCTTGGTCTTTGCTTGTCTTCTTTTTAAGGTCTCCACTAGCCTGTTTTCGACAGATGAATTCCAGCCCTTAGATCCCACCCAGGAGCTTATATTCCCTCCAGAACTAATGGTAACTAATGGTAACTTTTGCTGCTTATAGACTATTCTTAAGCTCTGTTCAGAATTAATTCTTAAGTCCAGCTTAGCAGTAATTCATCAGAATAAATGTCAAAACATTTTAATGTCAAACCATTATTGTACTCTTTTTTGGTTTTTTGTCCAGTAAGCTTACTGAATATTCACATACCAAAAAAAATCATATTGGGAAAATGAAGTTGCAGAGTTAGGTGTTAGGTGAGAAGAGAAGGAGCAACCTAAACTGGGTTTTCAGTCCAGCAGCTGAAGATACATATACTTTACAGCAAACTGAATGGCAAACACTTTTTAACATCAGAAAACAATTTTGTGGCTTAATAGTTTCGTTAGTCTTTTCTCAGAGAGCCACCCAGATCCGGGAGTGTTTAGCCCCAGTGATTAAGGTATGCCAAAGATATAAACAGCTGGAATGGAAAGTATTAGGCATCCCTAATTATTGATAACAGTATTTGTCCTAGAAAAACTGAACGCTGTTTGTTTTACTTTATTGTCAGTGTAGAGATTCAAAGCCAAATTCTCTGTAGTTAGCTGACTGCTTCTGGAGAAATGTTGGTAACTGTAGGACGGGAGTTCTTGACTGTGTGTTTGTACCAGCACTGGTTCACAAGCTATTTCCAAGTGATCAGTGAACAGTGCTAGAACAGCCAGAGACACTTAAGTGAATGCATAATCTAGAAAGGGATGCTGCTGTCACTGTCATTGGTGACCTCCAAGCAAGCTAAGTGGACAACACCTCCCTAAGTATTTTTTATCACTTTTCTAACAGTTTTAGCAATTGCTGGATCTCTTCCTACATTTTTTGCTTGATGGCTATTTATTACCGATCTTGTTTATTACCCCATTGGAATTACTTGAAGACATTTCACCCACACAGTCTGAAATTTCACCACTGTGCAAAGAGCTAGCATAATATTTCTCTCCCACTTTTGTCCAGTTTTAAAGAATTATGTAGAACTGCTGTTAAGAACATCTTTGACTTTCAGTCTAGTGTCTCTTAAACCTCACACATGTCTATATGTCTAAATATTTAAATCTGCCATATTTGTCCATCAGAGGATGGCAGAAAATCAACCAAAAAGAACTCTGCTTTTTCATGGGGAGCGAGTGACGTGGATTTCTCCTGTAAGCTTAGATGAACTGCTGAATCTGAAAGCTGCCCACCCTGAAGCACCTCTTGTGGTTGGGAACACCACTGTGGGTATGTATGTGATCAGAATGGCTCCTGTTGCTGTAGTTCCAGTGTACATGAGAGAAGTGGGGCTACATTTGTCATTCTTTTTGCATCTTCATCCTTAAGCTTACGTTCCACTATGTGGGAGTTGTCATTATGGAAAAGCCTTTTGTCTAAGTCTATTCTTACCTTGTAGGGCCTGAGATGAAATTTAGAGGTGTGTTCCATCCCGTTCTTATTGCTCCTGCAAGGATCCCAGATCTGAATGTGCTGAAATACACAGATGATGGTCAGTAGGCTTTACTTTATTCAGAAATAGGAGATTTCTTTGCAGTAAGGAATGCTGCACCATTCCATAGTGCTGAAGGTGTAAAGTGCTGTGCAACTCGTTCCTAAGCATGCTTGGTTCTTTCCCAGGTTGAGGGGGCTGTTGCCAATACTCCAGTGCAGGATGGTTTTGTCTTCGTGATGCAGTGAAGAGCTGACCAGCAATATTATCTTGGGCCTTAGTGCAAGGGTGATTATTCTGGTAATACTGGTTCTGGTGCCAAGTCATGCAGTATTTGCTTTGTGCTGGGCTCCACTGAATAGCAGAGAGAGACCCATACAGAACCACAGTGAGAATTAGCATGTGGCATGCTTGTTTACATTAGAAAAAAGGCTGTGATTAAACTGGCATAGCTAATATGCATTAACTAATCTTGTTCTCAATCATAACAGCATTCATTATAGTAGGTTAAAATTTTTGTACCTCAACTTACATGTTTATAATAAGCATGAAAGTTTTTTTAGTTAAAGTTAGACTAGGTTTAGGGTTCTAAATAAATTCCGGTGGATTAGAAATACAACTAGAAATAGGTTTCAACTTACTATAATAGTCTAAATTAAATGAATAAAAATTACCTTGTAGAAGTTTACAGCCAAAGTTTTAATGAAAGTCGTATCTGATGAAATAACTTCCTACATGCCCGAAGCCACTTTTTTAAAGTGGTAAACTGTGTTTGATAGTTCCATCATTGCTTTTAGAATACCTATTTTATTTCAGACCAGTTGTCCAGTTCTGTTCAAAGACTAGTTTTCCCTTAGCTGAAAAGTAGCTAGGAATTGAAAAGAAGCTGGGAGAATGCTTACTGCTTTTTTAAAGTGTGTAAATAAAACCTAGATATGTGAAGGTGAGACTTACTAGTTTGAAAACAAGAGATATGCAGTTTAGTTTGCCAGCCAGAAGTAGCGTTTCCTCTCTTTAATCAGATTTAAATGCAAAACGTGTTTTGATTAAATTTTGCTTTTAAATACAAAAGAATTAACATTGCTTTGCTTGATTAAAATGCATGAAATTTATATATTTTTTCATTTAAATTTTTATTGAATCCCAGTGTTCATTGAAAACATTCATATATTATGTACATAATTATTTTTAATAGAAAGGAACTGTGTACCATTTAAAAAAAATTAGAAGTATAATCTTACCAAAAAAATCTCAAATAAATGCACGTAAGTTGTCTTTCTAGTGGGAAAAAGAATACTGTCTTCCTTGTTAGAACTCTTTTGGGTTTTGTTGCCAATGCTACCTACTCACACCTTAGAAGAATAACTTGAAGGTACACATGCAAAGCAAGATCAAATTAGGATGAAAATCGTGTTTAAAAATAGGAAGAGTCTGTTGAAAGCATTTTGAAGCTGACTCACTTTTGCATGAAATGTCTCCTAAACATTTACTCAGTCAAAGCAAGGTGCAAGGGACGCAGCTGGGATGTTCAGCTGGAAGCAGAGAAAGGATTTCCCTTTATGCAGAAGAGGTGAGGTATTAGTTCAATTTCACCATTTCTAGAGATTTTACTGTCAGTCTCCTGAAATGAAAGGTTCCAGTTCCTTTAAAATGCAAAGGCGCCTCTCCTTTTATCTGCCTGTAGCCCACATGAGCTGTCCTAGCCCTACAGTCTGAACATACTTGAAACCCAGGCAGTGAAGCAATGCACACATTACACTTTCATCATCTTTTGGTTACAGGATTAATTCTGGGAGCTGCCTGCAGCCTCTCTCTAGTGAAAGACATCCTGGCAAATGCAATTGCAGAGTTCCCTGAAGAGAAGACAAGGGTTTTCCATGCTGTCTTGCAGCAATTAAGAACTCTGGGCGGAGAACAGATAAGAAATGTTGCTGTATGTTGTGAATGATTTGCAATTACAGTTTGAGAAAATTGTAATAAATGTGAAATTGGTCCTGACTACATATAAAACTTGCATTTTTAGTTTTCATTTTGTCATGAATTTTCTATCAATAACTCCTTTTTGACCTTTCAGTGTGTATAAATGTGCGTATAGCCTACATGTCATATTGTCACTTAACATAAAAATATGAAGGTTATAGGGAAAGGTAATATAAATTACTTTCTTTTTTCCCAAGTCATTTGGTGGAAACATCATAAGTAGAAAATCAACCTCAGACTTGAATCCCGTTCTGGCAGCCAGCAACTGCATGCTCAATCTGGCTTCAAGAGGTAGGAGGAGATAGCCTGTGTCTGTAGCATAAATGAAGTTTTAGGTGTTCAAAGGGCTCTTAAGAGATTTAGGTTCCTTGGAGAATTTTGTTGTCTTTCCTTCTAAAAATTTAACTTCCATAATATATATCGTAGAATAACAAATACAGTCACTTTTAGAATATCAAAAAGAGAAAGGAAAAAGCAATAGCATTTATTTCTTTCTGGATTCCTGGAAATGTTCAAAATCTCAGGGGAAAAGCAAAGAAAAGAAGAAATATACCCAAAACCTAAACAACAAAAACCCCACCTCCCTAATAATTTTTTACTTTTGCAGCATTTCTTTGTCACTCTGTTTACTTCCTCATTTTTTATGTTTTAGAATGAAAGATAGTGACAACAGCAGCTGCAGAGATTCGGAACAGATTGACAGGAATGAGGGTGGATAATCATGGCAGTATTGAAAGGGAGGATTATGGAATGGGGATTGACCTCTGGGTACTTTTTTAGGAATCTGGTATTATGATGTTACGGAAGATGGAGCAACTATTTGAATTTATAGAACATATCACTGATAATTTTTTATGGAAGCTCTGTAGTGGTTATTTACTCAGGAAGGCAGCAGGTATTTCTTGCCAACTAAAATACTATTGATATGTGTTACTTGCACAATTGTATGGCATTTTCTGGATTTGGGATTGGTTTTTTTTAGGACAAAGGCGGCAGATTCCTCTGAGTGATATTTTTGCAGATGGAGTTGGTAACAATACCATTACCCCAGAAGAGATCTTAGTCTCTATCCATATTCCCCATTCTAGGAAGGTAAGTTATTAGTTTGTTTAGATTTGCTTTATACAGAGTTAAAGACTATGAAATAAAGAGCAGGAGGGGGCATAATCCATCTATTTAAACAAGTAATGTTACTGCTCACTTTCTGAATTCCTTACGTTTATTCATTTCAGTGCCATACTATCTCCTAGTTTCAGCCAAAAAACACAACTCAGCAGGTAGCTGGCAATGCTATATAAAGAATAATATTCAGACAAAAGTTTGCCCTAAAATGATGAGGGCAATAGCAATTGCCAAGATTCCCTACAGAAAGGGGTCTTGGACAAGCTGCCATTGTGCTCACCAAAGCAGGCTGCTCACCTGTGATATGGCTGGCATCGAGTATATAAAGCACTGTTGTCTCTTGAGGATTTTTCTTTGAAATGGGATGAGATTGGGTGGTTCCATAAATGTTGCTGAACTGAATAATAGTCTTTAATTGATACTGCATTTGCAAGAGTGGATATGAGATCTTATAAGAGAGTTATGGGTCATGCTATCTGAAAACTGAAGTTTGCCAATACTTTGAAGCCTCTAAACTTATGGTCTTGTTATAAGTACAACTCCACTCCACAAGATCTCTGTCTTCCTGCTATCTACCATGAAAAATCTAGGTCATCTGAACTGTGTAGGTGATGGAAGATTGGGTATGAGTTGCTAGAAAATCAAAGATGGTAAAGCTACCGAAAGGTCAAGAGAAGAAAGTGCATGGTCTTGAATGCTCAGAATTTGTGTTTTTCATTTTTTGTTCTCTTGCTTCACGTAGTGCAATAACAAGTTCTACTTTCAGATACTTATTTGTCTGCACTTCATCTTGCTCAGGGGGAATATGTCTCTGCATTTCGACAAGCACCAAGACGGGAAAATGCTCTTCCAATAACCAATGCTGGGATGAGAGTCCTTTTTGAGGAAGGTACAGACATTATAAAGGACCTAAGCATTTTCTATGGAGGTGCTGTCTCGACAACAGTCTGTGCAAAACAAATCTGTTGGACACTTACTGGAAGGTAAAATTTCTCTGTCTTGTCTGTGTCTCTGAGTAAATGGACTTTGAAAGCTTGGGTTCATGTTCCTTGTGATATGAGAGTGCGGAAAGATTTCATTTGCCTGACTGATGCCTTGTATGTTCAAGTGAATGATCAAGCCTTAATGATGACTTTTCAGGACTGTTACATTTTGGAGTTGGCACATGAAGTGCAACTCCAGTGTGAATTAGGCAGAGAGATAAGACAGATGAGCTGTGAGAGAGGTGGATGAGGTATACATCAGTCAGTTGTGCACTTAAACCCAAACATTGGTAAATTACACCGTATCTTGTACATTTGATAATCCCCTCATATCAGCGTTCTTGAGTCCTTCAGCATGTGTCTAAAATATACAAAGTTTGAGAACTTCAGATGTGCCCAATAAAGTTAGAAGCAGAAAGTCAAGTCTTCATCTTTTCAATATCTCTTCATCTACAAGGTCCCAAAAATCTCCAGAATTAGTCCCTGATTTTCCCTCCCAGTTTGCAGCACCTTTCCAAGCTTTGGAGGAAAAGAATTGCAAATAATTCAAGCAGCATGAAAACAACACTAAACAAAGCCCCACTGGCTTGTTTTGTCATTTAATATGAAACTGTTTCATTAGTTGAAGAGCTCATTATTTTTTGATGCTTTACATGATTAAATTTAGTCTAACAGACTAATATTTTGATATCTAGGGTTGTATTACTATGGAGAATTAACAGTGTTGAGATACTTGAAGAAGACATCCCTTTCAGAAAATGTAACAACTAATTAGATCCCTTAAAAGTATCTACATTTTGCATCTATATCTTTATCTTCTTCCTTCAAATACAGGATAGTATCTGTAACATGGTGAGAATCTGTAAGACTGCGAAAGCAGCTTTAAAGCTGTAATAGGATTTGTTTAATTTTTTATTTATTTATTTTAAAATTACTGGCATAGCACTTAATTCCATTTACTTACAGGAGCTCAGTTCTGTGAGCAACACTGATCTATACCATTTTAAGAATTGCAGACATTATTAGAATCAATATTTTGGTTTCACTGTGAGCAGGACTGTGCTCCATGCAGGTCTGTGGTCCATGGTACACATATATTACTTCAATTTGTATTTATTTTTTTATTAGTCCTGGTCTGATTGTATCTATTACTCTTCCTAACAGACACTGGAATGAACAAATGTTGGATGAAGCATGCAGACTAGTTCTTAAAGAAATTGCTCTTCCAGGCTCAGCTGGTAGTGAAAACATAGACTATAAGAAAACTTTGATGATCAGTTTCTTCTACAGATTTTTCCTGGAAGTATCGCAGTCATTGAAGACAATGGTAAATTAGTTCATAGAATCATAAAATCATAGAACATACTGAGTTAGAAGAGACCCATCAGGATCATTGAGTCCCACTCCTGGCCCTGCACAGGACACTGCAGGAGTCCCACCATGTGCCTGATAGCATTGTCCAAACCTTTTTGAACTCAGGCTAGAGGCTGTGACCACTTCTCTGGGGAGCTTGTTCCAGTGCTCAAACACTCTCTGGGTGAAAAATCTCTTCCTGATACCCAATCTTAAGCTCTCCCCTCTTTGCTTTGTGCCATTTGCTCGAGCCCTGTCGCTGGTGAGCAGAGTGAAGAGGTTGGTACCTGCCCCTCCACTTTCTCTGGTGAGGATGTTGAAGACCTCAGTGAGGTCTCCCTTGAGTCTCCTCCAGGCTGAGCAAACCAAGCGTTCCTTATGTGTGGTCTTGTGCAAACAAATAAAGGGGATGTTCTTGCTCTCTGTTAGTGCTTGCAATTTATACAGTGTGCTAAATCATTGTCTTTGGTGTTCAGAGCTATACAATAACTTAAGTGTTTAACTCCCAAAGAGATTGATGGAAATATGCCCATTTAAATTTTAGATGCTCAGATATCTTTACCTTGGACATCAGGCTTTAAAAGACATTCGAGGAATATTAATATAACAACGTATCAGTATCAAGCTCCCAGGCCCAAAGAAAATATACAAGAGATCTTACTCTTACCTGTCTGTAGTTCAAAACAGAAATAAATGAAATAGAAATAAAGGCTTTGGAAAACAACTGTAGATGTTAAACCAACACTCCTTGTATGAGCTGTTGACTGGGAGATGAGGACACTAAAATGTCACTTGCCAAGACGTTCTATTTAGTTTTTTTTCCTCTTAAATATGTTCTTACAGCAAAAAATATCCCTTTTACGTTTTTCTTCTGTGTAACCTTGAGTTCTTTCCTCTAAATTGCCGTTACTAGATAATTGATTATTACCAGGAGTGATTCTGGGCCAGTTTTGATCAGAGCTAAAAACAAAGCTCCTCTGTCTATCCCTACTTTATGTTCCTTACTTTAAAAAGCGTATTTGTTGAACCCAATATATTTTTAAATATTATTTAGTGAAATCTAAAACCTCTACATTGTTTTCAAATTGTTATTTTAGAGCCTTTCTAGTTTGAGCCTGGAAAGACCTTCCTGTATAAAGACTTTGGATTTTACTTTGGTTGTTGGCTTTTTTAATTTGAAAGTTCAAAATGTGAGTTTTAGTAGCAATTCACTTCCTTTTCAGGATCCTTGCCACTATCCTGGCATACCTATGCAATATAGAAGTGCCCTACAGGATTTCACAACCAGAATGCCCCAGAGTATCCAAATATACCAGGCAAGTGGTTTCATTCTGACACTGTTCTGTGCTTTATAAGACTTGGTAAAAAGGCGTGGTTCAAGTGTGAGCCTTGGTGTGAAGGTCAGGTACAGATTTTCCAAAGGACTAGAAGCAAGAGGCTTTTAGTGGTTATTTGTAACTGTATCTCAATTGGAGAATCCTTGTTTGTAAAAATAGATTCTTGGCATACTCACTTTTTCTAGACAGTTCTTTAAAGATAAATATGCTAAGCAAACTCCACTGTGAGACTGCTTAAAATTGGTGTATTGCGGTGTGCAACTCAATTAGAAAGAAATTAGATGAAAACAAAAACCACTGAAAATCCCAGATATTATATATATATATATATATATATATACCACAGTATAGCTACTGTATTCTTGTCTTAAGATCTCAGAGGGCTCTTAGGTCTTACTGTAGATTTAGGAATTAAGATGGAGTGTGATGGTTGTCTGCTCAAATTCACATGAGCAGATTGTCCTAAATCAACAGTAGGGAGCAGCAAAGAACACGTTTGGTATTTTCTGAGTTCACCATATAAATAGATTACGGTGGAAACACCTGCAAGGATTTTTGATATTTTGGCACCCTCAATACGCAAGTCAAAATATCCAACTTTTGAAAACCTAAAGAAAAATTCAAATGAAATATAGGTAAATATGTTTTCTTTTAATTTTTGGATATTCCCTAGAATAACACTTTAGCTTGAAGTACTTTACATTTGTTCAAGTTGTTATCTTCAGTTTCCTTCAGAGTTATCATTATTCTTATTTTTAAAAAACAAAACAAACAAACAAAAAACACCCACCCAAAATCAAAAAAAACCCCAATAACAACAAAAAATCCCAAAACCCTACAGGCAATAAGAGGGGCCAGAATCAAGGGGACTATTTGTGACTTTTCCCCAATTTATTCTCCATCTGTAATAAAGTGACTGAACAACAGGAATTGAAACAATTTGGTACTCAGATCAATTGGCACTGAGCAATAGAAATTTAGAAACTCAGAAAATCTGAGGTTTTCCACTTTAAATTTCTATCTAGATTTTGTAAGACCATATTTTTTGTCTGCACCCCTTCATTTGGACATTATTAAACTTTTAAAATAAAGAGGAAAAAGAGAATGCATATCCTAAAATCCATATACCTTGTCATTCTGCTGTGGAAAAGTTGAAGTGGTTTGGCTGAGACATCTATTTGAGGAACTTTAGGCAAGTGAAGAGTGTTTGTTCTTGACTTGGTGCCAATAGCAGACAGTGTACCAGAAGGTGCAGGAGGTAGAAGTGTGTAGCCAGAGCTCTTGTGTGCTGGAAGCGTTAGAAGTAAAACCATTTTAAGTTGTAAGCAATTAACTAATTCTAAATGTAGAAAAGGAAAAAGTTAGCATGGATACTGACCCAAAAATTGGAAAAGTATTCTGAAAGTTGGTAACATTAGTTGATGTGGCAGATTTAACTGGCAACGCTGAATTAATTTTCAAAAAAACTTAGCAAAGTAAGATTAATAAGACACTAAATTCATACACAGGTGCAAGGAAATAATTGGAAAGAAAATATTTAGGCAACATTTTCTTATGATTTGCATTGATCAGATGCAGTCTTCCAGTGAGGAAGACAAATCTTAGAAATCATTGGAAGTAGCTCACAATACACTACCAGACACTGATAACATTCAGAGCAGAATCTTGTGGGAATAATTCAGAAAATTATCAAAGCTTCGTGACACCGTTCAGTAAGGGAGGAAACTGTCCTTCTGAAAAAGAGATGGGTTTGTCATAAATAATTAAGGAAAAAAGCCAAGTAAACAAACACGTGTGCGGAGCTCTCAGAACGGTCCTTAAGAGTAGAGAAGAGAAAGAAATCCCCAGGAGCAGCAGTCACATCCTGCAGCCACATCTCTTTCAATGTCGAACCAGAAGATGGTAGTATGAGCAGTCGTTTGTTCATCAGATTTTCTGATTGTTGTAAGAATAACAGGACTGTTCTTTTTTTAACTGTTTGGGGGTGCCGGGTGTGTGGTTTTGCCTGTACAGGACGTAGAACTGAGTCAGCTTCCCCAGGACCCTGTAGGACGGCCCGTTATGCACCACTCTGGGATAAAGCACGCCACTGGTGAAGCAGTCTACATTGATGACCTTCCTTCTGTGGATGGGGAGCTTTTCCTGGCTGCCGTCACTAGTTCCAGAGCTCATGCTAAGATTATGTAAGAGTTCAAAGTGAAGAAGTGTTACCATGAATTGCTGCCTAGGATTTTTAGAGAGACTAATGAGTCAGATGTGTACAGAACAGCATGCCTGATACCTGCACGCAAATCCATGCTGGAAGCAGTATTGCTGCACTAGTAGAAGGGTTTGTTAGGATTTAAGTGTCTCACCCCATTTTACTGTGCTAGTAAGGATGAACTGTTTCCAGTCCATAAGCCAGCCCAGAGCTAGCCTAGCTACCTCTGCAAAGTTCTCAGCTGTGCAGTGAAAGCAGACTTCAAAATCCAGTTTTACCAACACAGCTTTGAACCTCACCTCTATGATGAAAGAAGAAAATTTTCAAAATGTAGGAAATAGTGTTGCAACATGGCAGGAGCAACGTGGCAAAGTTCCTATGAGGCTTATAGGAGAGAAGGGTGGAGAAGAGGATTTTATTTTCCGAGAAAACTCTTTCCACATATGCTTTTATGCTGCCAAGATGCACCTATTCTAGCAGTTTGTTCAACATTTAGGCACCAAGACATATTCAAGTGATCTAGTTGGGATTAATTATCATGACAGACAGGACTGGGGCTTCTAGCTAAAGAGTCCTTGTCGTACTTCCTGGCTTATTCCTAGGTCAGTGCTGGGTTTGGCAGCCCTCTTTTTGGTACCACCACAGATCTGGCATCACCCCATCTCTGTGAGCCAGTGGGATCTATTCAGTCTCCTTTTCTTCTGATCTGGGTGTCCAGAGAAGATGCCTGTACATGTGCTGGGATCTGATGACCTGCTGAACTAGATGCTAGCAAAGTACGCCTTTCTTATAGACCACCTGCTGTTCTTTCTGATCCTTCTACACCTAGACATTTCCATTCCTTCTCCATTTATACTGGTCTTGTCATTTCTTTTATATCACTCTACATGAATCCTCCATCTGAAGGTGCGTATTTGTATCTTTCAATGTATGTGTAGGCTGTGAGGTCTTAAAAAGTTGCAGTTGTAGTATCATGATTGTGCAATGATTTTTATTAAACCAGTGCAGTTCAGGCAATCTAATGGGCCAGTGATTTCCCTCTTGTTTCTAAAGTATCTCCTAGAAATGAAGCAGATTAGTAGAATCTGAAATTCTCTTTTACCTGTCCTTCTTCACATGCCAGAGACAGAAAGAAAAGACATGTATGAGCCTATGTACAGATCTCAGTAGTGCGAGAAATACACCTCTGTGTTGCATTCCCTTCCTCTGTGAACAGTTTGTAACACTAATGAATTACACTTCTCTCTTCCCATATCCCAACCAGATCTATAGATACCTCAGAGGCCCTGAAAGGAGCAGGTGTGGTTGATGTCATAACAGCTCATGATGTGCCAGCTGCAAATGAGTTTTGTTTTTCTGATGAGCCAGAGATTATATTTGCAAAAAACAAGGTATAACTACAATCTTTTTGCAACTGATTTTCATAATTTTAACTGTTTTTGCTCCAGCCTTCTATCCTCCCACTATCCATTTCTGAATACAGGGTTTTCCTTGATTCTTCAGTTATAGTGGTATTTTTTATAATTTGTTAAGTTCATGCATGATCTAAAAATATGAAAGTCCTAAGTCAAAGAAAACTTCTGAACAGGAAACATAGGTAGTGGTTATGTAAAAAGAAGAATATGAACAGCACATATGGGAATTCTTTGAATCCACTGTTCCATTACGTGATGTGTATTTTGCAGGTGATTTGTGTGGGTCAGATTGTCTGTGCTGTGGTCGCAGATTCAGATGTTCATGCGAAACAAGCAGCTGCAAAAGTGAAGATAGAGTATGAAATGCTGGAACCAGTAATTTTAACAATTGAGGTACTAATAATTTCTTATGCTTTTTTATTGTTTAACCTATTTAATTAATGGAAGCAGCAGTTCAAACTCTTTAGTTGCTTTCTAAATATGATTTTTAAGGAAACAAGGTGAATATGAACATCCAATTAACCAGTCTGAGTATGTCTCTGTAAATAAGTTTTTAACCTTTTATCTAATTTTGGCCACTTGTGATAGACGGGCAACAGTTTCAAAAGTAGGAAGGTGTCACAAGTTTTATGATAATAAACATTGGAATGCAAAAAAAAAGAACTCTGCTAATGTTCCCAGTGAGGAAAAGGCAATGAGCATGCTGATTTTTAATTTTTTGGTAGCTACCAGCTGGTCAGTCAGCATGTGTATAGTGGCTAACAGTCAGCTCCTGATTATCTCTAGCATTTTTATCTGTTGTCTAGCGTGAAAGCTAGGCTGGAGACATAGAAATTGTTGGGGGAGTATGAAGGAAGGGTGTTAGGGATGAACAACACTTCAGAAATGTAATGTGGGAGTCACAGGGAATATGGACTTATCCTGGATTAAAGAGAGTAGAAGTAAGGAACAAAGGACACACTTGCAGGGAACCAGCATTAGTTCTGGTAGTCACTTTACAGCTTGTTTTAATAATGTGTGTGTGGTCTAATGGAACAATCTTTCTGGTAGAAAAATAGAAGTAGTCTCTTCTTAAAGGCTGACAAATTTTGTTAACATTTCATTAGAATTGGAACTCCAATGAAATCTTATTAGACATAAAGCAAACGCTACTTTATAAATTAGATTCCACCTTTACTTAGTCCTTGTGATTTCTTCGCCTCTTAATGGCATCACTCTTTGGATGATGTGGTTGCATTCTTACTCTGGTGTCTTGGTCAGTTCCTGTATGTATGACAGGGAAGAGCAGGTTGAATAAACTGAATGCATTTCCTTCAGAAACTACTATCATCAGTTACACAAGATGCATCAGGAAAGAATTGCTGGAATTGAATAAACAAACTCGACAATGACAGTAAAGTGATGAAATACAGTTGTTCATTGACTTTGATAGCTGGTGGTTCCAGTCTCTGAAGACAATGGTCCTGAGACTAAAATGCTGTAACAAGCTGGGAATCATAAAAATACTTAAAAACCCCTATTTTTCTTTTTCTCCATTGCAGGAAGCTATAAAGCACAACTCATTCTTTGAGCCAAAAAGAAAATTAGAACAAGGAAATGTTGATGAGGCATTTGAAACTGTTGATAATATAATTGAAGGTAAACTGCAGAATACATTTGATGAGAAATTTTTGGTTGTCAGTATTTGGCTTTCACTATCTGCTCTTCCAGTTCCAGTTCTACCTTTTTTCCACATAGTCATTAGGCCTGAGAAAACTGTTGGGCACTTGGAAGACAACATGACTGAACCTTGTGTATTGTTGTTCTGCTACTACATTCAAGCTTTTTGCATCATCTATTCTTGAAAAAAGTTACAGAATAATTAGATCAGAAGGGTGTCTTCTAGTCCAACATCCTGCTTTAAGCAGGTCTGGTTAGAGCAGGTGTGGTTATTAAGGGCCATGTCCAGTCATGTTTTTAATATCTCCAAATATGGAGATTATGCAACATCTATAGGCACCTGTTCCAGTGTTTCACTGGTTTCATGCTGATTTTGATTTTTCTTCTATCTAGCTGGAATTTCTTGTGTTCGTTGCCTCTTAACCTTCCCTTTTGCACCTCTGAGAACAGTCTGGCTTACTCTTGTCTACACCTTTCCATTAGGTAGTTGTAGACAACAATAAGATCTCTTCCTAAACCTTTTCATCTTATGGATGAATAAATGCAGTTCTCTCAACCTCTTCTCATGCATCCTGTGGTTCAGCCCCCTGATGATCTTGGTGGCCCTCTTCTTGAGCTGGTCCAGTACGTGCATGCTTTGTTTAACTTATCTATGTTTTACTTATTGTTGTCACCACTTGTGGGCAATATTGGTCTGCTCTTAATCCAGTTCTGGTGATGCTACTGGAAGAAGACCAATTTAATATTACAAGGATTTTAATTTGTGTTTTTATTTTAGATGTTGCTCTTTCACACAAGAAGTATCAGAGGATTTGATATTGATTGCCATAATTTAAATTATGATGGGCTGTTAGTTTTTCTCTGGTTTATTTCTTCTGTCCTTTTCCCTCACTAACACTTGTGTTTCTCTCATTGGATCAGGGGAGATTTGCATTGGGGGACAGAAACACTTTTACATGGAGACTCAGAGTATGCTTGCTGTTCCAAAAGGAGAAGATAAAGAAATGGATGTGTATGTGTCAACACAGCATCCAGCAATTGTTCAGGTAATGCAGAGGATTCTCAGAGAAAGTGTTTGGACTTGTGACAGTAGAGCTTTTAACGTTTGGTTTACAAATCTGTATGAACAGAAGCCATAGAAAGATGAAATTGCCCATCTGGGTTGTCCCGTAACAGCTACTTTGTAGTAGTGCTGTATTCTGATAAACACTGAGCGCTACACTGTCAGGATAAGGCTCTTCTTTCCCTTTGAACAAAGTACTTCATACTCCACTATTGTAGGCATGAAAAACTCCCCATGGAGTGCTGAGTCTCCTCCATCTCTGTTAGCTTTCAGTTAGCTGAGCAATCAGTTCCTTACAGTCAGAACCCACTGAGGATCTGACCAAGTCTAACCAGCTTCAGGTGAGAGTGCTACTCCATGCAGCAGTCTCATAATCATAATCATAGATTAGTCTGGGTTTCAAGGAACCTTTAAAGAGTATTTAATTCAACACCCCTGCCATGGACAGGGTTATCTTTCCCTGGATCAAATTTCTCAAAGTCCCATCCAATGTGCCCATGAACACTCTTGGTGGTGGCGTATCCACAACTCCTCTGGGCAACTGGTTCCCGTTCCCCACCACTCCTATTATAAAAAAATTTCTGGTGTCCATTCTAAACCTGCCCTCTTTTAGTTTAAAACCATAGCCCCTTGTCCTGTCAATACAAACTTCGCTAAAAGTCTTGCTCTGTGTCTTGTAAACCCCCTTTATATTTTGAAAGACCACAATAAAAGTCTCCCTGGAGCTGTCTTCTCCTGGCTGAACAACTCCAGTCTCTCAGTCTTTCTTCATATTGGAGGTGTTCTAGCCCTCTGATCATTTTCGTGATGGTAAATGACAAAGCAAAGTTACCATAGCTTGTGGCCTACATAGGAATAGCCATAAAGCATGAAACTGATCATATTTCAGACTCAACACTGGCCTTTTGTGTTCAAAGCCCGGTTCAGCTCCTTCTGTCATTTCCAGTATTATTCCATTGCAGATGAAGCTTGCCTGAGGTGTGAACAGCTAAATAATCTCCTTTTTCTGGTGGCTGAGCTTAGGGAAGAAATTGAAAGACTAAGGAGTATTAGGGAGAGTGAAAGGGAAATAGATTGGTGGAGTTCCACGTTGCACCCTTGAGGGAGACCCACCAGGAGTCAGAAGACTCCCATGCCTCCCACTGCCGGGAAATAAGAGGACACCTGGCTGGTGAACGGGAGTGGAACTGGGTCCCTGTTCAGGGAAGGAATAATAAGAATTCCTCACAACCCCCATTACCAATCCAGGTACCACTTCAGAACCGGTATGAGACCCTGGATCTAGAGGGTCAACTGGACAATTTAGAAGAATATGATCTGCCCAGCGAGCCTCCTGATTACACTTCATCTATAGGACAGATTACCACTGCTAACATTAAAAAGAATAGAAGGGTAATCATAGTGGGGGACTCGCTTTTGAGAGGAACAGAGGGTAACATATGCTGACCAGACCCAACCCACAGGGAGGTCTGCTGTCTCCCTGGGGCCTGGATACAGGATATCACTGAGAGACTTCCTGGGCTGATTCAGCCCTCTGATTATTACCCACTGCTGATATTCCAGGCTGGCAGTGACGAGATTGAAAAGAGGAGTGTCAGGGTAATTAAAAGGGACTTTAGGGCACTGGATCAAATGGTTGATAGGGCAGGAGTTCAAGTAGTCTTTCCCTCAGTCCCTTTGGTGGCAAAAAAATACACTGAAAGGAATAGGAGAGCCCACATTATCAACAACTGGCACAAGGGTTGGTGTCATCGGCAGAATTTTGGGTTCTTTGACCATGGGGCAACCTTTAAGGCACCTGACCTGATAGAACGGGATGGGTTGAATCTCTTTGTTGAGGGCAGAAGAATTTTAGCTCATGAACTGGCAGAACTCATTGAGAGGGCTTTGAACTAGGTTTGAAGAGGGAAGGGGATGCAGCTGGGCTGTCTGGAAGCAGGCCCAGGGGTGATAAGCCTGAGTTAGAGGTGAAATCAGCAGCCCAACTGAGGTGCATGTATACCAATGCACACAGCATGGGTAACAAACAAGAAGAGCTGGAGACCATGGTACAGCAGCAGAGCTATGATGTAGTCATCATCATGGAAACATGGTGGGATGAGTCAAATAGCTGGAGCACTGCATTGGATGGTTACAAGCTCTTTAGTAGAGACAGGAAAGGGAAAAGAGGTGAAGGGGTGGCCCTTTATATTAGGGAAGTTTTTGATGTCATAGGTATTGAAACTAATGATGATGAAGTTGAATGCCTATGGGTAAGAACTAAGGGGAAGGCCAACAAGCCTAACGTTCTGCTGGGAGTCTGTTATCGTCCACCCAACCAGGAAGAAGAGGAGAAAGCAGGAGAAAGGCAGTCGAGGAAGTTCTTAGAGTGTGTGGAGGATAACTTTTTGTCATAGCTGGTGAGCGAGCCCACCAAGGGAGGGACTATATCAGACCTGTTGTTCACAAATAGAGATGGACTGGTGGGCGATGTGGTGGTTGGAGGCCACCTGGGGCATAGTGATCATGAAATTATAGAATTCTTGATAAATGGTGAAATGAGGAGGAACAACAATAAGACCTTTACACTGGACTTCCAGAGGGCAGACTTTGGCCTGTTTAGGAGACTTATTCAGAAAGTTCCTTGGGAAACAGCCCTTCAAAACAAAGGAGTTCAGAAAAGATGGGCGTGCTTCAAGACAGAGATCTTGAGGGACAGGAACAGACTGTCCCTGTGTGCCAAAAGATGAGTCGACAAGGCAAACGTCCAGCCTGGATAGGCAATGAGGTTTTGAAGGAACTTAGAAGTAAAAAGAGAATGTATCATCTTTGGAAGCATGGCCAGGTTTCTCAAGAAGTGTTTAAGGGGACTGGTAGGGCATGTAGAAAAAAATTAGGGAGCCTGAAGCACAGTTTGAACTTAAATTAGCAACTTCTGTAAAGAATAATAAGAAAAGTTTTTACAAATATATTAATGGTAAAAGGAAGGGTAAGACTGACCTTTGTTCCTTATTGGATGAGGC
>VYXC01004873.1:1967281-2018095 GCA_013397175.1 Platysteira castanea
AGGCTGGTGAGGGGCTTGGAACACAAGCCCTTTGAGGAATGATTGAGGGAGCTGAGGTTGTTTAGCCTGGAGAAAAGGGGACTCAGAAGTGACCTTATCGCTCTACAACTTCCTGAAGGAAGGTTGTAGTCAGGTGGGGATTGGTCTCTTCCACCAGCAGCAACTGACAGAATGAGAGGACACAGTCTTAAGCTGCGTCAGGGGAAATATAGGTTGGATATTAGGAAAAAATTTTCCACAGGAAGAATAATAAAGTACTGGAATGGACTGCCTGGGGAGATGGTAGAGTCACCATTCCTGGATGTGTTTAAAAAAAGACTGGACAGGGCACTCGGTGCCATAGTCTGGTTGAGGTGTTAGGGCATGGGTTGGACTCACTGATCTTGGAGGTCTCTTCCAACCCAGACATTCTGTGATTCTGTGATTGTATTGCCAATAGCCAAGTAGTATGAAGAACTTTGTGTTTGAGAAAATGATTTGAAGCAAAAACATTCCTGACACTAGCAAGACCTTAGATATTAAAAAACGGTTTCATTTTAAATAAAAATAAAATTTATTATCTTAGTAACAAAAATAGTAGAAACTGTATACTAATCCATTTTCATTATACCTGAAGCTTCTTACTGTTTAGTTAGTGTAATCCAAGGGTATTATTCTTCAATCAGCCAGTGGCCCTTTCACAGTCTGCATGGTAAAGATTTTAAATGTGAGTGCTGCTGAGAGTTTGTTGTTATGCTTTCTTTGCATTTTAACCTAGGATAAAGGAAAAACTATATTCATCTGACAGAAGAATAGAAACATCTGTGGAACCCTTTTCTAGAAAAGGTTTCTATTTCAGAACCTAACTTTTAAGCTTAGTTTGAGTTGGCATAAAATATTAAAACTTGTTTTACAGGAGATAGTAGCTGCGAGTTTAGGTGTTCCAGCCAACAGGATCATGTGCCATGTTAAACGAGTTGGTGGAGCTTTTGGTGGGAAAATCCTGAAAAGTGGCTTACTGGCATCAGTTGCTGCAGTGGCAGCAAACAAGTAAGTGCAGTATGTGTGTGTTGGGATATGAAAAGAAAATGAGACAAACAAGTTTTCCATTTTGACTAAAATGCCTTCTCCTTTCCCAAAGCTGCTAGTCAAAAAGTCATACAACCCTGACTTCACATTTTGTAAGACTGTTTGCTGCATTTCTTTGTTTTGTTTTGTTGAACTACTTATGTTAAGCAGCTCTAGCCTCAACTAAATTAATGGGCTGCAAGAAACTGGTATTAGTATAAGCTAGAAATACTCAAAAGAACCAGTCCCTAACTACTGAGGCTTTGTTAAGTACATACATTAAAACACAACATTAACCATCCAGATGTGAACTTCACTGACACAGCAGCATGCAGAAGGAGGAGTTCATGAGTAGAACTGCTTTTAAGAACAAGTAGTTCTAGCTCAGTCCTCAACATCTTTCAGTCAAAATTAGCTTAAATCTGTGAGGTATGATGCTTTTTCTAATACTGCTTGAATTAGTCTAAGAACATTAACACATAAAGCTCCATCCCCCATCTTCCAGATTTGGCAGGGCAGTATTGGCAATTAGCTGTCAGGGCATACTTAAGTCCTTTATAAGCATAACTGATCTGCTATAGAATTCACATCAGGCTACATCCTGTCAGCCAAAACAGTCTTGTCATCTGAGGGGTTAGGTCAATACGTTTCTATTGCTTCTACTGTCACTGTTATAAAAACGGCTCTTGATTATTTTTGGCCACATTATCTGTGTTTTGTAATAACAGGTAGTGCTAAAAATAATATTTGTTTTATGGTTTAAGCTATCTTTTTTTTTTTTGTAGGATCTTATTTTACACCTTATGCCCATTTTTTCTAAAGTAGTTATTTTAAATGGTATATGCATTTCTAGACTAATTTTCATATTTTATTGTTATTCATATTTTGGTTTTATTCCAAGACTCTCTATTTCAGTATGACTCTGAATAGCTAAGAGGTGACGAACACTTGAAGCCGAAATAATTTCTTCAGGAGTAGTTTGCACTGAGTTATCTTGTTGGCTGTCAAGAGATGAAATGAAAGTTCTGACATGATTGTAAATGTGAGAAATATGAACTCTGATTATAGCTTTAAGCGTATATTCAAGCTTATTGAAGTTAAGTTTAATCTAAATGCATGTTTGTATGCATGGCTGGATCTGGTTACATGATGAGTAACCATAGCCATCTTATTAATAGCATCCCTTATTTTAATTGCAATTTGACTTTTCTTTTTTGATTTAGAACCGGCAGAGCAGTCCGTCTTATTCTGAGCCGAGAGGATGATATGGTAATCACTGGTGGCCGACATCCTTTTATTGCTAAATATAAAGTGAGTGCCACAAGAATTCAGTGAAAAAATACGCACCTATATTCTGTGAATAAGTATTTCAGTGTTACTAGTTAATGTGTTCTATTAATGAAAATTAATATAACCAATTCAATTTTAAAACAAAACTACAAGCCAGGGAACCAAGAGAAAGTTGCTGTGCAGCCCCTTTGTCTGCTTCTACCTCTGTCTCTTCCAAGTTTTGTTTAATTTTTTTTCTAGTTCCTTCACGTCCTTTTCCTTTTATAGCTCTTTCTGTCTTCCTTTCTGGGAATGGGAGCTAACCTATATCAGACTTCTGCAGAACTTTATTTTAAACTCTCCATATGGTTAGATTCACACAAAGAAGCAGCTAATTTTTCACAGGAACAGTGTCGTGCAGAAAACTCACCCTGTGGAGGAAATTAATCTCTTCCCTGCCCATGCACTGTCATCAGTCATTAGTCTTTAGTATAATTTCTGCCTTCTTTTCCTTCTCTACTTGTCATATAAATTATGTATGCCAGCCACCATAATGTGGTTTAAATCCAAGTTTCTGCTGAATCAATAAGCTGAAAGATTCCTCTTCAAAAGTACCTTTTGTTGATAGCACTACAGCTCAAGCTGGATGCCTTCAAAGACAGACTCTGAGCAATAGGATTGCTGGGCAATTATAGCCTTACAATCTAAGTTCCCCATCCCTCACATGACAGTTCAGACCAAGAGTAATATTAATGATCTGGAGTCTTCACATTATTCATGGGTTTCTTTCATTGTCTGTGGCTGGGCCATTTCTTTTCTTATATCTAAGTGTGCAGCCTCTGCTAGAGATTGCAGCTTCCTCATCTTTCAGCTTGAACTGGCTCTGAGGCCTTCTTTTACCTGACTCGGTGACAGTTCAACATACCTTGTATGTTCACATACTTGTGAAAGTTCACAACTTGCAGCTTAAGGCTGCAGCAAATTTCTCTGCTAATACTAAGCAAGTTGCATGACATACTACCTAGGTAACGTAAGAGAGATTTTATAAGATGCTTCCCTAAAGCTGAAAATGAGCTGTAGCTCATGTTGAGAATTCAGGAACTGTTAGTGGCAACAGGTGAAAAGAGGGATGTGAGATAAAGATAACATTTCTTCATTAATAAACACAAATGTTATACTCCATCTGCCAGACACTATTCTTACCATTAAACTGGGATTTGGGTTTATCTACAATAAACATTCCTAGGTGACACACTTGTCAGCCATCTCAGGCAATATAAAGGAAGCCACTGCTTTTTCCTTTCCCAGTGGTCTGATGTTGTTTATGATATGCTGTACCTATACAGATCACAGATGCCAGATGCCCGTAGAAACTTACTTTCTTTCTCTCTTGCCCTTCTGTGGTTTCAGTGAATGCTGCCGAGAAATTAATAGTGCAGTATTGACCCTGAATGTGTGGGTTATGTTAGTTTTCAAAATATACAAGCACTTAAGAAACGAATGCCAAATTCTAAATAACATACTGTTGTAACCTTCTAGGTTGGTTTCATGAATGATGGTAGGATCAGAGCTGTGGATGCCAAATACTATATTAATGGAGGATGCACTCCTGATGAATCTCTCCTGGTAAGGATTTTAAACTGGCAAATCTTATAACATGGAGGAATCATTAGCTGGAAAATTAAGAAGGTCAAATTCCCTTGCCCATGTATTATTAATCATATACATTTTTGATACAGGGATTGTGGGTTGTTGGAAGAACCTACACTGAGTAGGTTATTGTTTCCTTATACAGTTTAGTGAAGCACGTTACTACTTTTTTATATTACCCTACACATTCACTTCATGAGTGTGTTCTTAGACTTATTTTTCTGTTATGCACATCTCAAATAACAGTGTATTTCTTTTAAAATACATAGTACCTGCATCTGTCTCTTCCTAAAGCTTTATGTCTTCAGGGCTGGGAAGACCTTTCTTAGCCTTCAGAAAATTCATAGTGCTAGTTATCCTGTTTCTATCCCTATACATTTCTGTACGGAGCCAGCATTTATTGTGCTGTATACCTCAGTTCTTCCCTCACAGGTCTGAAAAGTATAAAATGTTTCTTGCTTTAATATCCTCACTAGGTATTTGTGTTTGAACAGGCTATTCTAGCTGTAACTGAAATGTTTGTTGTACTACCCCTCATCTGCTCGTCATTTTTCCACCTATGAGTGTTTTCTGCATCCTGAAATCTGTCAGTGCAACTGTGCATGGTATTGATGCCTAACCTGGTTCTGAAAAATAGCCCAGGTTAGAAGAAAATCCATTATTAGAAGCATGTGTATCAATGCAGATCATGTCAGAACTGTTTTAAGATGAAGTTCTACAATGATACAGTGAAGCTGGTGGACCTGGCAGGAGTGACCGAGGCTTAAATTTGTCATTCTGAGAAATGTACTTAATGCTGAAGAGAGACAGTGACCTCTTCATTAGGCATGAAAACATTTTTTTTAATTATTTTTTTATTTTGATGCTGACTCCTGGAGCCTAATTTGGAGTCTCTAGTGTAGGATTTTCCTCTTCATGTGGTTTTGTGTTTGTCACGTAAAACTTCTAAATTAAAAACTTAAGGACCAGAAGACACTGTAGACTGCAGTACATATGCTTTCTGATGGAACTAAACTTTTAAGTGTGGACTTCCATAGGACGTGATAGTTCAGAAGGCTTTCATCAGTTCCTTTCATAGCTCCTGTTGCTTTAAATCTAATCTGCCTCTTTTTAGTTTTGTGTGGCTTTTGATATTGAAGTAGAAGCAAAATGAATCATAAAATATGTGTTACATCCTTAACTACTGATACCATTCAAGTACAAGTAACATCAGCTGTGTTCTGTATCAAAAAACCCCCTGAAAATTAATATATTGCATGAGAAATGTATTAATAAAGTCTGTATTGTGTGCATGAGTTTGTGATTGCCAGTGATTGCCAGAAATCCAGTTTTAAAGCTAATTTTCTCAAGTTAAGGTCTCTTATATAAGAGATGAGGAAGATTTAAATGTAAATATGAAAGAAGCACTGTTCTGACATTAAACAAGATCTGTTTATCCCTTACCTCAGATAGCAGAAGTATCCTTATTAAAAATGGACAATGCATACAAGATTCCCAACTTGAGATGCTGGGCTTATGTCTGCAAAACAAACTTGCCATCAAACACAGCATTCCGAGGCTTTGGCTTTCCTCAGTCAGGACTGGTGACAGAAACTTGGATAACAGACGTTGCAGATAAAACTGGTTTATCACCAGAAAAGGTGACTAAGCAAAGGCATATTCTCTCCTGAAATGAAGTCTATGGAACTGGAAAGTTAAAAACCTTTACATTAGTTTAACTGTTTGAACAAGTCTTTTCTAAGTCAAACATAATTTGTGCTGAAATTCATATTTTTTAAATCAGTGTTTGGTTGTTGAATGAATAGCATGGTCTTACAAACTGGTAATTGTTCAAAAAACATACAGTGATGGTCTTGTTCTCTATTAGTCCTCCCAGATGGTCAGTTTGTCTTTAATAGGATTGTGTGATAACTGTAATTTCATTTTTTCAGATTAAGGAAATAAATATGTATAAGAAGAATGATCAGACACACTTCAGACAAGAACTTGATCCACAGAATTTAATACGGTGTTGGAATGAATGTATGGAGAAATCTGCGTACTACAGTAGGAGAACAGCTATCAATGAATTTAACAAAGAAAATTACTGGAAGAAAAGAGGTATTGCTATTGTACCAATGAAATTTCCATTTGGAATGGGCACACCTTACCTTTCTCAGGTGAGTTTCATTAAAGAATAAGTGAGCTAAGCATTTTATCCGTAGAAGATTACAGTCACTTTATCTTAGGATACAAACGAAATATGTTATCTTTCAACTCCTGGAAAATTACCATCCTCCTGATGGTTGTTCCCTGAAGAGGCTGTACTAGCTTGTAGCTCTCTTCAAGCTGATACCAAAGTTGTTTGGTTTTCAGGATCCAGGCAGCTTGGACCCTCACACTTAAAGGCTAGTCCTGTTTATTGTGGTGCAGTGTTGGAAGAGGTGAATTGAACACATATACAAGAAGTTTTTGAAGACTGATAGCAAAATGTTTATTGAATAAGTTGTCCACTCCAGAAATAGTTCTGAGCCTCCTCTTTCTGAGGATGGGGTACTATGGAATGCTGCTCTTAAAGATGTAACCCTTTGATGCCATCAAAGGCTAAGGTTAAGGAAGGAAAAAAGGATAGTAGTATTTTTGGTCCTTGTATTTTTTTTGATGTAGGTGTCCAATGCTTCTGAAACAGACAGCATTCTATCAATTGAAAATTAATTAATTGACTGACATGTCATATCAAACTGGCTGTCTCTGTTCAGCATTAAAGTCACAGGGTCTTTGTAGTCTGTAGCTACTTCTAGCTCAGTCCAGGAAGAAAATCTCATTCAGAGATTCAACTTACGCAACTGAGAAACCTCCAGGGCTCTCACACATCAGTGAGAGAGAAAACGGAACTTGCAGCAAATTGTGCATACTGACACTCGTCAGGGGTATCCTCCAGCTTCTTTTGGAACCACTGAGATACTGTTGCCAGGTGTAGGTTTATTTCAGGATCTAGTAACAGAAAAAGGAGACCACCAAGGATTTGTATCTTGTTCATTATAGAGGAAGAACAGCAAGTAGCATTTCAATTTTGCCTTCTATTCCTAAGCATTGAACAGATACTGAAATATACTTAAGCACTTTATCTTTTTTTATTAAATTCATCACATACAACACATTTCTCACTAGTCTGATCTTGACTTTGTTTTTCTTTTTTAGGCTGCTGCACTGGTTCATATTTATACTGATGGGTCTGTGCTTCTGACACATGGTGGAATTGAAATGGGCCAGGGTATTCATACAAAAATGATCCAGGTAAAAAATGATCTAAATAAATATTGCTGTGTGCTTTATCTTTCATGCAGATAAACAGTGTAAAGGTTTTCTTTTTGGTTAGTTAGTGTACCAGCACGACAGTTTCTTTATCAGCAGAGCCACTACTTCTTTGCATTGATAGAATTAGAAAGCAAAGGTACCTTCATTAAGAGTCATAGAGGCAAGAAGGAAGATAAAAACAGAATGTTTTTTGTTTTCCTAATAGCATGTGAAGATTCTTATTAGAAATAAGATTTTTGGGGGCTGATCCCATGAAACCCATAGTGAAAAAGACAGTATTCAGATTGGTATACAATCATGATGATAACATTATGATCATATTTGGTTAATGGATAATTCTAAGACAGATCTGTAAAAGTATTTATCAAGTCAGTGAAAGTTTGGGACCTGGGCTTGTATAATTTGCTGTAAATCTTACAGGGTATAAGCAGGAAAATCAGGAATGAGTGTTGGACTTCAGAGTCTCAGTCCAGAGTTTGAGTACAACTAGAACATTGTTCTTTTCTGTTTCTTAGTTCTAACAAATTGGAGAGAATGATTTCAGCTGGAGATCGGAAGAGAACTCACTTAAACTTTTCTCTTTCCTGGTATTCCTGACTTCTAGCAAATACTGGGGAATTGCTGGAGTGTTTAGATTGTTTCTAAAACAAAGAATATGTTGTTCTTCCTGCAACAGGTTGCTAGTCGAGAATTGAACATCCCCATGTCACGTATTCACTTCTGTGAAACAAGCACAACAACTGTTCCCAATGCGTGTGCCTCGGTAGGATCTGCGGGGACAGATGTCAATGGCATGGCTGTGAAGGTAAAGAGTAGTATTTAGTTGAATAAAACCACCCTATCCCTTGAGGTATATGCTTGCCAAACTTTAGGTACTAGTGATCCCACAAAAATCAGGTTTGGGATTACCAATAATACTGCTGGATATGGCCAAGAAGAAACATGACTTGACAGTTTCTCAGTAATGGTGTTTATGAGTTTTCAGAATATGATCTGGATTTTCCCAAAAAGGCTTATAATCTTTGTTTCATCTAAGAAGCTAACTAGTCCCATACAAGTCTTGCATCCCTGTTCATGTTTGAAATCTACTGATTCATACAGATTCCAGCCCCTGTAATTTAACCATTTTGAAGTTTTATGTCTATGTAGTTAATGTGACACTTCCTGCAACACCTCTTCAAACTAAGACGACAATAAAACATATACAAATTAAGTAGTAACTAGAACATAACTTGAATAGTAGCAAATGTATCTGTGTTGATTTTGTGATACATTCTCCTGACTTCTCACCAGGATGCTTGCCAAACTCTTCTGAAACGCCTGCAGCCCATCATCAAGAAGAACCCAACAGGGACCTGGAATGATTGGGTAAGACCTGTGAATCCTAATGAATGTGTTTGAGTGCTGGCAGAAACTGTGATATATGTACTGTAGTCTATAAATCTGCTCAGCCTAATAATCCTAAAGTTAAAAACTGTAGAAACAGGCTATTTCACAAACAGATGAAGTGCAGAGTATTCAAGAGATGGTTCTTGGCCAGGCACAAGTGATTATGTGGAAGATAACAATTAGATTTATTGCTAGTACAGTATATAAATATTGCCAGTGCAATATCCAAGTAACAGATCTATCATGTTACAATGGATTACAGTAAAATCAGGTTATGGTCCCTCCTGTTGAGGAGGGAGATCCCTTGGCTTTCTAAACTTTGCAGAGGAGTCTAGGTGCAGCTAGGTCTACTTAGTCTCAGATGTGGTCCACAGCCTATGTCTAAAGGGTTACGATATGTTGTGGTGTAAGCTCAGCCAGCCACCAAGCACCACACAACTGCTCACTCATTCCCCCACCAGCGGAATCAGGTAAAGAGTCAGAAGGGTGAAAGCTAGAAAACTTGTGAGTTGAATTAAAGACAGTGTAATGGGTAAAGCAAAAGCCATACTCACAACCAAAGCAAAGCAAATAATTCTTTCACTCTTTCCCATGGGCTGGCAGGTGTTCAGCCATCTCCAGGAGAGCAGGGCGCCATCACACACTTGGGAAGACAAACACCAGCACTTCAAATGTCCCCGTTCCTCCTTCTTCCCCCCACTTTCTATACTGAGCATGATGCTCTATGGTATGGGATATCCCTGTGGTCAGTTGGGGTCAGTTGTCCCAGCTGTGTCTCCTCCCAGCTTCCCATGCACCTCCAGCCTCCTCACCAGTGGGGCAATCAAAAAAAGCAGAAAAGGCCTTGTCTCTGTGTAAGCCCTTCTTAGGAATAAGAAAAACACACTAATCCAAAACACCTAATCACCTCTAATAGGTACAAAATCAATTTGGATGATTCAGACACACCAAAAGTACTATCAGAAGTGGTGGACCAAAGAAAGAATGTTAATATATGCAGAGAAGTAATTGTATATCTTACAAAGTCAGTAAAACCAACCAAAAACCCCACAAAAACTTCTTGACTTGTAAACTTAGTAAATCTAACATGAGAATCACTCAAAGAGAATAGATTTGGGATCTCATGCTGTCACTTTTATGACTGGCAGAACTTTACAAAGAGCATTTCTCTTGAAAACTGTCATTTTTCTGCAAATAGGTCATGCAGATCTTTTATGTCAGTGTGCTGGTTTGACCTTGTCTGGACTCCAGGTGCCCAACAAGCTGATCTATCAATCCCCTTCTCAGTGAGATAGGGGAAGAAAATAAGATGGAAAAACCCCAACGAGTCAGTGGGTTAAGATAAAGGCAGTTTATCAAAGAAAAAGCAAAAAATTGCACATGCACATAGTCACATGACCCAATATAATCAGTGACTTATCAACCAGATCTGTTTAGCTGACAAAGAGGGACCCATTTCTATTGAACTTGATCAGAAAAATTGAGCAGGGCCCTTTCTGACTATGGCATTACCAGTAATAAAGATTCAGCAAGAGCACCACTGTTGACAGGTCTATTCCTTCTAGCATTGCCAAAAGAATTCAGATTGTTCATGCAAGGGGGGTTTAGCTCTCTAGTCATAGGTACCATGTGCAGCTTAATATGCTTAACTCAGCTTGTCTTCCTTTCTTTACAATTTTTAGTTTGGGTTTTTTAAGTAAGTATGTGTGGGTAAGTATATATATGGAAAGAAAGTAAATATATCCATGCTGTGTTCCTTCCTGACTCCTTCCTTGGCTTACCACAAGCACTGCTATATTTTACAGATTAAAGAAGCTTTTAAACAGAGTGTGAGCCTTTCAGCTACTGGCTATTTTAGGTAATACGTTTTTGTTCCTTAAAAATGTATAAATTAGACCAGGACTGATTTCTGAAGATAACTAATGCTGTATATAGAAGATCCTGTCCAACAGGTCTTTCTAATATCTCATTTTATGTTTTATATAATTAGTTGATATATGGAGGGTTGGAAGCATAAAGTTCAGGTGTTAATTTATGTCTAGCGCTCTGTGGACTCTCTAGAAATTAATAAAAGAATATTTTGTGCCATCTTTGCTCCATGATTTGACATTTAGCAAACCAGAAAGCATCAAGAAAGTGACTGCTGCCTGTAATAGTCATGTGCAAAGTGAGATATAGTTCATTTACTGGAGGCTGTATTGCTATAAACTATAAATATTGTTCCCACTGCTCTCAGAGCAGTCTCTTGGTCCTTTTTCTTTTAATTCTTTCACAGTGTTTATAAAAAAAACAGAAATGAAAAATTTCTGTGGTATAACTCAGGTGGGATTCAAAGCAAAGCTTTTCTCTTAGCCTGCTGTGCCTTATCTTTTCTCTCCTTCTGCTGGTGGTTCTTACTTATCAATAACAACTTTTCAGGTCTCTGGGCAGTCTGGAGTAAGTTGAAAGAGCACTTGGGAAACCCATACTTCTTTAAAACACCGAGAAATGTCCAAATAAAATGTCCCTTCCTGCTGTTAAGCCTGTTCAGTTATGTCTTCTGCTTGTGCAGCCCTTTAGCAATGTTATCACCAAAGTAATGAACAACAATGCTATCAATATTTAATGGTGTCCAAAAACATCTGCAGATCCCTGAGCCTCAGATCCTGTATTGATCTAGTTCTTATCCAGTCATATTCTCTACTTCCAGAAATCTCAAAGGCAGCTGAGATAAATGAATTATGAGAAGTTGAGTATATGGATTTTGTGTATCCCTTTTTCAGTGCATGGTTCTATACTATGATTGCTTTATGATAATCTTAAATATGCTCAACAAAGACATTTCAGTCATACATAGTTGAAAATACACCTTAGTCACATAATAGCTCCCATATTTGGAAGATACCACATTTCACTGTCCTCTCCTGTCCTTGGATTTACCCCATCAGTCCTGACTACTATGGTGTCCTCAGTCCCACTCCCTTCTGACACCTTTATTTCAATATTCCTGTTTTAACCCTCTCACTCAATTCTGTATGCTGTTTCTGTAATTCTGACTTTTTCATTTATCTCTTGTAAATTATTCTTCGTATGTCCTAACAAGTTTTCCTCCCTTTTTCTGAATTCCTTTATGTTCTATTGCCCCAGTAACCATTATTTTAAGTGCTTATTCTGTATTTGGTTACTGTGCTTTTATTAGTATATTTCTAGGATTACGCTGGTTGTAGACTCTCGTGAACTGAAATAGTTTGCTTGTCTGCTACATTTTATATAAATACCAGATGCATCAAACCTAAACTACTAGTGCTTTGTAGGCTTTCCTGAAATTTTGAAGTTATGAGCTGTTATTTAAGATTTCACTTAAGATTTTGTATAATAAGTTTCACAAGCATTTTCAAACTTTTATGTGCTCATCTGCTTTGTTATAATGCAAACTGTCATCAGTTTTCTTATCGTGGACTTTGTGTCTTCCATCAGAGGTTACAATGAATACATGGACTGGGAGAAAGGGGAAGGACAGCCATTCACATATTTTCTTTATGGAGCTGCTTGTTCAGAGGTTGAAATTAACTGTCTAACAGGAGATCACAAGGTAATAACTGAATGTCAGAAGTTTTGGAAATAATGTGAATGAGGCGTGCTCCAACAATCACTCAGGTTTTGTTAATAAGTCACCTGTCTTCACATTATAGTAAATATATCAACAATGCAAATAAAAATTACAGGCGGGGCAGAAAGCAAGCTGTGCAATATTCACCAGCTTCTGACACATCTGTGTCAATGTCATATATGTTTGCCTTTTGGGTTCTGGCTGACATCTAACATGTTCTTTGCTTGTTCTGTCTCTGTTTGCCAGAAAACACCTTATAGCAATATTCAATTTCTAGGCTTTTGACCATCTGGACAGCTAAATGCTATAGACTAATGATCATATGCCCGCCATCTGTACTTTTATATGGGGATTTTCTTGAGGAGTGGGAAAAAGCTGGCAGGGCTGTCTCTGGCTAAACTTCTGTTAAAGTTTAGACAAGTCCATTTTGCTTGTGATGAGATACTAGAAATTATGCTGAAATTATGTACGTGGAGGGGCCTCTATCTCAGTGTCTCTTATTTCACTGAATACCAACTCTAACACATACTATCTTCTAGTGCTTTCAGTCCCTCTATCTGGGTGATATAAATTTGAATTTTATTAACAGAACCTCAGAACAGACATTGTTATGGACATTGGATGCAGCATAAATCCAGCTGTGGATATAGGACAGGTATGTGCCAAAAATTTTCTACTGCCTTATTTCTATTACACTATTGTCCTTATTTGAAATGAAGATTACCTCATTAATTCAGAAAACATTCATTTCTTACCAGATTATAGGTCATATTAAAAGGTATTTTGCCTATAGACTTGCTCCATTTGAATTAGTGCCAGAGCTTTGTAGATTTCAAAGAAGCTTGAATTTTACCCATGATGTCAGCCTGTAGTACTTCTAGGATCTATGGATGCCTTCTGTCTACTGGACTTAAATCCTGTTTGTGATCTACAGTCTCCGAGCTGTTTGACCTGCCTTCCCCACTTGATAGCGGGGAAACAGCTTTATTCACTGCAGGCTGGTACACAGATCTCATCACTTCATCGTTCAAGCATTTGTCTTCTCAGGGATGAGAGAGGAGTGTGAAAGGTTTTTCAGTTACAGTTGCCCCAAAATGTTGATGAATCGCATAAGGCAAACAGAAGTGTGTTGGGCCCCACATGTATTAGACTAACAGCTAATGATACAAATGAGTTCTTGGTTTACTCAGTTAACCAAACATGAGTACATAAATGCTATTTCTTTTCTTGTTTGAAGATTGAAGGTGCTTTTGTTCAAGGCATTGGGCTGTACACAATGGAGGAGCTAAAGTATTCTTCAGAAGGAGTCCTCTATACTCGGGGTCCCGATCAGTATAAGATCCCTGCTGTTTGTGATATTCCAGAACAGTTTAGTGTTTCCCTGCTGTCATCTTCTCAAAATCCTTATGCCATCTATGCATCCAAGGTAAGCAGTTCGTCACGGGGCCTAATTCTTAGATCCCAGGCCAAACAGAGAAATTACTCTGATGTAAAACACATGTAAGTGTTCAGTTCCTCTCCTTTTGCATTTTAATCAAGTGTCCAGTAAATTGTTTTATTTATGACATTAGGGAAGATAATAAGAAAAGAAATAAAGCCAGATATTGTGTAACTTTAATGGTTGGCAAGTAGTGATTTTAGAGTTTTGTTAACAGACCATACACAGAAGCTGCAAGATAAATTTAAAACCATACTTCTAAATGTGGTGATAAACTGAAGGTTGGAAAAAAAATACTAACGTAATTGATGGAGAAATCATAATGTCAGTCAGAGTGTGCAGCTCACTTGTGTGTACTGTGCAATACGAAATAGGGCTGTATGTGTGTATCTATATGAGAGACCAGCTTTTTTTCATCTTTTTCAGGGGATAGGTGAAGCAGGACTTTTCTTGGGATGCTCTGTGTTCTTTGCTTTGAGAGATGCAGTAACTGTTGTGAGGAATGAAAGAGGACTGGAAAAGACCTTTGCACTGAACAGCCCTCTGACTGCTGAGCAAATACGGGCAAGCTGCGCTGATGCCTTTACTGAGATGGTAATAGAAGGTGGGGGAAGGGTTTGTTCAACTGTGGCTGGGTAGGAGTGTTTACTGATATTGGCACCTCTGAATAGCAGAGTGCCTAATGATGTCTGCAATCAGTCATGCTTTATATACAGCTCCTTGTAATTGAAATGGCTGGTAACAGGTCTCATTTACACAAGTTATTTCAACAAATGCCGTTCAAACATTGTATTGGAATTTTCCTGGTTTTGTATAATTCTTTTTCTTTGAAATTTACATAATTTTTACAACCCTCTTTTTCCCTGAACTCTCCTTTCTTCTGTATGTCAAATCCCATAGAGGATTAAATAGCTTATCTTATTAACATGCAATGGATCAGCCTCTAAGCAGCTTCGATCTCCTTCTAGGTGCTTTGCCCCACTCACATGCTAGCACTGTCCCTACATTCTGGTACTCCTTGCTGTGCCCAGTACTCTTTGGGAGAAAAATAATTAACTCAGAGCTAACAAAAAGGGACAGAAGAAAAACAAATGAGGCAATACACTTCGTATAATGCTGATCCTTTATACTCTGTTTCCTGCAACTGTTCACTGCAGTCATGTTCCCACTACTATTACAATTCTTTTTCTGAGTAAGTTTTTATTTAGTGAGGCAAGGTCCTTGCCATCATATTAATCCATGCTGTGCCCTGAACCTCTGAGCCTCTGCTTAGGAAACTTTTGAGCTCTCATTCACAGATTACTCCCGTGGTATTTCTGTGGTTGTGCTGAGGCACCATTGGCCCCTGAATCAATAGGTTTGTGGGCTTCTTGTCTTTGCAGGAACTTGCAGGAGGTGAGGTCCACCAGTGCAGGGACCATGCTTCTCCATCTCTCTTTAGTCCTAATCCCAGTTATCGCTGACTTGGAGGCACCTGATAAGGGCAGTGTCAGGAGTTTGCCAGTCAAATAAAGTCACTGTTGTCATTTCTTGCTTATCTCTTAGATGGCAAGCAATGAAGCTCCTTCCTCCACTCCTCGGGCCACATCTGTGTGAATGACAAACCATAGTGCACAAGACCGGCATGGAAAACTGATTTACTGCCCAAGACACATGAATCAACTCACAGATAAATGTATTTTGTCTTTTTCCAAATGGAATCAGCTACCAAAAATATGCACTTTACATCTTTCATCCTTATCTTCATTCTTCCTCCAGTATACTCATTACAGTATTTTGCTTAAATGCCTGCATTTAATAGCTAGAAATACATGTTCTGCATTTGAACCATCTATTTTCAACAAGAAAGATCTACTGAGCAGCACAGCTCAAACGCTGCAGGAGAGTAAAGTTAGGATGAAGTGTAAAGGTATGCTAGATAACTTACTGCCACACGTTACACTAAACAACTTCATATGATAAGTGATTTTGTAATGGCTTCAGCTAATTTTCTAATTTAGATTTGAGTCTTGCAGTGAAGTGTGAGCGCAGAGATCTTTGTCAAAGAATCAGAACCTTGTTTGTTGGATTCAGAACCTTTTTGATCAGAAGTGATGCTCTTACTTGTAGTAAAGCTGGTTTAGATTCTTTTGACACAGGTATCTTTGTGTTAAAAACATGCAAGAAACAAGAGTTACGATTTTTTTTTGCTATCCCAGGCAAGTTGCCATGGCTGGCCTAGATATATAGAATTTTATCCCAAAAGTTGACAGAGTTGTTATTTCCACCAGAAACTTTCTTTATCTCATGGAGCAGGCCAAAAGCCTCTGAACATAATGGGAAAACTGGCATGGAGTTCAGTGTGCTTTGAATAGGAGGATGGATGAACCTGTCTCTGGAGAGGATTCTCAAGCAATGCTTAATCTTGTGCTCAGCCGTGCAAGTACAGTTAGGAGTTTTCTCCCACTCTTGGCCACTGCTGAAATACAGAAGATAGAAAAAACATAGTGAGATCAAAGATGCAAAGATCCGTCATCTGATGCTGTTAATGTGCAGTGGAATTAGACCACACCCAAGCAGCAGCAGCTGGAGAAAAGAGGAAAACATAAAGATGCACTGTATTCAATGGTAACAATAATTCTGGTGTTAATAAATTTCAAGTATGTATATATTTGTAACCTAAGGTGAGACCAAGATATAACTTCAAAGTTGTGAAAGCTTCAGTCACGATAGTCCGTTTTCAGCATCAGAATCCACAATATTGAATTCACTGACAGCTTCAGTCATTCCTCCTCATCGAGTGCAAAGACAAAATTTCAGTTCTGAATGTGCATACACACAAATATGCAAATCTCCATGGTATTTGTATTTGGGGTTTTGATCTGGGATACATCCTGGTGTAGAGAAAACTTAACTTTTTTTGTGAGTCTGCAGAAGTTACCTAAATTAGCACCTGAAAAAATGCATCAGGTTCTTTGATAAGAAAACAGAAATGGGAAAATGGGTAGTTTATATGTTCAACGTGTGGTTTCAGTGAATCTCTGCATCAGTGACTCCTTGCTAAGCATGGTGATTGTTCCTCCAGTTACTCATAGGTCACATTGCTCCAGCACTGTGAAGACTGCCCTTTGTACTGGAACTAAATGGCTTTAATTTGTTTGACATGTCAGCCTGCAGGCTCTTATTATTTCACTGCCTCTCAGTCTTCCACAATATCCTCTTGTCTTCCTTTCATTTTACAAGCTGATACTGTATCTGTGACAGAAATCAGGTCAGTAGCTTGAACAGCTTTTGCATTGGCTGTTAAGATATGAAATCTTTATTGTTTCAATTTGTCTTTCTGTAACCACTATGAGTCAGCAAAATGCAGTTGCTTAAACACAGATGTCTAGACCATTTTAGATGTCATAAGACAGCAGAAACCTGGGACAGAAGAGCACAGAACTGGAAGATATGATACAGGAACTGGACACCAGGCAGGTAATAGTAATTGTAATCATTGGAAGTGGTACTGAAAGTGTGATTTAGGCAGCTGAAGCCTTTTTGGTTTTTACTTCATTTTCTTCACATTCTTTGTATTAATTTGGCTTTTATATATTGTTAGAAGGTCAATAAATTAAATGTGAATCCTGCTGCCACAATTAGTTTTTCTGATTTGAAACATCTTCTTAGTTTGACTGCTTGGTGTTACAATCCAATTATGAGAGATGCCTCTGCCCCACCAAAGGTGCAAATGAGACCCTGTTCCAAAGTCAATAATCCTGGAGTCATTCTTCTGGAAGTACTACTTTTCTACAGTCCACGTCCTGGGTATCCATGGGGCATACATGCCATTCCCGTAATTTGAGACAGCATGCGTATAAGCACTTGTTTCCTTTCCCATATTTTGTCACAGTGGGAATTTTTGTCTGGATGCTAACCAAACCTTTACCTCTGTTAGGTCTGGAATTAGCTCCTTCCTGCTGTGCCAGCTGTGCTATCTCAGGTTCCATTATCTTAAGGGGACAATATTTTGAGACAGGCAACTACGTTCATTTAAGCCCTTACATAGGGGTTTGTCGAGGACACCTTGCAACCCCACATCGGTAACAGCCCAAAAAATGTGTGAATTCTGGGATATACTGAAGCAGGGAGCCTACAGATCTACTGAACTGGGGGAAGCTCTATTGTCTCTTGTTGTCCTATGTACCTATGCACCAGCAAGGGTGCTAGTTCATTCCAGGCAAGTCAAATTTTGTAAAAATCTTGCCCAAACCTTGCAGGCAATGATATCTCCCCACCTGCAGTACTGAGATGTTCCCACTCCAAGGATTCATTGCATTTAAGACCCACACTTTGTCTTCTGCAGTGCAAATCTTGTCTGCTTCTCAGTCATTGTTAACAAAGATTCCTCCCTACTTTACAAGTGGCTCTTTTGTCTAGTTGCCCCAGTAAATTCTGTAAATGTAGCAAATATGGATTGTTGGGGTTTTTGGGTATGAAGCATATTAAGCTGTCTGCTGGCTTTTCAGTGTTTGAAAAACTGCCTGGAAGCTAGAAATATCAGCAGTTAACCATCCTGACAGATGATAATATGGCTACATGCAGTGATCTGAAAGAAGTATTCTTACACTATACAGAGAGGCAGAAAGCAGAAATGTTAGGGCTCCAAAGGCACTGACATTGAATGGCTATTGACACATTAATGTGCACTGTAACTGCACAGTTACACCCAAACTGGACATGGTTCAGAAGAACTCCATCTACCGATTTTCTTCTCGAGAGAAATGTTTCTGTAGCAGTCCACCCTCAGCAGGCCCATTCTGTGTGGTGAAAGCTTAAATACCTAACATAAATACTAAGTTCTGGTTTGGAGGGTTAGCCTGTAAATTAGATACTGGACTGCCAAAATCAAGGACTTGGTCTGGTTCTTTCTGTTCTTGGGCCTTTGAGCCTGCACTGCTGTACCTGCAATGCACGAGGAATACTACAGTGGTTACTACTACTGCACTTGGCAGGACCCATTAGGGCTTTTGCCTCCAGGGACCTAGTGCCTGACATCACTCCAGTGCTTGTGTTGTGGTAGCTCTCAGGCATATGTTAGGGGATAACCACAAAACCAGCAGCATATCTCTGCTGAGAATCAGCTTCTTGCCTTCTAATGCGAGTGGGAGAAGATCAGGGACTGGCCACTTTGTCCTGCAAACCTTCACTCACTCTAAATTAAATACAGACAGCTTTGCTGTAAAATGTAAAACTGTTAAATGAAACAAAAGACAGGTACATCTAATGAAGACTTTTGAAAGATATATCCATAATTCTGCTTTTAAAAGAATAAAGGCCAGCTGTAGTAAGGCATTTAAAGATTAATTTGTTTCCTGGACATGCATACAAAGAAATGGATGAGAATCTAGAATCTCAAATCAGGATTTGGGACTTCTCTCTTTAAGAACACAGCATGTGTTGAGTATGGTACCCACAGCAGAATGGGCATAGAACTGGCATGGCATAGAGATAACCACAAGGAAATTTTAAATGTGTGTATAGTAGTAATGTTGATTTTGTTAAAACATGGTCATTCTGCAGAAAAAAAGATTACAGATAGTTCAGGTCAAGTTAAAGTAAGAGCTGGGACTCCACAGCTTTGCATTTGACACCCTAGAGAAGAGGGTAATGTTGCATGTCCTTGGTTCTAGCTTCAGGCATGCCTGTGTATTCTAAATTCATCAGTTACTGTATAATAGACAAACCTGGAAATAAACAGGGTAAACAGACCTGGAATTCGTAGCTCAGACTCAGAAATCCCCCCTTACAGTTATCTCTTATGTTACAGGGTTAGAATTAGAGGAACTCGATTTCTTTGCGGATTATTTCAAGTCACCAGAGAAGAGCTGGGGTAAGGAGTAGGAGGTGGTGCATTAGCATCTGAACATGCATTAATTGCTGAGAAATGGAAGACATTGCACTGGCTCATCCACACCTGCTTATTATCAGGCTGAGCACCAAATTAAATTCTGCAGGACAAAGCAAACTCAGTCAGCCTTTAGAAGGACACAGCATTTCGTTAATTTATCTTGATGAATAAAGCTTTATTTTTCAGACTTTGATGCAAAAGCATGCCTTGCCCTCAATAATCAGATAAGCTTATCTTTTTTGTGAATGGCAGAAAGGTAAGTTATGAACAGAAAGGTAAGTTGATGAACAAAACATAGCTATACAATCCAACACTGCATTTTCCCATAGCAGACATTGCACCCAATATGGCTGCAACACATTTGTTACCACCATCCTCAGGAAATACTGGAAGATATCTCTTAAGGCTTGATGTATTTCAAGCAAAGGTTTAAGAGTGATTAGTATGATATCCTCCTGTTGAGTAGTCTGTGAATAGATTTAATAGAATTAAAGATTAAAACATCAATTTGGACATCTTGAATTTTTGAGTGCAACTCAACCTATAAAGTGTCAAAACTCCTTGTCACCCTAGGAAAGAATCTCAGCTGTTGAGAAAGTTGCAACTTTACCTGAATATGTGCATTCTTCCCCCACCTCCACTCAGTTTCTTTGCAGATCCTTTCAGGTCTTTGCAATCTGGAACAATTCCCACCCATGGATCCAATACAGGAATTTATATTTCCTCCTGAGCTAATGGTAGGCCTTACTGACATTTGTTATTTCAAGTGCTGTGGAGGTTTCCCCCCTGGGGGAATGGGCCCTGGGGTGAAGGCATGGGTTACATGGGGTTTCTGGGCTCCCTGATACTATCCTGTTCCCTATTGGCCATTGGTGTTCCCCCACCCCAAAAACTCTGGTTGTCCCATGATTCTGTGCCCAGTCTGTGCTCGGGCTGGCAGCCATGCGGCCAAGGAATACACATATCTGAACATCCATGCAAAAATCATTCCCTCGTTCTTTCCATGGGCAAAAACTGTCTTTGGAAGGTTGAAGGAATCCCACTGCAACAAAGCGTAACTGAGTACCTACAAACGTTGAAAACCTGATGTTTTTGAGAAACTGAAAGATCTATCCTCAGATAAATAGAAGATGCTACTTTTAGTCACACATAATGAGACATTTCATTATGGATAATCTACATATTGTCATTATTACAAATACCTCACTTTTTCCAATAAGAAATCATTTGCCTCTGCAAAACCAACTTTTCCCAGAAGAGCTTCTTACTCAGGACCATTTCACTTTGGACCAGTTGGCTTTTTTTGTGGAATGTAGTGTTTTCTTTGAGAGATCCCAACTGAACTTCTCCATCTTTTCTGTCTTGTATTCTCTGTTAGATGGTTTCTTCCAGCTGGGACATAGACCCTAACAACCTGAGACTGGACTTAGATGCAGGTCCACAGGAAAGGCAAAGGACTTGAAGAGGAAAGAAGGGGGTTAATTGCAGTAGTTATTGGACATTCACAGGACAGATGAAAACTTGAACAGAGGGGGAGGACGAGGAAAGACCTATGATCTGGAGACAGAGGCAAGAGAAGAGATCTGTGAAAATGAAGGATTTACCCAGACCAGACTGAGTAGAATCCAAGCAGTCAGGTTCAGACTGTATTTTTAATCCTCACTCATACTTCAGCAAGTTCTTGCAAAATTCCTTGTTTGCATTCCTTTTGCAAATATTCGTGGGCAGTTCTTGCTGCTATTACACAACCACCTCACAAGCACAAAAGTTCATTTGAGTTCTGGAAATGCATGGCACAGTTCCTTGGTTTGTCATGATATCACAGAGTGCTATTTGCTGCAAGGCAGTTGGCTTTGTAAATATTTGTCAGAGAGCACAACTTTCTTATTTAATGATTGCCTCTCAGGGCAGAACGTTCATAGTAAGGCCTAAATTCCTTTATGAAACCATGAAAGGGGAAGTAAATCTGCCTTTCTGCTAGTTGTCCTGCCTTTGAGAGACTCGTGCTTCAAGAATGCAAGTATTAAATTAATGGTTTACAAATCTTACACTTGGATGAAAGATCTTGGCTAAACTGCTGCTGGCTGATAAAGCTGGTCAGACAGAAGGGAGATGCTGCCATCTGCCCTACATGTTCTACAAGCTCTACAGACTGAGCTGCCAGGAGTGAACTGCTTCTCCAGCCTACACAAGGTGTCCATACCAGTAAGATTATGACTGGTTCCACAGACACGTAGGGTTTTTTTGGTTTTCAGGCATGTCTTCTACCTAGAAGGCCAATTCATAGTTGCAACAGTTCTCTGGCTTGTCCACGGGTCTGTTAATTACATTGGCTGCAAGACAGGCGTTTCTCAGGGATTGCTTTTGCATATTTTGAAACCGTGATTCCACATGGCACTTGTCAAATATGGAAAGAACATACATGATATTCTCAGAGGGGAAAAAAAGGCTATATACAGTCTTGTAAGAAAGGAGGTGGCAGAAAACCACTTTGATTAAACAAAAATGTAAATACTGATCAGCCATCCCAAGGAGACAATACTTCTGGAAAGACAAATTTTAAAAACATTTTACATATTGTAGAAACTGCTCTGGGTCTAGTATGGTAGATACATGACTCAGCAAATGGGGCTGTAGTGATCCTCCCTAAGAGAACACACTTCTTGTATTCTGTCACATATGCAATGAGATTTTAGCATCCTGATTTCCCCCAAAGTCCAGTAACTCTGCTTTACTGTTTGCATTATATACAAAGGAAATTTTCAGAAACATCAGAGTAGGAGAAAGAAACATAATACTAATCTTCTCCTACCATTTATTTAGTTTCATTTCAGTTTCCTGAGCAATAATATAATTATAAGCTCAACACTGTTCTTCACCACAGGAAGCTCAGATGAAAATCCTCATTAATGTCTCACTATCTATCATGACAGTGTCCTACTGAGCAATATGGGGCTCATACTGGCAATGGTCAAATTTACCAAATCTTTGTCATTTCCATCAGAGAGAATGGCTCAAGAGCAGCAAAGAACAACTGTGATTTTCCATGGCATGAGAACCACACAGATTTCTCCTCCTAGCCTGAAGAAGCTGAGGAAATGGCCATTCCTTCGAGGGGGAGGAAAGTAAACCTGGTTTCTGTCAACAGAGATGATATGAGAAAGGACATCTGAAGGGAACAATAGAGTAAATCACATTAAAAAGTACAAAGGTAGAACTTCAGTTAAGATTGAACAAAACAAACACAATTTCTAACAGGTCTTTTAATGGAATAAAATGGGGTTATGGTACAAATCCCTGTTATATATAAGAAAGGCAAGCTTGAAAATAACCTAATTGTTTGTTAATGTCTTTAAGAAAACACATTGTAAGCAGGGGGGGATCATCCTGGGACTCAAACCCAATCTCACCAGTTGGCACATCTGTCCTTTGGCATCAGAAGGTAAGCTTTGGTCCCCCTGTCAAATATCTTTGCAGATGGGCAGAACACTGCAACAGAGAATATGTCTGTGGGAATTTTCAAGTTAAATACTACTGTGCATCTCCTGGGTGAGTTAGAATGGTACATTCAGGAGAATGGAGAACATCCTGGTATTTGCTTGTCATTTTAGCTCGCAGATAGTATTTGCCAGTAGAAAACACTTGTTTTGCAAGGCAAAAGGAAACAGCATCTAGCCATCTCAGGAAAGTGAGGTGGGTGTGCCTGACAGGTAGGAAGGCCTCCTTTCTACCCTGTGGTTATGTCACTTCATTTATCAGACAGGTTAGCTTTGTCTTGTAATGCCACCACTGTTTGCTTTTATTGCTTTTGCCTGTCACATTTTAAGAAAAACTTTGGCTCATTCTCTAGGGCCATGCACCTAGAAACGTCTCTTGAAGTCACTGGCACTTCTGTGGATATGTGTGTGTGTATACATGTGTTTAAATAACACTCCCAGTAATGAAGCCGAAGCAGGTCCCGTCCTTGCAACATAAAATCTGAGAGAAGTTTGGAAAATCTTGGCAACAATTTCTGCAGTCTTTGAACTAAATATGTACAGGGCTGATTCCCCATCTTATTGAAGTGCTTGATAGTTACTTAAAACGTACTGTGATGTAATGGTTTAGTGGTCTGAAGAGTTTTGAGTAGAAATATGATAGCTGTATTTAAACCTAAATAACTGATTTTCTGACTATTATTAGCGTTTTTAAGACAAATATTTTCTAGAAAGTATAAAATACTCAGTCTTTTGTGTGTGATGAAGAACTATAGCATTCATATAGGGAAATACACTACACTTAACATGTATCATAGATTAGCCTTTCCACTGACCTTAATATATTCTTTTGCACAGATTCAACAGAATTTGAATCTGCAATGCAGAAATGTTTCCTTCTTGCTTCACAGTCAATAACAGACTTCATTTTTCTCCAATAGATGGTAAAGATTCTTTTAAATGATCAGTTCCTTGCTGGCTGTGAACATGCAGACATAAATGCCAAGTAGGTCATTGTTTCTGGTTTCATCCCAAACTCTATAAAGATATGACTTCAATGCTTCCGAAGTTTCATTCAAGTTCCCGTGTAGTTATTAGGAATATTTCCATTTTTTTCCAGTAGGTGTCGAAACATGCAGGTTACTCCTGCTTGGAAGTAGCTAAGAAAATTCTGCCATTCCTCTATCACGCCTCCCAGCTGGACATAATCTTCTACTTTTTTGGGCCTCTCACTGTTTTTTCTCCACTCCTAAATGTGCACTTGTGCCCCTTTCAGACACAGAAAGTTAGGCTGCCTGAATACTTGCAGGAAAAATGCCAAATTGTCACACAGTCTTCAGCAATAAGCTCATTTCTGACCTCTTCTCACTAACTAATTAGCGATTTACAATGACTAATCCTGAGCTGTGGTTGCAGCTACTCAACAAATAAGGTCCTAACTACTGTGACCAAAGGCGGCAGCGTGTGGCATTAGGGGGTTAGGGGCAGAGGAAGCGTGTCCTCGTTCCTGTGCTCTTAGGTATCCCTCTAGTGGATGTGCAGAGAAGGACGGGGCGGGTAGAGAAAGACCCAACTACAAACCGATGTGATGTGATTGATGTCAGTGAGGGAGTGACCACAGGGCTCTCCGCCAGCCTTGACGTCAAAGGGTCAGTCCCCAGAGCAGCTGCCCACTGCAGTGCAGCTCACTGAACATATGTGGCCTCATGCTGGATGAGTGCTTCTGCCCAAGAGAAGTTGGATGGCTGTGACAGATTTCCCATGAAAAACAGAAGGATTCCCATGAGCTCAAAGCCTGCAAAAGATGTGTTGGCAGCAGTAAAGGTGCTTCTGCTGCCCAGAAGTTTTGAGCCGTAGTAGTGATTTGAGAAACAAACAGCCTGAAAGAGAAAATTCAGGAGAAACGTGTTAGTTCCTTCCACAAATTAGAAGAAAAAAGAAACCCCAACCTGCTTTGTCCAATGACAAGTTGTGCCATGGAGCTAAAGC
Source organism: Platysteira castanea (assembly GCA_013397175.1). Classification (NCBI taxonomy): domain Eukaryota; kingdom Metazoa; phylum Chordata; class Aves; order Passeriformes; genus Platysteira; species Platysteira castanea. The sequence goes on from VYXC01004873.1 coordinate 1,992,298, forward strand.
TATCACAGAGTGTATTTCAGAGTCTTGCCTTTCAAAGAGAGATGGTTGCACCCAAGAATAGCAGAGGTGGGGACAACAAAATGAACAAAATACAACAGTGCTGCTGGCAACCAAAAGGTCACTTTGAAGAGCAGAAGATTATCTACCAGCTGTCACATGAATAACATGTGAGTTTAAGCAGTTTCGCCATGGGAAATTAACACCACATTTTGGGGAGGCTGCTTCTGCCGCTCACTTTCATGCTGAATCACCTTTTTGATTAACTCTGCTGACACACTGAAAAGGCACATGGATCTATTTTATTTGCAAGACTTGTCAACAGAAAGTGCAGATGAAAACCTGGTTGTCAGTTCTCCCTCTTGTCCCTGTCAGCTGTTGGCTTTTGGTTTTGGGTTGCTTCAGTAAACGTTGCTACAGTAAAGCAATTTAAATCCTGCTGAGAGGATTTTCCATCTCTGACAAGACATATTGTTCAACATGTAATCCTGATTTTTACATTTGTCATGAGAGTATTACATAGTAAAGACCTAACCTGCTAACCCCTTCTTTAAAAGTTCCGTAGCTGTCTGAATCTGAAGTTTCTTTCTGGAGCTACAGAAAGAGCACTTCATAGACTTTCTTCAGCAGACTCATCTGTGCCTGATTGAGAAAAATATTGCTGTTACATTTTCTTTTAAAATATATGGCTTTGCCCCTAGAACAAAATATTTCTGACAACAGAAAGCCCAGCTGCTTCTTAACTGCTGATAAAGGTAAAAATTTGGCATGTTTTCTTACATGTAGATAACCTCAAATCGTGTTCCCTCTTAGTATAACTTTCTAGGATTTACTTAGTCTTTCAAGAAAAATAAAAAGTTTAACTGAAACTTTGGGCAATGGTAACACGTAAAATACAAGAAATAATATATTTCAATCATTTTCTGACACTGATGGAATTTGTCCTTCTTTTTTTGCCCCATTAGGATGACTATTTCAGTCTTCAGACAGGCTGAATGACAGGAATGTGTTTAGTCCATGGTGAATTGTGGAATGCTAGTCCTCTTCCATCCAGGCACAGACACCATTGTCGATCGGAGTATTTTATTTGGCTCAATCACACCCAGTGCAAGAAAATCCCGTGAGACTTCCTTATAGGAAGGTACTGGATATTTTATTGTATTTAACTGAAATGTAGGAGTCACAGAGTGAAGCATGGGGTTTGCTTTACTGCACCAGCGCAGATCCCATCGTCAGCCTCTCATGATCTGTATTTGACCTGTCCTCTCTAACAATAGCTTATTCCTTGATATAACTTACGCTGATTCACTTACTACTTCTCACATACTTCAGTATCTTTAGCTTCCTGTTACTTAAAAGAAGTGTGTATTTGTGTCAGTCTGGGGGTTTTTTACCAGGCAATGAAATCAGATGCTGAATGAAGCTTGTAGATTGGTGATGGAGGAAATTTTTCTCCCTCCACCAGCTCTGGGTAGAAGAGTAGAATAGAGAAGAACTCTGCTTGTCAGCTTTCTTTTCAGATTTTATCTGGAACTGTTTTTGCCCTTCTAACTTTTCATTCTTAAGCCTTTACTAATTGTAACGTGAAGCTGCTGAAACATTGGACACTGTGGGCAATCTTTTATATTTTTATAGATTTCCTGGTATTTCAGGGTGCAGATGCACTCCTTGCCCTCAAGGTGTTTTGCAGATCAGGCTGTCCTGACACAGCTCAAACAGCAACACAGCTTTCAGCAATGCAAGAGCTCAGCAGAATTTAGTTAAACTGTCCAGTGGGCTTCAGGACAAATAAATGAAATAACCTACTGCAGCATCTCTGTGATTGTTCAAGCCTGAAAGATCTATTTGAAAAGCTACAGAATGAAAAGGAGAGATGGTTGGCATGTGAAAATTTTGTTCAGTGGAAGTCTTCAATTAAAAAAATTTCAAATTTCATCATGAATTTTCACCCTTTTTTTCTTGTTTTGTTGCAAAATTTAAAAACTTTTAAAATCAAATTTGTGCTGCTTCTTAGCAGTTTGCCACTAAAAACTTTCAGCATCAGCTAAGAATTTGTTTTTTGTCCTGTAAGAGATTAAAAAGATGTTTTACAGCGTACTCTTTACTCGGTAAAAGCCCAACCAAAACATAAGTGTTGGAAGATTTTCATGGTCCCTGATAATAGTCTGTTTCAAGTTAATGTGAACTATCAACAGTTCAACAACAGAGAGCAGCAAAGATGTATTTTAATTAAGTAGGTCTGAAATGCTTTCAATTACAGGCTGACTTTGAAATAATAAGAGTGGATTGATGATGGGAATTGAAATAGTGAAAAAATGGATGAAAACGTTTTTCAGCCTAGTCACCATTGGCCAGAATAGTAATTTACCTGTCTCTTTAGGAAGATGGGCAAGAAGGAATTAGAATGATTCCTGAATATATTCCTGACTTCGGGTGTATTTTCTCTGAAGTAAACAGTATGAAATAAGATTGTTTGAAGCAGTGGTGATGCTGAAGTTTGAAAAGGTGTGGCTAGCTTCACTTTTTTGGGCTCAGCCACCTCAGTTCTGTCAATCTTCTCCATATAGGCTCTGACCTCTTGTGACTTTTTCTGCTCTTCTTTTTACTATTTCCAATTGTTCCCAATAAAATGTCATGTCACCCTTTAGTTGCTTCAGTTCTGATTCCTATTACTTCTGCATAAACGTGTTCCAGGGAACATGTTTCAGGAAAAACCACCAAGCAAATATTGTCACACTCAAGGATGGCACAAAGTTAAGGGTAAAGCAGGGAATTTACAGAATTAACTTTTATGGTGTGCTGACATTTCCCTCTCTTTAATGAAAATTGTACAAAGTGGGTAGAAATGGGTAGGAAAAGTGTTACTGATGGAAAGAGGTTAAAAAAGGAAGAGGAATAGAAAGTTGTATTTTCTCTCATAGAGTGATTCAGAAGAAGACACAATCCTGCTATAGCAGAAGAGATGTAACCTCCTAAAGAAGGAAAAAGCATGAGATGTTAAATTGATACTGATTGAATAATTTTCTCCTAATAAACACAGGTCTATAAATAAAGGAGGTGTAAGCCTGAGATTCAAAGAAATAAAAAATAAATGAAAGTATTTTTCTTCTGTGACAAAACTCTTTTTCTCTGCCTTGTATACATATACATAGTCAAATATAAATTTCCTTGCAGTTCATTTGAAACCCAGTTTCTTTTTCCTATAATTATGTACATAACAGGTGAATTGCACATGGGAGGACAGACACATTTTTACGTGGAAACAAATAGCGTGCTTGTTATTCCAAGAGTGGAAGATAAAGAAATGGCTGTGTGTGTGTCAACTCGGAATGCACCAGATGTACAGGTAAAACAAAGTATTAATGGTGGGTTCAATGCACATTTGGGCCATTCACTTAAGAGTTGGATTTGATGATCCTTGTGGATCCCTTCCAAATCACAATACTCTGTGATTCTGTCATACTTGTTTCTTACCTTTCTAAATAACCTTAAAGCTGAACTGCATGACCAGGAGTTGTTTTCAGCCTTCTCTGTTTCTCTTGAAACTCCCTAATGGTGTTCCCAATTCAGATTAATTTATCTGAATCCTTTTATGAAAACAAGTGGCCTGACTGCCAATGATGAAGCTGAATGGAACAGCAGGTCTTGTGCTGTTGGAATTATACAAGGCAGCACAGACACAAATGAGCAGTGTTAGTGCGGGATGAACAAAGGGTATCTTGGACAGATAATATGACTGTAATTGTCTTGTGGAGAAAAGACTAATTCTGTCTTAGATATATTGGTCAAATCCTCCTAAAATTACAATCCTGGACTGTGGCTATAGAACAAGAGAAAGAACCACACTGGACAATCACTTTTTGCAGTAATGAGCGTCTTCTCCTTGAGAAAGTGTATTTCAGACAAGTTGCGTTGCTTGTATGAGTAGTGACATTGATGATGATGGGGTCAGAATCATATGTGAATAATGATAAATTAATATGGAAATAATAATACATGAATGGTATGAAGTTTTGGGGGAAAAAAGCTAACAGGTCGCAGTTAACATCAAAGTTGGATTGTAGGCGTGCAGCAAACAACAGTTTCAAAGAATATATGTTAATTTCTGTGTGTTTAAGATTAGTTTTTGCAGTTCATTGCTGGCTTGCATTTTTTAAGCTTTTCTTTTCATCAGCCTGACAAGTTAAACTTCTATTTACATCTTTGGAAGCACTGTCAGAGGAGGTATTTTCAAAATGCGGTGTCAGTATTTTAGTTACACGGACTGTGTGCTGTAAACAATCCCTCGGTTCCATTTGGCTTGCTGTTTTAGTGCATGCTTTATCTCCAGCTGCACATGAAACATGCAGTTCTGTACAGGGATTGTTATATCTGGCATCAGATAATCAAACAAGTTTACAGAGCTGTTTTTACATTTCCACCATTCTTTTAAAGACTAGATTGCACTTTCACTGGCTTCTTTAGTTGTCTGAAATTTATTTGTTTGTTCCTGTAGCAACTCTGTTTTTCTGCACTGGAGTCTTAAACCTGATAGCTTTTAATATATAATTAGTCACAGACAACAGGCATTTTTTAATGTATTTTGGTAGGTAAAATTCTGGATGTTCACTTTAGCAGGAATTGGTGGCTTCAGCTTTAAACCTCTAATCCAAAAAAAAATATGTGTGCCATGTGAAACGTATTGGTGGAGCATTTGGTGGGAAGGTACTAAACCTTCACTCTTTGCTGTACTTGCAGCTGTGGCAGCCAACAAATAAGTTGATTTAACTAAATCAAAGGAGTGATTTAACTCAAATAAATTAAAGATGACAAGTCTAAATGAAAAAGGAAGTTCAATCCTGAACTCTCCTTGGGGGGTCATCCTGATGACATCATCTTTTTTATCTCTTTGGCAGTAAATCTTGGATAGAGGCTTGAAAATTCTCTGGCCTCTTGGCAGAGGTATTCACTTAATGTCTGAAAGCCAGAACAAAGGCATGGAGGCAGTTTTCCTCTGGCCTAATCTGTATAAATCCCAACAATTCAGGCCTCTCTGAGGCATGGTGGCATGAATTTCACTCTAGATATTCCATGAAAATGGTTTTTATCCTAATACAAAAGTATGCTTACATCAGCCCTTTGTGCCACAGCTCCCTTTTACTTCCTTGCCTTTTCCTGGTCCTGTCCATTTTTCATGGAATTTGCATCTCCCCGATGAGAAGCTGAAGAGAAAACTACTGAAAATCTCATTTCCTCTAGTTTGTTACTGCTGCCAAAAAAAACCCCAAACCCAAAAAACAAACCAAGAAGAACTTGCTGAATCAGCCTAAACTCAGGCATGGTAGATTAATAAGAAACTAAAACATAGAATGGGCTGATTTATTGCCACCACTAGGAGTTTGGGCATGTACACGTAATGTCATTTGTAATCCGCATCAATAGGCTGTAACAAAAGGGGGTTTTCTAATGTTCCTTTTAGGACTTGGCATCCACTCCATTTTGTCCTGAAAAGAAATATGGATGTGTTAATCACTGGTGGACAGCACCCTTTCTTTGGAAAATAAAACGTGAGCGAGATGAGAAGGTATTTTGCCCAGTTACTGGGTAATAGTTTCTTCTGAGGCAAATCAGCATCATTTCATTGACTAACAAGACACAGCAGAAAACCAAACTCCTTCTCTTCTGAAATCCTAACCCAGCACCAACCTTCTCCATTCCTAAGAGTACCCTGACAAATGCCGTGAATCAAAACAAAAGCTATTCTCCTACAGCCCACGCAATTTTTCTGCAGAAAGAGCAGAACCTTCCACCCCTTTTTTTTTTTATTTTGGAATTCTGCTAACATCCTAACTGCCCTATCCCACCTGCAAATGATAAATATGTAACTCGGAATTGAATATGAGCCACTTCTCAGATATAAAGCCAGCCCTGCAAGGTAATGCAAGATCCAACTTGTAGTAAACTGTTACTTTTGACTTTAAAATCCTCACATTAAAAATAAATAGGTAAACAATGTCAGCACTGAAATCAGCTTGGTAACTGGTGGTAGCAGGTGTATGAATTGAGCACCCTAAAACCCTCCAGGACAGGGTTTATGGTTCAATGTGGTTTGAATAGAGAAGAGCTGAGGAGTTGGCTTTTCTGTGGACTCTTGCGTGAGTGGTAGAGTTTGGCTGATGACTGTTCCTGGGAGAGACTGCTTGTATTTTTAATTTTGATGAAGATATTGCTCATGAAGATACTGTTCCATTCTGGTTACGGTTAGAATAGGTTTAAGAACTGGTTTGGGAAAAGAAAGGAGGAAAGTTTCAGTTTTGGTTAAATCTTGTATTAACCATAAGACAAGGAATGGGATTGCGATTGACATATGTCAATAGCATATGTATTTCATATTCTTCTGGGTAGCCATTACTGACTATTGGCCTCTCTGAAAGTGCAATACAGTACCAGCTCTGGGTGGTTTTCACATGCCATATCTTCCCTCTCACACACATGGAACAGGTAACCCACAACTAGTGGACTACACTCTTCTACTGAAATTTCTTCCACAGTCACTGAAGTTATTTGGATAATCACCTGTGTGCTTTGCCTCTGCTTTCCTCAAAATGAGGATGGTAAGAAAATGCACCCTCACCCTTGCAGTTCTCAGTGTCTCTCCAGAATAATGCCTTCAATCTGCTCTTCCTGTGTGTTGCACTTCCCTCACTACAAGGGTTGGCAGGACAGAGCAGTAGCCTGCTGGAGAGTACTTATTTTTGTAGGAGGAGGCAGGAGCCAACTTCCCTCCCCATATCAGTCCCAGCCAACAATGATTACACAAGTGTTTCTTCAGAAAGCAGGGCAAGATGGGAATGATGACATTGTTTCCTGACAATAGCCACTTCATAGATTTTCCATTGCACTCATCCTTTAGAACTGTAGAAGTAGATATATCTACTTTTATTGCTTAATACATTGTTACTTGGCCCAAATTTCTGTTTCTTTATAAGTTAAAGAGGGAAAAAAAGGGAATAAAAAATTAAATAGGTAAAAAGCTCAGGAGCAGTTATGAAATAGACAAACAGCAAGGGCTTAGTTTACCAGCCATTCTCCCATCAGTGCATATCCAGTCAGAAAGCAAACTAAAAAAAAAACACTTTGGGAGACTGGAAAATAGGAAATATCTGATGAAACTGTGACAAGGTCAGTTAATTAAAACTTTCAACTTAAAAGACCCCATGGACCTGAGTTTGAACAAATCTGTTGTGCTCTAGACTGAAAATTTCTGTATGAAAAGGGACACAAATTACCTCAGGCAGACCTGCAGGCCCCTCTTTTCCTATAGTAGCCAGCTAGAGACCCCTACCTCAACCTGCCTGGAGGCTGGGGCTGGGAATTCTGCATCTATCCACTTCTGCTTCCTTCTGTGCAGCATATCCAGCAGAGTGTTTCTCAGTGATAGAACTTCTCATATTCATAGAAGTCATACCCAAGATGAAGAACCTTCGTGGGCTAAGTGTTGTGCAAAAACTTGGTAACAACTTAGAATTTAAATAAAGATGGATTTGTTATCCAGTCATGAGGAGATGATGTACTATCTCCAGGAATGCACTCAGAACTGTAGGCTTTCTTTGCAAACATCATGGCCCCCATGATTCAAAGCAGTCTCATTAAACTGTATAGCACAGTGGAACCTCGTTGTCAGTTCCTATAATCTGAGCCTTTCAGGCTGAGAACTCACCTGTGCTATGGAGATAGGACCTTATTACCCGTTCAATTACAAGAATGCCACTGTTCCCTAGAGGTAAGTTGGTTGATTTCCCAACCTTTTATAACATGAGAAAATTGAGATATTTGTGTGCAAAGACATTTGCACAGCTGGTAAGGAACGTGCATTTGTGCATTACAGTAAGTTTTTTTTCCCCCGTAGCAAAATGATTTCTTATATTTTATTTCAGGTTCCAAAAGACAAACCTGGAACCTGTAAGCCTTGGGCTGTTGATATAGATTAGTACTGCTTTACAAAGGATCAAAAAAACAGATGGCTCCTTCAGCCACTTGCTGACTGCAAGCATTCCTGCAAGAAACAATTAGAACTGTAATACACATATATATATATATCACATCATCTTTGTAGAACAGGATATAAGCACCAGTTCTCTTGTCCTGCCAAGTAAAAGACCTGTCATTAGTGTGTTTCATGCTACACTTGAATAGTTCTGGAGTTACCTCAAGAACTTCAAAGAATTCGCATGCAATTTTGAACATATCTGCAATGAAGCGCAGATCATAAATAGTACCATTTTGTCACTTTGTACATCCAGTTTGAGAATCATAACTGTTGTTATCTATTTTATCAGTTCTTCCAGAATATGAAAATCCCGAAAGTCAGAACTAGACACTGCACAAATTAGTGATGGGCAATGTATCAATATTTCAGTAGAACAGAGATTCTAAAAGAACATACTGCCAAGTATTTCTAGGCACCCCAGTAACGCATTAGTTTAGCTCTGCATCCTGGCAGCCCACCTCAGGCCTGCTTCACATCATCAGATCTCTTTGAACCACTGTCCATTCTGGCCCTTCTAAAAGCTGGAATATAATCACTGCTACTCACTGCCTTCTTATCACTCACTCCTCTTCTCCTCTGCCTTACCCACAGTTTTGCCCCTTCTTTCCAGCAAAATGGTGAAGCAGGACAAAGCTGATGCATTTCAGGTGAGGAGAGGTGAGGCACCCCTAGGTGAGGAGAGGGCACAAGGTGAGGGAGGTGTACTGGCAGTAGGAAGGGTTAAACAGCAGGACAGGTTCCCAGTACCAGCTTTTTTCCCAGCAGAGGTGAGGTTGCCCATAGCAACCATCAGCAGTTGTGCAGAGCAGATGTACAGCAGGTGACCAAGAGGGAAAGGTGGAGGGGAGAGCCGAGAGGGGAACCATGACAATAGGAGTTCATCATAGGGGTGGCAGCTCAGAGTTTAACTCAGCTGTGCCAAACAACTGGCACTCTGACAGACACTGTTTTGGAAAGGAGGTTTTAAAGTGATCCAATGGCAGCTGTATGAATCTTGACGGATCATTTCCCCATGAGGAAAAGAGACTGAAAAACAAGAGCAAAGGTATTTGAGAGGGAGAAAAGGAAATGGCTGAGCTGAGCCAGCACAGGTATACATACAAATCAATATTCGACTTTCATAGTTGATAGTTCAAAGCAATAAAATTAACAGTAAGAACACGATTAACATCTGTTAAGATGTTAAGACTGCCCTACAGCCTGAAGGTAGGATGAGACCTGGTGTGGTGACTGCTAGCCAAAGAACCTGCGTTTAACGGCAGTAGAGAAGGCCTGCACTTCTGGAGCTCAGGGACTTTGTTGTGTGTCAGATGCACGCAGCTTCTGGTAGTCCTGCTGCACGGACTACAGTACGTCAAGTGCTTCTATGGTGATGTTACCACCAGGATCTGAAAATAAAAATCATTACAACTGCAAGAGCAAATCTAGGGTCAAGTAGCACGGCAGGTATGGTACTGAAGTTCGACGCACCGCAGGTCCCGGTGCTGCCCCCGGCACTTCTTGTGTGCTGCGCTCAGTGGGCCGCAGACCAGACCAGGCAGGACGTGTCCCTGCGGTGCTGAGCGGGTTCCACCGGAGGGCCGGAGTGCCCGGGGAGCACCTCCGAGTAGGGCTCGGCGGTGTAGAGGCCCCCGGCAGCCAGCAAGTCAGCAGCACACGCGGCCCCAAAAGAGCCCGCCCCATTCCCCGCCCCTTCCCTCTCTCCTCTCGGGCGGGGCGGGACGGGGCGGAGCNGGAAGGAGGAGCGGCGCAGCGGGGGCGAGCGGGCAGCGCGGCCCCTGCCCGCAGCGTCCTCACGGGTGTCTCTGCTTCTTTGCAGGGTGTCTTTTATGAATAATCAAAAGCCGCAGAAGCCGACACTATCAGGCCAGCGTTTTAAAACCAGAAAAAGAGGTGAGTTACCGCGCCGTGCCCACTGCCAGGACCGGCTGCCGGCGCTGTGCGTACGGTAAAAAAGTCGGTTTCTGTCAGTAAACAAAGCAGTGCCTTCATGCGCTCACCATAAATCTTTTACCTGAAGCCACACTAAGTGCAGAGTCCTGAGGCTGACTCTGGGAGCTGCAGTGTTCTCTGCAGTAATACAAAATATTTGGCAGTCAGAATTGTCACTGGATTTACTGTGTTAACCTTGGCCTAAAAGATGGTCATTATAGAACCGTCCTGAGTGTGTTTAGCCTGCAATCAGAAGGATCTAGTACCCCTGAATTACAGGGGAGCTCCAAAACAGGTTGTTGCACGGTAGTACACACATCTAAGGAGCATGTAACAGACTAGGAATTTCAGTCTTAGCCACTGGATAAAAGTTACATTGTCCTCTTCTAAATTTTAAAAAATTGACAGAAAAATCCCACAAACCCACCCACCCACACATCCCCCAGTCAACATCCAAAAAACCCCAAAGCATGGGATGTGCAAAGGCCTGTCTCTACATGCACAGTTATTTCCATAAGAAGAGTTAGTGACTAGAGAGATGTGATACGTAACTTAGTATTTTGGTGGAGCTTTTTTCCAGCAAAGAGGAAGTGGGGACAGCTCTTGGGGTTTCTGTTCAGTACAGTTTTACTTGTATACCAGCAGTGTTCCAGCTCTAACAGGCAGCTTTAGGGATGCTGTACATGCAGAAGCACACTTCAATTTATAGAACCTGTTTGAATGTCAAAGGACCTTGAGAATCTTTTGAATGAGAGAGTTTGATGTGGTCTGTCCAGCAGATGAAATGCCAGCAGCCATGGGTTTAGTCTCTTTTTAAGCATTTAACCGTGGTTCGGCTTTGAAGCAACTCTTNCGCGGCCCTCCCCTCTTCCTCTGGCGTCGGTTCCGCTTGCAGAGCTCTCGCTGCCGCTGCTCCTCGCTGCCGTTCCTGCCCGTCTCCGCTCCGGGCCGCTCGGGCGTTTTCTCTCTGCCTTAAATTCGGTGAGGAGACGGGCGCGGGCGGGAGGCGGCCGGCTGGGGCCGGCTGCGACAGCCCGGGCCGTAAGGGTCGCACCGCACCGCGGCGGAGGCGGGGGGAAGTCGGTGGTGTACCCCTTCTTCCTTCCCCGCACGGGGCCCGGGAGCGCGGCAGCGTTGCCGGCAGCTGCGGCACCGCCAGCTCGGGCCGTGCGGCGGGGCCGAGGGGCGAGAGGCGCGGGCACGAGCACTGGCACTGGCACCGGCACCGCGCGGGCCCCNTTACTGTGTTAACCTTGGCCTAAAAGATGGTCATTATAGAACCGTCCTGAGTGTGTTTAGCCTGCAATCAGAAGGATCTAGTACCCCTGAATTACAGGGGAGCTCCAAAACAGGTTGTTGCACGGTAGTACACACATCTAAGGAGCATGTAACAGACTAGGAATTTCAGTCTTAGCCACTGGATAAAAGTTACATTGTCCTCTTCTAAATTTTAAAAAACTGACAGAAAAATCCCACAAACCCACCCACCCACACATCCCCCAGTCAACATCCAAAAAACCCCAAAGCATGGGATGTGCAAAGGCCTGTCTCTACATGCACAGTTATTTCCATAAGAAGAGTTAGTGACTAGAGAGATGTGATACGTAACTTAGTATTTTGGTGGAGCTTTTTTCCAGCAAAGAGGAAGTGGGGACAGCTCTTGGGGTTTCTGTTCAGTACAGTTTTACTTGTATACCAGCAGTGTTCCAGCTCTAACAGGCAGCTTTAGGGATGCTGTACATGCAGAAGCACACTTCAATTTATAGAACCTGTTTGAATGTCAAAGGACCTTGAGAATCTTTTGAATGAGAGAGTTTGATGTGGTCTGTCCAGCAGATGAAATGCCAGCAGCCATGGGTTTAGTCTCTTTTTAAGCATTTAACCGTGGTTCGGCTTTGAAGCAACTCTTCTGAACAATGAGCTTCGTGGGTCTGTCCTGAAAAATAACTGATCCAGTACTTCCAACCTTGCACCAGCTGTTACCAATGTGTTGATACCTGCACTGGCACTTGGACACCAGTATGCCCTACTAGGCTGCTAACAGAATTGGCTAAGCTGTTTTAGACAACACTCAAAATAAGATCTGCAGTTGAGTTCTCTTATCTTTGGAAGCTTTTCATCTCATGATTTCCATAATCTAAGGACAAATTGAGATGAGAATAATTGAAGACCTCTTCTCTTTAAGACTTTCTATTAGTTACATGGGTGGATTTGTTGCATGTTGACTAAGCCCTGCCTGTAGTAAAAACATGGCAATGATCAGCTGATGTGTCTCAGGTATGAAGAAGTGTGTGTTCTGCTTAACAACAGCAAAGGATGCTAAATAGATCTGCAGTTACAGTCCATTAAGTTATCTTGTATGTCTACATTTCCCCGAGGCACTTGAGGAAAAGTAATTGCCTCAAACTCACTTAACTCCAGGTTAAGACGAGGGATGGTCTTCATAGCCAAAAAGTAAATTGCCAGGTGACTCAGATGTGATAATGGTGTGCAGTTTGTCAGTCAGAATATTTCATCCGAAACAGAGAGAGGCCCAAAAAACTGAGATCAAACATGAGTAATGGAGTCAAATGTACAAAATTGTAGGGGCAAGTATTAAGAATTGCCTTCCAGCATGAGCTAAGTCTGGTTTTGGAGGGAAAGAGTGATCTAAGATGACACTAGGGATGTAAGAATCAAACTGAGAAGTCAGGTAAGCTTTCTTAGAGCCAAGTAATGATCATCAGAAAGAACTCTTCATGGAAATCTTACTTCAGCACTTTTTCTTTACAGATGAAAAAGAGAGGTTTGACCCTACTCAGTTCCAGGACTGTATTATTCAAGGTTTAACTGAAACTGGCACTGACTTGGAGGCAGTAGCAAAGTTTCTTGATGCTTCTGGTGCAAAACTTGATTATCGCCGCTATGCAGAAACACTTTTTGACATCCTGGTGGCTGGTGGAATGCTGGGTAAGTCCCTTTGGTGTGGCTGCTGTCAGCTTCATTCTCTCTACTCGGCAAAAGCTCCCTTTTCTTTCAGTGTAAAAACTCTGCTAAAGAGCCCATTGAGTGTGTAGAACAGAGTTTAAGTTAATCTGTGGTAAACTACCTGACCATCTTGGTGACTGAGCAGTTACTGTAGAAATACTCTGTATAACCTGCCTCAGTTTTACTTGAGTCTGTTTGCATTCCTCAAAGTGTAGATTGTACAAACTCTGCTTAGGAGAAAGTACTTTGGATTTTTGGGTGTGGAGGGTGTGGTTGGTTTTCTATGTTTGGCTAGTTTTTGTTGGTTGGGTTTTTGGGTTTTTTTACCAGGAGTAGATCTTGACTCTGGTCAAGTTCACTTCTAAGAGTGAGAGATGGATGAATGCTTCTTTCAGGTGTGTGGTCTGTCGTAACAAGACCAGTAGTTGCCCAGGAAGATTCTGACATGATTGTGCTTTGTGTATACTGCCCTGTTATTTTGGAAAGGAAACTTGTTTACAGAAGAATCTAAAGTGCTCAGTCTTGGACATGATATTACAAATGATTTGTTGCTGACAGTAATGAGGTCATGGGTTCTAGCAGACGTCAGGGAGCGAGAAAGGCAAGGGTAGTCGAGTCAGCAAAAAACACAGGGACTGAGGTGAAATGTGATGAGGAAAAGTCCTGTAAACTCATGTACACACTGAGTGTACAGAACAAAGAGGAGCAGATGCTCACCAACCAGGTAAGCACATACCGTAATTGTTACGGTAGTGGGTTTACATTCAAGAGTCTGAACCAGTGCATACTGTGTTAGGAAGTATTCCTTCTAGGAATGAGGCTGATGGGGAAGAGAAAAAAGCATTGCTGCATTAGTGGTGATATGGAGTGCTTTACTCAATTCCCTCTCTAGCAGGTAGCTAAGAAGACCACCTTTGATCTTCAGTCAGATGAGGCCAGAATAAAAACTGACATCCTGTTGCCTTACCAGCTTTTAATATTGTTACCATAAATATTCATCTCTGGTTTTAAAGTCATGTTTCTGACTAATACATAACAAAAGGATCTCCATTGTATGTAGGATGGCTTAGAAATTGATGAGGTGTTCTGGCACTGAAGCTGGTGACCTGAATGCACCTTCCTTAGTGAAGCAGCCTAAATAACTAAAGTTTCAAGCTCCTCTCTGGGCCGCTGAATTTTGAATGTGTGTCTCTACATGTTTCAGTCTACTGTTGTGACTCTGTCATGTGAAAGGCACAAAGCAGCACTATTGCAGCAGACACTAAAAAGACACTTGCTGGAATTAAGCAGCTTCAGTGCCTTCCTTTAAGGGAAGAGGAGCACATATGGCCACGTTAACTTATTCATATGTAAACAATGTGTGTTGCCAATCCCCTTAGCAGTAGGGGCCAGAATATTTAAGTGTTCAAATCTAAGCTCCTGATTTTAAAGTTCTGGTGCAGCAGTGGAACAGATGGAAATGTAGGGGTGTCTTCAGTGATCAGTCATTCAGTTCATCATGAAATGACAACGTTGCATGCTATGGGTGTTGGAGTTCTGCTGTGGAGACTGCTCAGTGCTCTCACTGGGAGTAACACTACTAATGCTGAAATCCTCCTCCAGCCCCAGGTGGGACCCTGGCAGACGACATGACACGCACAAACGTCTGTGTGTTTGCAGCACAGGAGGATCTAGAAACCATGCAAGCATTTGCTCAGGTTAGTTCTGAAATGAGGACAATTTAACTTAAAGCTGTTTAATGGTCAAAAAATAAATGTTGTGTAGTTGTAAGTTTACGTAAAAATAGTGCATGGCTTTAAGTAGCATACTGGAAGTGGTAGAGTAGAGGTGTTCCAAGCTGTGCTCTAAGTTCAGACCTACTCCATGGAACTTCGTTTTTTAAAATTCTAATCAAATGATAGTTCAGAGCAAAAGATAATGTACTCTGTGTCTTTTTAGGTTTTTAACAAGCTAATCAGGCGTTACAAGTACCTGGAGAAAGGCTTTGAAGATGAAGTCAAGAAGGTATGGAGTGGGTTTTTATCAGAAGACAAGTAAACTTTCACATTCTGCTAATTAATCACTTTGTAGAAGGATTACGTCATAAAATGGATTATTAAAATACAACCCTTGTAAGTTGTTAATAGAAGAATGGCTAGCTTGCATGACTACCAGTGACTAGTGCTTCTGCTAGTTGAATAGCTTGATGAAACAAAAGCGTTTAACACAGAGGTACTGGCCAAAGTTTAGTGACAGATGGTAGTTTTATGCAGCTCTTCTGACTTGTCCTGCAGTTGCTGCTGTTCCTGAAAGGGTTCTCAGAATCTGAGCGGAACAAACTGGCCATGCTGACAGGTATTCTGCTTGCCAATGGGACACTCAATGCATCAATTCTCAACAGTCTCTACAATGAGAACTTGGTTAAAGAAGGTAAGTGTGGCCCAGCTCCTCCCTGAGGAAGGGGAGACAGAATCATGACAAGTAGGTGGAAGTTGTGATGAAAGTACACACCCTTGCAGCTCACAAGCTTCCTCTAGTGATAAGATTGATTACAGGATTAGTAAAGGTAAATGTGATGCCCCACAACCTGGAAAATCTTGTTAAGACTTCAGAAAATTAGTTTCTTGAGAAAGCCTGTTGTGTAGACTTCCCTGCATGACACTGCTGTCACTAGTGTTGCCCAGCAAGACACTACTGTATTTTGGAGAGGGACCTTTCAGGATGCAAAAGGTGTGTCATGTCTTACGGTTGCTTCCTAAATTGCAGCAAGAAAAGTTGAGTTTAGTACAGGGAAGACTTTGTGGTGCTGAGTGGTAGGAAAAGTCCAGCGTGCTGGAGGGTGCAGTGTCCTAGGGCAGAGAGAGGTACTGCAGACTGTGCTGGGGTTGCTTGGAAGCACAGCTGCTGCTCTGAGCAGTCTGACAAAGGAGGTACCCTGCACTCAGGCCTTTTGATTCCCTGTGTTTTGAATTTCACTAATAATAGAACTATTCCTATTGCACAGGTGTTTCTGCAGCTTTTGCAGTCAAGCTGTTCAAATCATGGATAAATGAGAAAGATATCAATGCAGTGGCTGTCAGTCTTCGCAAAGTAAACATGGACAACAGGCTCATGGTGAGTACCACTGGAACTACTCTGCTGCTACATAAGCCAGTTTAGTGAACAGCATTTGCCAGCAAAGTACTCAACACACATTTCTTTTACAAAAGAGTTGTAAACTTCGTTTTCAGGAACTCTTCCCAGCCAACAAACAAAGTGTTGAACACTTCTCCAAGTACTTCACTGAAGCAGGACTAAAAGAACTTTCTGAGTATGTTCGGAATCAGCAATCCATAGGAGCTCGGAAGGAGCTGCAGAAAGAACTGCAGGAGCAGATGTCACGGGGAGATCCATTCAAGGATGTAAGTGTTTGTAGACAAGGTGAAGGTGCTTTCTGTCCTTCTGTGCCTGTCTCTCTTTCATACTGAACTTAGTTCTCACCAGGAATTAAAATGAAGACTGGAGGGGTTGGTATTAGCTTTGTGGTCTTTCCTTAATGTCCTGAATCCTACTGTATGCATAATCAGGGAGGCTGGTTGTCTCTCTGAAACCTTCTGGGTTACATTTAAAAGAGAAGGTTTAATTTAGCTTAGTGCCATATGTGGCCGTTGTGCTGACTCTTATTCTGCCTGGCAGATCATCTTGTACGTGAAGGAGGAGATGAAGAAAAACAACATCTCAGAACAGACTGTGGTAGCCATAATCTGGTCAAGTGTAATGAGCACAGTGGAGTGGAACAAAAAGGAGGAGCTGGTAGCAGAGCAAGCCATTAAGCATTTGAAGGTATTGTAACTTCAATATGACTTCTGCACCCCTTGGGTAGGGCTTGGTTTTCCTTCTGTCTGCAGCTCCCTTTTAAATGTTAAAGGCTACAACCTTGCTGGTGTAGAGACAGCACAAGATGGGGAATTCTCTGCCTTCTGAGGGGTATTACAGGCCAAGGGCCTGAGGCAGAGGCAGTGACTGCTGCAGAGCTGCTCTGGGGTGGGGCAGTGGTTGCAAATTTCTAAGCAGTGGCTGATGGAAACTGCAAAACCAGCTTTAGTCAGGTGGTAAATGGGAAGTGCTCTGTGCGTGCCAATCTGTTGTTCTTGTTACAGCAATACAGCCCTCTACTTGCTGCCTTCACCACCCAAGGTCAGTCAGAGCTGACTCTTCTGTTGAAGATTCAAGAGTATTGTTATGACAACATTCACTTCATGAAGGCCTTCCAGAAAATAGTGGTGCTCTTCTACAAAGGTAACTTCTGTGGGGTTGTAGTTTCAGGGGTTTGTGGGTTTTTGGAGGGGTTGGTTTTGGTTGGTCGGTTGGGTTTTTTAAAGCTTCTGAAACAGAATGCTTTGGTTCTGATAAATTCTTCAGGGAAGATCAGTGCTACAACATGGCACTTCATGAGCTGAACCATTTTCTACATTCTGTTCGTAAAAATGCAAAGGTGCGTGTGGCTGGTCCTTGGCACGTGGGGAAGTGCAAGACAAAGTTGCTGCCTGTTTACAGTAGATTTGCTTAAGAGCTGTAGAACAAAGCTAAATTTAGATTTTTAAGGCATTTTGTTAAGTTCCATGATAGCATATTCTTCTTAGTTCTCTTAACACTGACTGTGAGCAGCCGGAGATTGAGACCACCACTGTGTTCTGGGCTGCTCTAGGCTCTTTTTAAATGTCTGATAAAAGGTGTTACTGAAAAACACACTGTGCACCTGTGGAAACTTGTTAAACTGAAGATTATATTGTACTTGCAAAATTCAAAAAACAGCTAAACACTTCCTGTAATGTACTTTGGACTTTAAAAGAATTTGCATCTGGTCTTAGCTATTTACTGAACCTTTGCTTAGAGTGTGCCATCTCAAATAACTCTGAAACACCCCAGACTGTTAGTGGGAGTGAAAGTGCAGCTCCTAGATAGAGCGCTGAGGAAACTCCCAGCACAAGGAGCCATCCAACATGCCTGGTTCTCAGAATTTCAAAACTGAAGGCACTCCTAGTGCAGGTCTGTCCAGCTGTACCCAGAGAAGGAGTATGTGATGCTACATCTAGGGAAGGAAGCAAAGGCTGCTTTAGTTTGCTGTGTTAATACTGCTCTTGCCCATCTTTACAGCTGAAGTTCTGAGTGAAGAACCCATCCTCAAGTGGTATAAAGATGCGCATCTTGCAAAAGGAAAGAGTGTTTTTCTGGAGCAGATGAAGAAGTTTGTTGAATGGCTCAAGAATGCTGAAGAAGGTAATCAGCAGCTCAGCTCCTATGTGGAGCTTGTTCATTTTGGGAACCCTAATGCAATAATGCTGTGTTTTGGAGTGGGGGGATGTTAATTGCCCCCCTGAGACTAGTGTCTCCCCTCCCCTGGTCCTGGCTGGAAAAGCTTGCCAGTGAAATCCGTGTGGATCCAATAGCAGCTGTTGTGCAGGATGCAGGGCAGCAGCTGAGCTCGGGGCTGGGGGCTAAGCCATGGACAGGCTGCTGACGAGGTGTCTCTGTTGCAGAGTCGGAGTCTGAAGCTGAAGAGGGTGACTGACCTGTGAAACTCTGGCCTCAGTAAAGCAAACAGGAGCTGTAGATAAGTGTCATGTCTCATGTGTCCTTCTGATTCTTACATCCTACCTCCCTGTATCAAGCATGATATAAGGGCTCTCATGTCAATTTATTTTAACTTTTTTCTATAGTTAATGAAATACTGGATTTAGTTTTTAAAACCATGTTCAAGTAGCTTTACAGGAGTTGTTAGATTTGACTCTTAACCTGCATTTGTCCTTTCAGTTACCTTCTACCTCCTGTATTTTCTACTGTAATAATGTAATTTAAGGCCTTCCACGGTGAAATCCACTTCGTTTGTTGGGATTTCTGTCTGTACTGGAGTAGATGTGATATGGTGAATGAGACTTAGGGCAGTTTTGCTTGCAAATTAAACTGTAAAAAAGCCTCCCAAGTGAAGAGGCCATCGCTTGTGTGGCACTGCAGTCTGTACCACCAAATAGGCCCCATCATAGGTGGCTGTCCATGTCCTCAAGTACTTTGTCATCCCTTTACCAGACTTCCAGCATAAAGCAATCCTCTATTCCAACTCCTGGGGAAGGTGCTTTGCCCCACTGCTGGAAAGAAGCTGTTGTGGTGGGAGCAATTGGTTACCATGGTGGGGCATGAAGAGTGGCATCTCTGAGCCTGCTGGCTGTCACAGCTGGTGGCCCATGTTCCTGAGGGGCTATCAGGTGGCCTTGCATCTCTGGGGGTGCCTTCCTTTCCCCTCTCCCTCATGGGAGTACAAGCAGTGCTGTTCCACATAGAGCTGCCCACCAGTTTTCTCGAGCCAGGCTCTGCTGCTGGCAGGGCTGGGGCAGGGGAGCAGCTGCTTTGTGCTGCTCTGTAAATGCACAGCTGCTGCACCCTAAGGCAGCCAAAACTCCACCCCTCCCCCTTGAAGTTTAGAGATTCTTTTATGCTGGCAGCTCACATGCTAAACCAAACAGCTTATCTGCTCCCTGAAACTTTAATTCCTAATGGAAATTCTCAGGACAGTTCAATTCAGAAAGATTGGGAAAAAAAAGGTGAAGTCTGTACTGTCGGAAGCTAACAATGAGCATTAACTGAAATACTGGTAACCAGAATACACCTACTAAAATAAGTGAAAAAATTGGTCATCACAATGCAATCTGTTCAATACTACAGTGATCTTCCTTACTTTGTAACTTTTTTTTTAAAGCAAATAAAGGCCATCCTTACACTTAATGCCAAGGGCTGTCTCTGCTCCTTATCTGAAAAGAAAGCGCCAGTGACACTACAGGGTACAAAGCAGTGCACAGTCTTTTGCCTAATTCAAGGACTGTTGACTAAAATGTAATTAAAATAATTTCTTGCTGTTAGGGTGCTCTTTTCCACATTAAAAGTGCTATTGTCCCATGAGTTTAAAAACCAAGTTCATCTGTATAATAAGTAAGTTTTATGTCAACATTTGGTAAGTATCCAAGAAGTCATACTAAAAAGTAAGGCACTTACAACATAACCAAATCAGATGTCAGTGGTGTTTAAGTTTCCTTGGTCCCTGTGACACAGCCTGCTTAGCTGCAGGAGCCTGTGCCCTCTTCCTGCCTTTCAATGGAGAGAAGAAAGGAAAGCACTGCACTATAAGAGAAGTGTCTGGGGACATACTCCAGCATCTTCTGAACCAGGTCAAAGAGATTCTTGTGGTCAGAATCTTGGCATGTCATGAATTCCTTCATGAAAATAAAAAAATGTTTGGTTGTTTATCTTAAAATTACTTTTAAAGTTTCTGTCCTCAAAGGCATTTGCCCTGTCGCATCTTACCTGCAGTGGCTTACAGTGGGTTGATAGGTATCTACCACCAGGATTTTGTTCATCCCAATCCAGCTGTCCATGACAGAAAAATTTTTAATTTCCTTAGACAAAGAGAGTGTATTTGTTACTCAAATATTCTGTTTTGTCCCCACAGTAGAAGTTTACCAACGTGTGTTCACAGCTTGGGATCTGATCTGAGAATATTCCACAAGAGTGGCCAGTTTGTCAAACACAGCAAAGGGATAACTGGCTCTTAAACCTAATCTTAAAATATTTAATTTACACTATAGCAGTCCAGGTACATAAAAATATAATTACCTGGGTTTTTTTTTTTTCGTGGGATATGGCATAGTTCATTGCCATGGCTCTGAAGGGAAAGCCAGAGAGACATTTTTGTTCATTGTTAGAGAAAGTTACCAAGAACTATTTTTCACCATACCCTGCAACTAATAATGAGTTTCAGATTAAGGAAAAAAGAGCTGTAGTAATCTGTTTCCTAAAGTAAGTTAAAGTGTACTAGGTTTTATCTCTTGAGGATTTTCCCCTTGATGCTACTTTGGTTTTTTTTTACTTTGTTGATTAATTTCAAGTTTCAGCAATACTGTCAAGATGACAAAGTTGAGGTATTTGAATTAGCTGATGGTGACAGATGAAGCTACATCTGTTACTAGCATGGCTTGTAAATTAGAAATGTTAGGAGCGTGATACTTCACACGAAGCTGCTGCCAAAATGTTGACTGAGAGCTGTGTGTAGAAGTGTTGTGCTCATACCGTTCCCTTGTGCCTACACCTCTCTTCAATTTAGCACCACGGAGAAAGGCAGCTGAAGTTCTTGCATGAATCATTCCCCTTAGTCCCTGCCTCTCCAGCATATTTTCACCCACCTGAGGAGTATCACAGACTCTGCATCATTATAAGGTTCACAGCAACTTACAGGAAGCTGCTCCAAGGTAGTATTCCATGAGAATACGCTGTACACTCCGAACATCTCATGGTTGTGACTAGCCCAGTGCTATGAAAAGATTCAGAAAGTTCTTGTTTGATACCAGACCCCAAAACAGTCCAAGAACTCAAGGAAGAGAGCTGGAGCGCAGTTCAACAGCATCTGCAACACCTCCAGTGAGAGGGCAGCCTGACAGGCTGCTGCTGGCCATGGGTACCTGCAGGAGCTCTGTACTGGCCTGTGCGCACCCAAGAGTCTGATACTCACCATCAAATACTGCACACCCAAAGCCCACAGCCTTCATCTCTGAAGGCAAAGCTGCTGAGCCCAAACGATGCAAACACGTCTGTGTTACTCAAACCACTAACATCTGGATACAGTGACTACAAAGGCAGGAACGTGATGTGACTTGCAACAGTTGCGTTAATGCTGAGACACGCATCCCATACTACAGGAAGTGACATCACAGAAATCCTAAAGCCAAAACAAAGTACAAGAGGCTTTGTGTACTCACTGTGTACTGCCAGGATCCAGTGCCTTTACATATTCCAGTACTAGGACTTCCTAAGCTGCTTTGGAGCAGCTGCCATAATTTTTGATTATTTTCACAGCTACATGTTTGCCTCTTGGCAAACAAGATGGGATTAAACATTGATTAGAAGAATGATTAGACCAGCAACTACTCTTAACTAAGAATATTCAGATATACATTGTTTGTAGCAATGGCAACCTTTTTAGAAAAGCTACTTTTTTAGTACATGCTAATAATATAATCAAGGTTCATCTATGCATAAAAGAGACTAAAATTTCATATATCAATTCTGAAAACATACTTTTTACCTTATTACTGTTCTTAGAAATTAAAAGCCCCATCTACCTCCCCATGGTAGATATTTACGTATGCTATTAGCCGAGCAAAGCTAAAAAACAGACTTAAGTATTACCACTGAAGCTATTCTAGACTATTCTTGTTTAAACTGTAAATACCTGCTTGAAGAACTGTTACTGGACAACTCTCATCAAGGCACACTTCCCCACACACAAGGGAAAAATAAACAAGAAATACATGCAAGGTCTACAGAAAGAAAATAACAACCCCTGTCCCTAAACAAAAACCAAAAGTTTTCTAAGATCCCCCTCAGATCTTACGTTAAAAGAACTTACTGTATTGGGTTTGTGTGGCCAGGTTTTGGTAGCTGGGGGGTACTACAGGGTTGGCTTCTGAGAGATGCTGCCAGAAGTTTCCCCCATGTCCCACAGAACCAGTGCCAGCTGGCTCCAGGACAGAGCCAGCTGCAGGAGAGACCTGCCAGTGGCCAAGGCTGGCCAGTCAGAGATGGTGCTAACACCTCTGTGATAACATACTTAGGAAGCAAAAAAAAGTTACGGCATAGATTGCACTCAGAGGAGTGAGAATTTGAGGAAGAGAGGAACAGCTCTGCAGACACCAAGGTCAGTAGAGAAGGAGGGGCAGGAGATGCTTCAGGTGGTGGAGCCGAGACTCCCCTGCAGCCCATGTGCAGCCCACTGTGAGGCAGCTGTGGCCCTGCAGCCCCTGGAGGACACCACACCGGAGCAGGTGGATGCCTAAAAGAAGGCTGTGACTCCAGGGGAAGCCTGCAGGCAGGGACCTGTGGAGCTGTAGAGAGGAGCCCTCACTGGAGCAGTTTCGTGGTAGACTTGTGATCCTGTGGGGAACCCACACCAGAACAGGCTGTGCCTGAAGGACTGCACCCCGTGGAAAGGGACCTGTGCTGGAGAAGTTGATGGACAACTGTCTTCTGTGGGAAGGACCCCATGCTGGAGCCAAGAATCGACTCTTCTCCCTGAGCAGAGGCAGAAACAACTTGTGATGAACTGAATGTACCCCCATTCCCTGTCTCCCTGCACCACCTAGGAAGGAGGGAGGGATGGGAGGATGATGCTTTTAAAGTTTTACTTTTCAGTATCCTGCTCTGCTTTTGACTGGTAATAAATTCAGTTAATATTCCACAGCTGAGTCTCTTGTGCCTGTGATGATGATGGCTGAGTGATCTCTCCCCGATCTCAATTCATGAACCTTTTGTTACTTCTTTTTCTCCCCAGTCCAGCTGCAGAGGGCAGTGACAGAGTGGCTGCTGTGGTTTGGTGCGCATCTGTCACCCAGCCAGGGTCAGCCCACCACATCTATCTAAAAAATTAATGAAGTCCGAAAAATATTCTATGCATCTTGCACTTAGTACATTTCTGACAGATCAGATGACCTTCTGCATCATCCTCTGCATTCCTGCATCTTTTCCTTCAATGGATCTTCTGGAACAGCACCAAGAACCTGCAGCCAATCAATACACTCAAGTGAATTCAGGTCAGAAAAACAATTCATTCAGCAGGGATACTCCGGCATTCAAATACATACCAGGCCACAAACAGTCAGCAGGAGCAATTTCAAACTCAGTCCCTGGAAGTTCACAGGGCACAGAGTTTATGTTACAGGAGAAAAACATGGCAAGGAACAGATTTTCAGATAAAGTAGGAAGGCAGCAAAAAATTACAATTGTTTTTCTTTTAAAAGACTGGTTCACTGAATTTTTACTTCATGATTTCAGGACCCGTATTTTTTTCTTAAAGCAAAGGGATTTAATAATTATCTTTTTAATATATATACACATATATATATTTTTTTTAAATAGCCTTATTAAAATACCCATCTTTAAGCAATCAAGATTAAATAACTTGTATGAGTATTTGGCAAGAAGCTATTTTTTTAAAATCATATATAGCATATACATTTGCTTATGCTGTCTTGGCTTAAGATCTTAACTTATAACTCCAATCTTCAGGATTTTTAACAGTGTAACAAAAATCAGAAAACCCACCCTGCTAGTGGGAAGACATAATCCATATTCAGTTCTATAGATTTCTCACTGATATTTGAAAAAGTCAGTCTAGCATGACCCCCTTGCTATTTCAGTGCTGCTTAGTGAAAATCTAGTTTAAAAGCTTGTCCTCGGATTTTAGGGCAGGGGTTAAGCAAAAGCTTGTCATAATACAAATTTTGAAGGCATGAAAATGGTGCCTGTATTTCAAGTACTCCAGGTGATGGTTATTGTTCATTAATCTGCTCAAATATATTCAGTGAACAAATAGCAGGACCATGTTCTGTGGTATCACAAGCATATGTACAAACTATACATTTTCACTAAAGGAAATGCAATCCTAGCAAAACAGTCAGCTACTAATATGAGCCAAAGGAATAAACTTCTATTATCCACAGAATTCCCCAGACTAAATTACTACTGACAGATGAGAATCTATCTTCTTAAAATAAAAAACCAAATTAAATTTAAATTGGTCCTATCACCTGTGGAGGTTTAGGATGGCATGTATTATAAAGTGTCTTCTATTTCCTTTTGCTACCAGCTGTCACTTTAGACCAGATCCCTGGCTACTATGATGCCCAGTGTCACATCCTTCCTTGGACTCGTGACTGCAAACTTCAAAACTTAATCTTTGACAACAGCCTCTTTAATTCACAGATTTGGTTTCTGAATCACTGCTACAAAAAACCAATCCAATAAATGCAATTAAAATCACTGCAGTGCCCCTGTGAAGGCAGTTTTTTTAAGCTGCAAGACTTCTTGAAATACCTTCAACTCAAAAATTAACCCAGTATTACATGACCTAATCAGAATAATTAAAATCTTAAAACATGCCTGCTGATATCAGAAGTCCAGAAGTTATTTACCTGCCAGGAATTTCAGAAAGATGTTTGCAGCCCTTTTTCTCCTGGCCACTTCTGAATGGTGCCCCTTTCCATTCTTAGCATCGTTGCACCTTCTGCAAAGTCGTCTTTGTCTTTTATCCCTGTCAGGACCAGTAGTTTGACTGGAATTGCCAAAGGGTAACGAAGATATTTACTCCTCGAATTACATCCCACAGACAAACAATTCATTTTCAAAGCCGTTAATTATCAAATTTAAACTATAATGAAGACTGTATTTTCCCTCAACATCCCAGATTTTGGCTTTTTTCTCTGCTCTTTCTTCCATGTTATTTTTCAATTTGAGCTTTTTTCAAATTATCTGCTTTTGATAGGGCAACTTAAACCTGTAACCTTCTCCTTAAAAAAACCCTTTTTAAAAAGGCATATCATGGCTTGGACACTCAGTACTACTTGGCAAAGCTACTCAGGCCCCCAGTGCTGCATATTCTAGGAAGAAAGGCTTCTCTGCACTCAACAAGGGCAAATACTGCCCAGTGGGCTTCTTCAAGACTTCAGTGAAGTTTTTCTACGGGAGACATTAAAACTCGGGTTATCTCCCAGTTAGTTTTCCGAGCAAAAGCGAACTAACTCACTACCCATCCGTCTTTTATTCCCCTTTTCAACCCCAAGCCGACTGCAGCGCCTCACGCCGGAGAGCCGCGGCCGCCACCGGGACGTCCCTGGCGGGCGGGGCGGGGGGGACGCCGGGCCGGGCCCCGAATCCCCGCCCCGGCCAGAGCCGCCGCGCTTGGCCCGAGCAGGGGCTCCAGGAAAGGCTCCAGGAAAGGCTCCAGGAAAGGCTCCAGGAAAGGCTCCAGGAAAGGCTCCAGGAAAAGCTCCAGGAAAGGCTCCAGGAAAGGCTCCAGGAAAGGCTCTGGCCCCG